>OY720450.1:12991548-13119048 GCA_963082715.1 Harpalus rubripes
GAGCGTGTCACATTAAATTATTTAATAATTTTTTGTAAGCTGTATTCTTTATTGTCTAATGAATATCTCAATAAATACTCAATATAGCAACCTCAAGGAACAATCCTAGCATGTTTCCGTATCCGGCTAAACCGTAGGACACCCAGCAATCAACCCTAAATTTGAGCGTGTCACATTAAATTAATTAATAATTTTTTCTAAGCTGTATTCTTTATTGTCTAATGAATATCTCAATAAATACTCAATATAGCAACCCAAGGAACAATCCTAGCACGTTTTCGTATCCGGCTAACCCGTAGGACACCCAGCAAACAACCCTAAATTTGAGCGTGTCACATTAAATAAATTAATAACTTTTTGTAAGCTGTATTCTTTATTGTCTAATGAATATCTCAATAAATATTAATTATAGCAACCCCAAAGAACAATCCTAGCACGTATCCGTATCCGGATAACCAGTAGGACATCCAGCAATCAACCCTAAATTTGAGTGTGTCACATTAGATTAATTAATAATTTTTTGTAAGCTGTATTCTTTATTGTCTAACGAATATATCGTTTAATACTCAATAAAGGAACCCCAAGGAACAATCCTAGTATGTTGCCGTATCCGGTTGACCCGTAGGACACCTAGCAATCAAGCCTAAATATGAGCGTGTCACATTAAATTAATTAATAATTTTTTGTAAATACTCAATATATAGCAGTTCTTGCAAAAGAGATTTTACACTATACAAAATTTGTTTAATATTGTCCATTTATTCATATGTAACGGATTTTGTGTTAACAGTGAATTATTATGAAATTTGATAAAGATGCTGGCTACATCAAATTTATTAAATATTTTTGAATTGCTTAATTTTATTCAGGTATGCATCTAAATCTTCCAATAAATAAAATCGTGAAATAACTTCTTTATCACCTGCATCTCTTATTTTTAAAACAAATATTCCAGACAGGTTAGTGACGCTAACGTTAACATTTTATAGAGTTAGAAGCAATGCCGCTGCCAGTGTTAATTGGTATGAGTTGTGATGGTGGTGTTAAGGGCTGCCCTGTCAGTGACCTTCCCAAGGTCACAGGAAACCTGTTAACAACCTCGACTAAGTGTAATGGGGATGAGAAAATTAGTTATAATTTATTTCATTTTGATTTGTTGGGTGTAGCAGCCATCATGTTCTTATTATAAGATTTCTTGTGGACAGTTGTCATGTGGAAATATTTGTTCTTAATGGATGTGTTGAAGAAGTTAAGATTTTATCGTAATCACATCAAATTAAGTTTTTTTAAAAATGTTTTGTAATTGCGTTTTCAACTTTTTATATAGCGTGACAATTATAATGTTCGAATGTACAAGTACATCATTACTGAAATCAGTACTACTTTAGCATGCGGTTCACTTGTTTATTTTTCAATTTGTGAGAATTTATAATAAACAAATCAGTTGTGTTTCTTGATATTTATTGATCAGAGCACTGTTAAAAATCCACAAAACCAGGAGTCATTAAATACTAGTTGCTGATAGAAATTAGATAACCATGTAGGAAATTTCTCCACTATTATAGGGCGCGAGCAGACACGTGACTCGAGCGTTCTTGACGTGCTAGGAATCAGCTGATTTGTGTGCGCTTCTCATTTTGACAAGAACAATGTCACTTTGACAAGACCAATGTTTTGACTTATTTTAATTTTGAACTGTTGAAAAGTTATTATTTTTAATTTCATGTGTTTTACTGCTTGAAAATTGTACATTAATAACATTTTAGCAGTTCAAAATCAAAATAAGTTAAAAAATTGGTCTAGTCAAATTGACATTGTTCTTGTCAAAACGACATGCGCACACAAATCAACTGATTTCAAATACGTCAAGAACGCCCGAGTCACGTGTCTGCTCGCGCCCTGTATGAATTAGGTGTAAGCAATTACTACAGTGTGTTCAAACAAATTCCTAACTCGGAGTAGGTTACAATAATAAAAATATTTAATTAACTGGCAATTTGACATGAGCTATTGTCAAAAATGTTATCTAAAGAAATCAATGTTTTTCTTCTTGAATCTTATGTTAGAAATGGAAATAATTTAGAAAACGGCGAATGTCATTATACCGTATCCTTCTTTTTGCATATTCTCAGCAACAACAGAAAATGCAGGTCTGTAAATATTGGCCGTTTATGGGACATGTTATCTTACCAGATTCTTCTTCAAGCTCCGATGAAGATGAATATGAAGAAATAGTTGAATTTAAGAAAAATCTGTTTGTCTAATGAATAAAACAATTACAGTGTGTTCAAAAAAATTCCTAACGGTGTAAGCTATGAACAGTGAAACGTATGTCTGATCATTATTTAATTCAAAAGTCAAGTTGTCAAAATTGATCTTAGAATGTAATTTTTTCTAATTTGTTTCCTTCTCTAAAATAAGATTCTAGAAGAAAAGCTTCGATTTCTTTAGACAACATATTTGACAATATCTCATGTCAAATTGACATTTAATAAAATATTTTTAAATTGACATACGTTTCTTTGTTCAAAGCCTACTCCGAGTTAGGAATTTTTTTGAACACACTGTATTTCCTTTAATTTCAGTGAATGCTATAGAAGCAAATTTTGTGATGATTTGTGTCTCGCAAACTGTCTAAATTGGCGTCTTGGTTGACGTAGTATGATAAATACAAATAATAAATATAGGTTGTTATAGATACATCATTTCTAAGAAAATGACCAAAACAACCACAGAAATTTTGTGGTCGTTTTGGTCACGAAAAAGTAATCAAAATTTTCAGGAACCACATTCCGATATGGAACCGCGATCCTGAAATTATGTTTTGGTTACATTACGGAACGCGTAACCAGAACCTTGGTTGCCGCAGTTAAGTTACGGAATATAAGTTAAGATAGTACATAAATAAACTACATTAATATAAGCGGAGTTTAAAAAATTAGTGTAAAAAAATTTAAGGGCATGTAGTACTGAAGAAAATAAGTAAAAAAGCTTAATCAACATAGGACTGATATTCAACTGTTTCCGAGAAAGCGAAAAATTGAAAAAACTGACAAAGATAGTGATCGAACAAAATTTTATACGTAACGTTTTTCTCAATTTCTAATAGTTACGAAGTTATTTGAAAATTATATATTGGCCAAGGTCGCCACAACATTTAACATAGTGCAATTATTTGATTTAAAAAAAACAAAAGCATATCTAAGATGATCTCCGAAAGGTAAACTGATATGTCGTCGGTTTCGAGGATTGAAGTAGGCAGGAAAAAAGGAAGACGATACGTTTTCGGACAGTGGGTTTTGATGAATGACAGTTAATGTTTGTAGTATAATTTTCTGTATTCATAATTATATAAAATAAATAAAGTAAAGATGAATTGTCTATCGGGTACAGTTACATCAAATGGCGACGAGGATGGGATCTAGGATTCTTGCAACCGACGACATATCATCTGTCATAGATTTTGAGAAATTTATGTCAATTATGCTCGCAGACGAATCCGCTTCCAAGAATTGTGCTGTACTTCAGCATGTAACGGCCTTAGAAGTAGCCGCAGTTAAAACGAATCGTGGTGTTCGAAAATCAGAAGATAAGAAACTTACATGTTATGGTTGCGGAAAGGAAGGTCATGTCATCCGTTCACATAAATGTCCAGCTGCTGGTAAAACGTGTAAATACTGCGGAAAAAAAGATCATTTTTCTAGTGCTTGCAACTCAAAGAAGAACAAGCAACGCCGTGGTCAGAGAGTCAATGAACTTCTTGTAAATAATTGTCGTGCAGAAAATCTTCGTAATAATCTTCGTTTGGAAATATTTCTTAATTCTGCAAGAACGCGGAGTAGAAGTTACACTGGTTATGTGGACACAGGCTCTGACATTTCTACCATTACTAAAACAATTTTCTATAAGGCGGGTTTCAAAGAAGAATTACAGCCCGTTGATAAAGTAATAAGAAATTTCGATGGCTCCTGCGTGTCTAAAATTCATGGAAAATTTTTAACAAAAATACAAATTGGTGAAAAATCTACAGAAGCTGAGTTATACGTCACTACAAATGAATTAACGCCAACCATTGGAATCGATCTCGTTCATGCTTTGGGTTTGAATATTCATGGAGAGGATCTTAAAGTTGCTTTTGTTGACAGCAACAATAAATATCTGAAACCGTTTCCAAATCTTTCCAGTACAAGAATTGGAACATTTACATTATTCAAGCACAAGATATTGCTAAAGCCAGAGGCTATTCCGAAACAAGTAAAAGTCAGACAAATACCGTATGCTCGACGTGAACAAGCTATTGCCGAATGTCAGAAAATGGTAGAAGATGGTATTTGGTACCCCGTAGAAAAGAGTGAATGGGTACATGGACTGGTTACAGTGCCAAAGAGCGACGGAACTGTAAGACTCACGACAGATTTAACCGAGCTCAATAAATACGTCATTCCTGAAAGACATCCTCTCCCACATGTAACGGACATTTTTATAGAGCTTCGAGGGGCTCAATATTTTACAAAACTAGATCTCAAGAAAGGATATTTCCATCTAGAGCTAGATCCAGAGTCACGTCTTCTCACAACTACGATTACTCCTGCTGGATTGTTCGCTTACAATCGTCTTCCTATGGGCCTAACGGATTCCGCTTCAGTTTTTCAGCGTGCAGTCAATCAAACATTATCAAAATGTAAGAACGTCCAGGCATAAATAGACGATATAATTGTTTATGGGAAAACAGAGAGAGAACACGATGAATCCCTTCGAGAAGTATTACAAACTCTCAATGAAAACGATTTTCGTCTAAATTTACAAAAATGTGAATTCCGGAAGACATCAGTTTGTTACTTAGGACACATCATTTCCAGAAATAGCATTCAACCAAATCCTAAGAACATAGAACCGATTTTGGCGGCGCCAGAACCTAAAAACATAAAACAAGTACAGTCTTTCCTAGGAGCGATAAATTATTATTCAGAATATATTAAAGGACTCGCCGAAAAAGCGGAACCACTTCGAGCTCTCACTAGGAAAAACAGCAAATTTCAATGGACGAAAAAAGAATCCAATGCATTCAAAACTTTGAAAGGTTCTATCTCTAAAAGTGCAAAACTGTCAGTATTTGATCTGAATGCTCCCACAATCGTTACTACAGATGCATCAGATTATGGTCTCGGAGCAGTTCTAAGCCAAATTCAAAACGACGAAGAAGTTGACATTGCTTTTGCTTCACATACGCTCTCTTCAGCGGAGAGAAACTACTCCGTGGGTGAAAGAGAAGCACTTTCTTGTTTATGGGCATGTGAACACTGGTCTAAATTCCTGCTCGGCAGAAAATTCATACTGCGAACAGATCATTCTTCTTTGACAACATTATTGTCAAAACATACATCGACCAGAAAATCAGCTAAATTTCTTCGATGGTTGGATCGTTTATCAGCTTACGAATACGAAATAGAATATAAAAAAGGCGAAGATAATGCTGTAGCAGACTTTCTTTCAAGACATCCAAGTGGAAACGAATCAGAAAATTTAGACCTTTGTGTAAATATTAAACAATTGCTCAATGATAAAATCTCCTGCGCCACTTTACAAGAAGCACAAAAAAGTGATAATAATTGTCGTATCTTGTTCAACTACATCAAGAATGGTTGGCCGCGCAAATTCAGAGTTTCCGAAGAACTTACAAAACTTTATATCCTTCGAAACGAATTTTCAATCGACCAAAAATTGATCACCCGTAATGATCGTATTTTCGTTCCTGTCTCCATGCAAAAGAAAATTTTAGAATCCGCTCACGAAGGCCATCCGGGCATTGTTAGAATGAAACGTCAGATTCGAAGATCATATTGGTGGCCAGGTCAAGATGGCGACGTCGAGAGGTTTGTCAAATTTTGCACAGCATGTCAAGATAGTGAAAAGTCACACAAAAGACCAAAATTAGAGCCAACTCAAAGTAAAAATGTCGAGAAGCCATGGTCAAAACTCGCTATAGATGTCACTGGTCCTTTTGCTATAGCACCCCACAATCAAAGATTTATAGTTGTTCTCATCGATTATTGTACAAAATATCCAGAAATACTTTTAACACAATCTATAACTTCAGGTATAATAATCAAATGGTTGCAAGAAATATTTGCTAGATATGGCAATCCCGACGTCATTGTGAGTGATAACGGAACTAATTTCACATCCCAAGAATTTCAAAACTTTTTACATTCAAGAGACATTCTATCATGGCAGACTCCGGTGTACGATCCCCAAAGAAATGGTTTAGTCGAAGTTTTTAACAGATACCTGAAATTTGGCATACAGACTTTCAGCCGAACAAAGAAAAAATTTGACACAGGAATTAATGAGTTACTCTTTAACTTTCGTGCAACGGCTCCTTCATCAGAGGGATCATCACCAGCAAAACTTTTATTCGGACGCGAAATGCGGACGAATTTTGAACCCAGAAAAATACATATTTCGGAACAGAAAAATGCTCAGAATAAGGGAAAATCAAGATTCAACCAAAATGACTGGGTAAGAACTCGTCTTCCTCATGTTCCAAAAGGAGAAAGTCCATTTTCAAAACCAATCAGAATCAAAGAAGTATTGGGTAAGAATACTTTCCGCTTAGACAACGGAAAAGTTTGGAGCACTAAAAATTTAATTCCATACCGCCAAATTCGTCACGAGATTATAAATGAAGTAGAGTCCCATCAGGAAGAAAATCAAGAAAACGCCCCTGCAGTGCTTGTAACTCAACCACATCTTAGGCGATCATCAAGATCGAATAAAGGAATTCCTCCAACGCGATTCGAGAACGAAGTCACTTATGGAGGGAGGCAATGATATGTCGTCGGTTTCGAGGATTGAAGTAGGCAGGAAAAAAGGAAGACGATACGTTTTCGGACAGTGGGTTTTGATGAATGACAGTTAATGTTTGTAGTATAATTTTCTGTATTCATAATTATATAAAATAAATAAAGTAAAGATGAATTGTCTATCGGGTACAGTTACATCATAAACAAAAAATCCCATTAATCAAAGTTGTAACTCTTATCGTTTTCGAGATAGCAGACGTAAACCCCGTAAAAACTCATTTTTCACTGCCTCAAATCTCGGAAACTATGGAAGATCGGACCCATGTTGATTAAGCTTTTTTACTCATTTTAGTCAATACTATATGCCCCTAATTTTTTTTACAGTAGAGTAAAGTCGGTGAATGCGGAATACCATTTTTATTTCATTGAAAAAAACATGCGAGAAGATGGCGGTTAATCATTAAATATTGTATATAGGTCATTTAAAATGTACTTTACAAAATAGTAACACTTTCAGGTTGATTATCTAGAATAATTCATTCATAAGAGCAATTTTCTTCAAAATTGAAATTTTTACACCTGTTGAAAAAGGGACGGAAATGTGGAATACCATAGTGCATTAACGTGGAATATATACCACATAACCATACTTACTTTCAAAGTATAAGAAAATTCGGAAAACAATGCATATATGTTCTTTAAATTATTTATTCTTTCTTATCACAAATATATATTTAAAAAAATGAGTATGCTATTAGAATGTAACAAAATAAACCATATTATTCCGCACTGCCTTCTGCATGTTTGCTTCTTGCTAGGTATGCTTTTTTGGTACATTTTCCTACACCAAGAACAGTTATCTACTTATATTATAACATTTTCGCTAATTTGGAATATTCCACATTGGCATACCCCTCGGTATTCCACATTAGCGGATTTGTTGACATTAAATTTCCGCCATCGAATTTCATTTAGGAATTAGTTTCAAAAATATTTTTTAAATCTAGCATACATCCCCAAACCCCTATCCATACTGCAGTTGCAAAAAAATCGTATTTTCTACTACACAATCAGTAATAAAACTACATATCTTTACACTTGCTTAAAAAGCTCAACAGACACTCGTACTATTTTTCAAGATTTTTGATGTTATGCACAATGTAGTTAAGTTGGTGTCTCTATGTAGGTAATAACTCCCCTACACACATGCATTTATGCCATTAGATCACAGATATCGTGTACCATTTTTTCAAAAAGCGCCTCTGACTATTCCACATTCACCGATTTTACTCTATTTTTGAAACTCCATGTATGTGTCTGAAAGTAGCAATTTTCTTAAAATAACTGTGACACGACAAAATGAAATTGTCAGTAAGAAAACAAGACATCCATAACCACAAACATATGCATTCATATGAGATTGTCAACCAGTCACAGTCACGGGCGGGTGAATATAATTGAGAAAATTATACCTTTCGATCACAGCATATACAATTATCATAAATTATGACAAGAGTTCTGGAATAATTGAGATAGTCAAGTAGCATGATAAAACATCGAATACGACCTTAATTGGTCCGCTATGAATAATAAACGCCTAACAAGCTCATAACAAGTCGAAAATTATTGCGTTTTGTTTGTTAGAACTTTACTGACACACTTTATCTCTACATATTTATCACGTAAAATTGTCCTGATTTATAAACAAAAAAGATACTGCGTACCAAGTACGGAAAGTACCATATTATCGCTCGTAGGTCGCAATCGAATTCTGTTTCCTACAAGACAATATCTACAAGGTGACTGAAAAAATAGAGACAAATGGCTATTTTCTTTGTAATTAATTTTAAACTTGTTATAGGGGCAAATTTAAATGTCCTTTTCGTGTAAAAATATCCTGGATACTATTTCCGGTTTCTCAGGAAGCGATATCATCGTTAATTTTTGATGGATTTATACCACTGACCTCAACAACCGCTTTCTTTTTATCAAGAAGATCAACTCCGAGTAGCACACATCTACCCTAAATCGTTCTTTTTAAAAGGGGTCAAATGATCTTGTACTACCCACTTTTTCAAAATATTACACAAATTTCAATAAAATATTTAACGGATATTTCGTGATATTTTCAAATTTCAGGCTCTTTAAAGAACAATATCTTTTAAAATTTAGTACTTCGAGTCATATAAAAATTCTTGCCACAGCCCTATTTCGTTATAACTTTCTAACTCTATATCCATTGAATATGAAGTATGTAATCAAATCGTATAGAGAATAAATGTGGAAAAATGATATTTAACAGCGTTCTTTCTAGAAAAACTGTTATAATTTTAAAATGAGGGTACTTCCGGTTGACCATATGTATGTATAGAAAAGGAATACGAAAGAATTATAATTTTTTGAATTGTAGGACTGGAGTTATCGCATCCGAAAAAATCGTCACACAATTTTGTAATATTCGGTAAGATTTTGCACCTAACTATACCTAATTCTTGTACAATAATCTTGTTTAATGTAAGGTTACCATGTAAAACACACTTTAAATTTACATATGTCTGCTTTTTTACGCAGAACATGCAGACATGCACTCCATATTTTAAGAATAGACCTTTTATTTTAATGATCAATAACATTCAACGTAATACTATAATTAAACCACATAATAATTATCCATATTTGGTCACTGTATCTGCAATCTGTTATTTTCCTCAACTCCCACAGTTTATTTCTTGAGGCGATTGTTTTTGCCGATTGTTTGTCTTTAAAACAAGAAATAATTTCTACATATTATTTACTTCCAACACAATCATTAAACGAGATTAATTCTAATTATCGATTGCATGAAAAGAAAATTTAGAGTTTAATGTGCAACAGAACAATAGAAGAACGCATAAAGAAGAAATGAAATAGAGTTTAATTGAAGTATAGAGCAAAATTACTTCAATTTGTAATGCTAATAATTTACGATATTATATTTAAATATTTTTGTGATAAGAAGCTATTATTGTAAATTTTTTGTATACGAGTAGTTTGCAATAATTACTTAAAATAATAAAACTTAACAATTAATAATTTTTATTATTATTACTTACACAATAATAATCTTTGCAAATGGACTGACCTGAAACATAAAAATCAAAATTATTACATATCCTATTTACACAATACAAATAATAGAAAAACGATAACAATTTGCCACATTCAGTCAACACTTATACAGGGTGTTTCCCTTAAAACAACCAGTGCGATTTTGGACAAACTAATGACTTTAGAGAAAAATGTTGTATGAAAAAAAAAAATGATCAAGAATAAGGTGCGAATTTTTT
Organism: Harpalus rubripes; assembly: GCA_963082715.1. Classification (NCBI taxonomy): domain Eukaryota; kingdom Metazoa; phylum Arthropoda; class Insecta; order Coleoptera; family Carabidae; genus Harpalus; species Harpalus rubripes. Next base: position 13,001,678 of record OY720450.1, read on the forward strand.
TAAATGGTATCCTAAATAATTTTTAGTCCATTAAGTGGGCGATTTCAACGATATACATATATTATAGGTTTATATAACAATTATTTCGAGAAAAATGGTATTCAAAATTAGACATAATGTAATAAAATAGTTATTTATGCAACAAGTGTGTAAAGTAGTACTTTTTTGGTCGAGCGAAATAGTAGATATAAACCTCAAGTATTGTCAGTGTCCATACTAAGTGTTCGTCAGCATCCCTCATAATTCAACATGCGAAAGGATGTGTATTCCTTTTCACCAAGTCGTGGTCGCCAATCATCCAAGCGTTCACCAGTCAGTTAAAGTTACCATCGTTGGAAAAAAAAGTAAGTAGTAATCATCAGCTTCTTCTTTAAACTCCCCTTGTATTACAAATATTTATATCGTTAAAATCAGTAAAAATATCTATCCAATGAGCTTGCAAATTATGTAGGCTACCATCTAAAAAATATAATTTTGTTCTACCGTTTGAGAACCACTTGTTGAATTTTCGGTTTGTTATTACTGATAACTGAGCCCGTCATTCTTGATTATTTTTTGTATATAACATTTTTCTCTAAAATCATTAGTTCGTCCACAAAAACGCTGGTTATCTTAAAGGAAACATCCTGTATAGTCAGTCAATTGTCACATTTAAAATGTTATTTTATGCCACCAATTTATGTCAAAGTTTCGAAAATTGGTTCTTGTTTATTGAAAATATATCAAATTACTAATTTGTTCTGACTTTGAAGTTGAAGAATGCGTTCACCTTAAATATGAAAAGTTAGAACCAATTTATTTAAGAGTTGTCAGAATTCCAAGTAAATCTGTCTCCAGTCCAACATGAGTACATATTGTATCTTTAAATAACAGTGAAGATCAGGACCGCATTATCTATTAGCCGACTAACGGGCCTAGTCTGTTACAAAATGGTTAATTTCTAGCAACTGGCTAAAAGATAAAACCGATGTCCAATAGAAATAAATTTTACAATGGTAAATTCCAACGACTAGTTTTTAACCAATCATGATGCAAAACACTTGAAAATTCAACTAATGGAAAAAGTATTATACTGATAAAACTCCGTTACCCCGATAAATTTCCGCTACCAATTAAATAAACTGTTGTAATTGTTTACAACTGTCAGTGTGATAGTTAATTAATATTTCAAGTTTAAAAATAAAATAATAATTAAATTGTTTCATTTTCGTTGTCTTTGGAATTTATCTCACCAAATACCACACGACCTCTCTGATTTTCTCAGGCAAATTTTTATTTTTAAGCACTCATTCTTTTTGCTTTTAAACAAAATCACTCAAGCAAACTGACATTAGGTAAAACCCCTCCTCCTTCGGAGTCGGGATTTACCATGCAGTTTGCTTTCGTGTTTGTTGCTAAGAAAAAAAATTCGTGCAAAATAAAAATTTATCGATAAAATCAGGAGGTCTTGTGATATTACTTCTGAAAATTCCTATTTTTACCTCTCGCGAAGAGAAGGTCCCTAGAATCCGATTATAACATTTTTACGATGATGTCCGTGTGTGTGTGTGTGTGTGTGTGTGTGTGTGTGTGTGTGTGTGTGTGTGTGTGTGTGTATGTATATATATATATATATATATATATATATATATATATATATATATATATATATAAATATATACATATATGTGTGTGTGTGTGTGTATGTGTGTGTGTGTGTGTATGTGTGTGTGTGTATATGTGTGTGTATGTGTGTGTGTATGTGTGTGCGCGTTTGTGGATGTGTGGAAGTTGGATCCACGATTTCTCAACTACTATAAGACTTAAGACATTTTTAACTACGGATTCCTCAATCTAACAATAATGGGAAGAGTTAATTAAGTTTTGGTAACAATTGGACAAGAGAAAGTAGTAGTTACAAGAAAAAAAATCATCTAAATATAATTTATCGAAAATTTATGTAAATACTTATATTAAAGTACGTTAAATTTTTTATTCGATACATATAAATTCATTATTATACCTTCTATAGATTTAGAGATAAAGAAATGCATATAAAATAATTTGAAGAAATAATTAGATCAAAGTACTTTAAGGCAAGAAATTCAAATGTTTATAATTGCACATAAATGTCACTATCAAAATATTTGTATGCCACTGTCAAAAATATTTGTACATCATTATGAAAATAAAAAAAAGACAACAACACAAAAGAATATATGTACGTAAAACAGAATATAAACGCAATTTGCGAAAAAATGACGAATATAAAGAAAAAGAAAAAAAATATCTGGCGAGAGGTTATGTGCTGATCACATCAGATTTTTACCTCTCGCTAAGAGAGGTATTGAATTCATGCTAAAGATCGCATATTGTACCTACATAATTTATATTAAAATATCCCATAGATTTTGCAAATATATGTGAGAATTATTTTGTAGTGAGCCATGAAAAATATCTGGCGAGAGGTTATGTGCTGGCCACATCAGATATTTTGTTATAGGTGAACATATTTGATTATACGGAAGAAAAAAAATAATTGAAAAGTGTGGGTGCTCCCATTCTATATATGGAGTTTGAATAATCTTTATTCTTCTCATTTCACATAATCGAAACGAATGTTATTGGGGATTTCACTTACGAAATTTAATACGCCCCTGTTTTCAACATATCATGTTGAAGTGCGTTGCGCTAAGTACGCTGGGATAGGTCCCTGCTTGCAGTTGTTCTAGTTGGCGGACTGCCACGTCTGCTGGCTGCATTACGCCCAATCTGTTTGTCAATCCAACAATCCGGAACTCTTGTCTCCCCGTCCAACATACACATGCCGAGGATGCCTAGCGTGCCAAACACTTATGCCTTTATGTTTATTGCTGGATTAATCGCTTGTTTCTTACAAAGGATTTGTCTTATACCTCTGATTTAAGAGATTAAAAATAAGAAGTTGGTATAGATTAATGTTAACATGGTTATGTACTTTACTAGAACTAGACAGAAATGTGTTTCGTAACTAGAAAACATAAATTTGATACTGTATACACAGTTTTATGCTTCATACGCAACTCAAAATATTTCACAACGAAGGGCAATACACATTGATTGTATAGTATGACTAGCGAATGAAAGATGACGTTTAAATTATTTTTTCTACAGTCTATATGTATACATGCGCGACAAAGTAGAAAAAACGCTCGCTGTCCAAATTTCTAACTATACAATGTTGAGAAATATCATTTGTCTACTACATTCTTAATGGGAACATTTAAATCAGGAACTAATGGCACTGTAGTTACACATTTACCACCTTCACCTTCACAAGTCAATCCGACTGCTCTGTCGGTATATTACATAACCAAACAAAATGCTGCACTGTCATAAAAAAATAAATTACACAAAAAACTTACAATATTCATTACAAAATTTTTGAAAAAACGAAAGCCAAAACAATACTTGAAGTCATATCTGAACACGTTCCTATATTCACTGCAAAACTATTTTGTAGTACTATAAGTACAAAGTGTACATTTTATTATTTTTTTGTTATGGTGGAGGACCCCATTGTGGTGACTGTAGAAAAAATCTTGTCTATGTTTCGAGCGCAAATGGACATTGTCGATTTCGAGAGAATGCCGCACAACGTCGCGCGGCAACAACCTCTCAATCGACAATGTCCCATTTTGCGCTCTTAATACACAAATAGCTATTATAGATGCGGTTTCTTTTCACATTCAGTTATGAGAATTTTGCAAGTACCCATTCAAATGCTGGACTAGGAAATGCTAGAAATACATTAGCATATATTGTTCAAAATAGGTGGATGACTACGGTACCTGCAAGATAATGTAACGTGTGAGCCCCGCTGCTACGCTGAACAAGCGTCTAAGTATAGCGATGACGCAATCGCGCTAGCAGCCGGGCTACGTAAACAAATAAGCCGCGACGTGTTTAATTACTTCCGGTCGCCTGAACCTTTTGTGTTCATTGTTATATGCGGTCGAACATTCAAGAGCTCTCTGGAAGTTTATGCCAGCTGTATAAGAGGGACGCAGCTATGCTCGAGAGTTAGTTATATGTAGAGACATATAGAGACATTCATATAGAGTGTTAGAGAAGCACAGCAGTATCGTAGTGAGCGAATGCAAATTATGTCGAGTAGGAATCGGGAAGTTACTGGTTAACTGGGATAGCTGTGGATGTGAATATTCGGTAGTGTTGACGAGTATTGGGAAGCTATAGTGTACAAGGACAATAACGGCGAGTCGGGAAGTTACTGGTATACCGTGATAACTGTGGAAGTGAATACTCTGTAGTATTGAAGAGTATTGGGATGCTAGGTACGCGGGGACAGTAACGGCTAGTAGAAGTGAATACTCGGCAGTGGTGTTGAAGAATTGTGGCATACGGACAGTCGGTGATACTGAGTCTGTGCAAGAGAGAGTTACATAAATAGACAGATAGTGAGGTGAAAGGTGTGACTTCTGTCCGAGCAGTTGAATATACAGACGCTGTTGAGTCAGTTGAGTATTGTGGAGGTCGGTAGGTGAACAGTTGAACGTAATATATGTATATAGTGATATAAATATAGTTATATAAATGTCGCGTAAGCCGTCTACAAAAGTCTGCAACGGACCGGCAGTCTAAGATTGGAACGCGTAGTGAAATAAATAATTAGTAGTATCGTGGAAATAAATAGTTTCAATTGGTTAAATAAATAAATAAATAGTGTTAGTGTTATCTAGTTAATTATAGTTTTAGTGTTAATTAGTTTTTAATAATTGTTTAATATTAGTAATAGTAATTTTCATTATAGATTAATAAACACTTATTTTAATTAATAGTAATTGTCTAATATTTAAACTTCACCCAAATAAATAAAAAACGTTACAACAAGATAGCAGAATAACAAGAGAGGGTATTTCATCATTCACAGTCATCCATCTAATTTGGAAAAAATATACCAATGTATTACTAGGATTTCCTAGTCCAGTAAATGAATGGGTATTTGCAAAAATTCTAATACCTGAGTGTGAAAAGAAACCACATCTATAAAATAAATTAAACGTCAATTTTCAGTCGTTAGTTATACTATACTCTCATCCCCACTTACCGATGCTGCATCATACGCAAAATAAACTAAAAATGAACTGATGTGAGTCATTCATCGTATATTTAATTTATTGATATATAAAGCTTATCTTTATTTATTAATGTAATTCAAAAAGCTAATATATTTAACAAAATATATGCATGCTATTTTTTATTTAAAATTCCAAAAATGTCATATTTTCTTTGATATTCAAAGAATTTTGTTTGTCCAGTTTAATTGTTTGACATTCTTTAAGTTCAACGACATTGAAATAAATTAATAATGACATTTATTATTTAAGTTTAGCTTTACTACTTAAAAATGTTAGATTTACAACGTACTAGCACTTAATTATTGTTCAATAATTAAGTATGTAACTGTATAATTCTTCACATCAATCAGGATAAGTTAAGTCAGTGGTGGCCAACCTTTTATACCATGCGCCAATTACTTAAGCACTTTTATACCTTCTTACGTTCATAGTAGGAAAATAGGGATAGGGGTAGAATCTGTTTCGCTTAAGCCGGTATCCCACTGTATTTTTTTTTTTTGTAAAAAAAAGACGTAAATATTTTTATAAAAAGCGTTTTGACAGCATTTTTATGAAAACTGTATTTACATGACGTCACGTAAAATTTTTGATGTGATGTCACATAAATTCAGCAGTCTGTATTCATTTTGTTGAAAGCTGCGTTATGATTGGATGTTGATGCGGGCATGCGCAATGCGGTTGCTTGAACCATGTGTAAAATTATTTTCTAAAGAGACAGGACAGCGTTGTTTTTATTCCCTGACATTATTTGAAGAGCGGTGAGCGTGTGTTTATATTGAAATTGGAAATAATATAAAGCAAAATAATCAAAATATGTAGAGGGTGGTTGCCTGAACAGACAGCGTTTTAATTGATTTGTATAGAAATGAAGAAGTTTCATACCACACAAAATCGCCTGAATATTATAATAAATACGCCAGGCAAAGTGCAATTTTCAACTGTTAAATGTTATTATCTTATAATAATCAGGCAATACATCAAAAAATAAGTATTAAAGTTAATTAATATTTACATGCGTTATTCTTTGCATTTCTTTTCTCTTCTTTTAAATTTCCGTCCGAATCCTATTAGAATACTCATTAATCGTAACCAACAAAGTTTTTCAACCAATAATTTTACGTAGTATTAATATAAATATCTTCATCTATATTTTATAGAAAGTGTATTTTGAGTTACCTGTACAAATTAATATGAAAAGCCTATACAAATCCGCCTCGTTCAAGCATTTTAAAATGAACTCTTTTCACCTATACTCGTGTCGCACCCTTTAGTAGTGACGATAAAAGGATTAATTTTTCAAAATTTATGTGTATACTAGATAGAACAATGCCCATCTTTCATGTGCCGAAATACACTGCCTTAGATGAGTGTCACGGTTCTCACTTTAATTTCGAACCATGTCCATGATTTTTAAGAAATTGTCTTTTCGAAGAAAATTTCTGTAATTTAGCTATAGTCTAGTCCACCAGCGATGTTCTGATTTTTTTCATTTTTTGTATAACTGTGTAACCCATTACTCCAACAATTATTGCAGTTAACAATTTTTCATTTGAATTGACGTTATAATGAAATTACAAAACGCAACTACCTCTGGAGAACAACGGCCACAAAATGAACACTCCATAAAAACACTTCATAAAAACGCCTAATTTTTTTTACAGTGGGATGCAGTACTTTTCAAGGAACGTTTTTATAAAAAAAATCTGGTGTGGCCAACACCTCCCGCCATTTACAGCCCGAGTTACAAAAAATATTAAGTTAATCCTTATTTTTGGATTAGCGAATTTTACTCTAATTTTGACAGTTTATATCTTAAAATATAGTCTAATCTAATCCAAGTAACTACCTTTTTTAATCCCCTCAACAGGATTAAATCCAAATTACAGAGTGGGTTCACATTCACACACATCCGTGCCCTAGTGCGATTGAGCCACAGGAGCTATAATAAAATGAAGATTAAATTTTAAATACCGGGATAGAATAGAACTCACTAACCCAAAAACGAGGATTAGCTTAAACATTTTTTGTGAATCGTTAATTTTTATTAATCTAAATACATACTTACATATACTTATGCTGGAAATTGTATTGAATTACTTTTCTATTGTTCTATTTACTTTTTTCTTTTTAAAACGTTACTAATATTATTTTGAAATGATTAGGTCTTTCATAGTGACATTTATCTGTCAATTACATACATTTGAATAACTGCGTTTTGTTTGTTTAAAGCGTAGGCCCTGGAATTTAAATTATAGATAATTTTATAAATTTATTCATAAAATATATAAAAAAGTATTAATGCAAATCTATACAAAATTTAATAATCTTTAATTTTCATAATAACATTAATCTCGAAAAATAACATTTAAAGGTATTTTTCGAAGAAAAACTATTTTAAGCTTCTAGTGAAATGCCATTTCCGGTTATCCGATTATGTATTCAATGCGCCAGGTTGGCTATCTCTTGTATACTTACCAAGTAATAAAAATCATAAAACTTTAGCAATATAAATTATGAAAATATTAAAATTTATATGTATATAAATTCAGAAATTATCTGCAATCTCATGTGGAATTCATAATAAAAATATATGAAATAAAATGTAAAGAAGTTTATGGAACTTGAAAAACATAATTCCTTCAATACATAAAATCGTAAGAAATATCCTGTTACATTGGACGTGGACACCTGTACTTTAGTGGTACGATGACAGCTGCACCTTTCAGCGTTTCAGCGTAAAATATTTTCTAAATGTGTGGAAATTGAATGAGCACTCGGCAGTAGTGACAACTATAGTGTTATCCTGTAATTCATTGTCCATGTTCTACAAAAGAACATAACACAACTTATGTATTTGAAGAATAGATTTTTTTTTGCTATGGGTAGTGCAATGAACAAAAACAAATCAGAACTTCAAAAGAAGTTTTATTAAGCAGTAGTAAATTATATAAGTATCTACTTGAGCATGTAACGAGACTTTAAACCACATCCCAACAGGATGTTTCATGTTTATGTACCTTTGCGACATTTGTTGTAAGAAAAATTAACGTCTACGTAATGATGCTGACCAGAGCCAGACGGTGGTTTCGAAAACTGAGGCAAACTTCACATAAATTATACATTTTATGACTTACTGATATTGAAGTTATTAGATCATTTAATTAATATTTTTATCTTCCGTCATACCTTTAGGTAATGAAAGTATTGTTTTTGGTCAAAAAATTCGATGGTGAGTTTTTAATGAATAAGCACGTTTTAGAGTCCCTACAATACGATTTTATTATTTTTGCGATGATGTCTGTATGCCTGAGTGTATGCGTGTGTGTGTGACGATTTTTTTTCCGACGATAACTCCAAACTACAATTCTAAAAAATATAATTCTTTCGTATTCCTCTTCGTTACACTTATATGAAGAGCTGATTAAATTTTGGTTATAATTGGTCGACCGGAAGTACCCTCACTTGAAGATTTTAACAGTTTTTCTTGAAAAATCGCTATTAAATATCAATTTCACATTTAATGTTATTATAAATATTAAAGAATATTTTATTGTCTATACGATTTGATTACATTTTTTACTTCACATTCAATGGATATTGAGTTAAAAAATTATAAAGAAATTAAATTTCATAAAGCAGCCAGTTATGCAATAACATTGGTAGCAGCTAATATAATTTAAACAATCTGATCTGGCCAGCACATTACCTTCCGTCAGTTCAAATTCCATACAGAAAGTTTAGAATTGATTCTATATTTGCAGTAAAATTATAACACAAAGATACTATGTCAATCGCACTTGACATTGACATATATAATTTTTTTAAATTTATATTAGCTGTTTCCAGTGTTATTGCATAGCAGGCTGCTTTATAAAATTTTATTTCTTTATAATTTTTTAACTCAAAGCCATTGAATATGAAGTATAAAATGTAATCAAATCGTATAGGGAATACAATATTCTTTAATATTTATAATAACATTAAATGTGAAAATAGTATATTAAAGAACGTGTTTTATAAGACATGTTTTTTTCGCACACTTCAAAATTTAGAAAACGAGCGTTAGCGAGTTTTCTAATTGACAAGTGCGAAAGAAAGTCTTATAAAATTAGTTCTTTATACTATTTTTTATATTTTGCGCCTTCTACAATTAACATTTACTTACTCAATTTGTGATTATATTTGTAACCATTTGTACATTTTCATGTAAATAATCTTCCCTAAATAAAAAGAAAAATAATAATAATTTCGACATTACCTATATATATTAAAATGAATTATCAATTAACTAAAAATAAATTAGGTTAAAATGGGTTAAAGAAACGTCATCTAGTACCAACCGTCTAAAAAAAAAATTGCGTATCGTAATGACCTTCATTTCGATACGCGATTGCGTATCGTAATGACTTCATTATGAACGCAAAATATAAAAAATGATATTTAACAGCGTTTTTTTAAAGAAAAACTGTTAAAATCTTCAAATGAAGGTACTTCCGGTCGACCAATTATAACCAAAATCTAATCAGCTCTTCATATGAATGTAATGAAGAAGAATACGAAAGAATTGTAGTGTTGGAGTTATCGTCGGAGAAAAAATCGTCACACACACATGCACGTATACACACATACACTCAGTCATACAGACATCATCGCAAAAATCGTATTCTAGGGACTCTAAAACGTGCTCATTTATTAAAAACTCACCATCGAATTTTTTGACCAAAAACAATAGCTCACTTACCTAATAAAGGTATGAAGGTAATAATTCTGATAGACAGATGTCAAAGTCAAGTGCAATTGACATAGTATGTGTTTTAATTTTACTGCAAATATACAATCAATTCTAAAACTTTCTGCATGGAATTTGTACAAAATAAATAGAACTGAGGGAAGGTAATGTACTGGAAATATACAATCTTTCGCAAGAAACTGACTGTTTGGAATTTGAATAAAATGCACAGAACTGACGAAGGTAATGTCCTGGCCACATCAGATTTTTTTTTAAATGCTAATATTGTTCATGCAAAAGATAAACTTTACTGTTATAATGATCTTAGTGGTAAACAATTTAAAATATGTTTCTTCTAAAATTATTACCTAAAAGTTTCTAATGCACGAACATATTTCAACATAAACTTGTAGTAAAATTTTACTGCCTATTTTAAATTCCTGGTGAAATACTAGTAATCACCAGGTAAACTTTAACTTGAAGTTACGGCAAACGTAAATTAAATTATGATCTGCAGTTGCTGCCCACAAAATTTACATGATATGATGTCTGGTTTTATATTTCACAATTTCTTGAACAAGAATTCATTCAACATGCATGTTTCAATAAAACTATCATAAATGATATATTTTGTACTGTACAATACAAAATTGAACAATATATTGTCGGAGATCTTACAAAAAAATTTTGAAACTGTTAAAAAAAATCTGGTGTGGCCAACACAATACCTCCCGCCATTTAAAGTCCAAGTCACAAAAAAGATTAAGTTAATCCTTATTTTTGGATTAACGAATTTTTCTCTAATTTTGACAGTTTATTTCTTAAAATATAGTCTAATCTAATTCAAGTAACTACCATTTTCTTAGAACCCCTCAACGGGATTAAATCCCAGTTACAGAGTGGGTTCACATTCACACACATCCATGCCTTAGTGGGATTCGAACTCAGAGCCCCGAGGGCCCTCATGACATGAGGCGTTGCTCTAACCATTGAGCCACCAGAGCTATAATAAAATGAAGATTAAATTTTAAATACCGGAATAGAATAGAATTCACTACTCCAAAAATGTGGATTAGCTTAAGCATTTTTGTGAATCGTAAATATTTAATAATCTAAATACATACCTTACCTACATATTTATTTATGCTGGAAATTGTATTGAATTCCTTTTCTATTGTTCTATTTACTTTTTTCTTTTTAAAACGTTACTAATATTATTTTGAAATGATTAGATTAGGACCGTATAGTGACATTGAATAACTACGTTTTATTTATTTAAAGCCTAAGCTCTGAGATTTAAATTATAGATAATTTTATAAATTTATCCATAAAATATATAGAAAAAGTATTAATGCAAATCTATAGAAAATTTAATAATCTTTAATTTTTATAATAACAATCTCGAAAAAATAACATTTAAAGGTATCTTTCGAAGAAAAACTATTTTGAGCTTCTAGTAATGTGCCATTTCCGGTTATCCGATTTTCACCAAAATTTAAAAGGCTTTCCATTCAAGAAAAAGTTCGAAATACAAGGTTTCAAAATTTTCTGAATGATAGTATTTAAGTAAGAGTGGAGGATCCACACAAACATACACACGCAGGCATCATCGTGAAAATGTTAAAATTGTATTCTAGGGACCTTAAAACCTCGTCATTTACCAAAATCTCGATGTGCGATTTTTAGCACGAGCCCTATACCTCCCTTACCAAGGGTAGCGGGCAGTAACTTACCACGGGTAGCGGGAGGTAAAAACTGTCAGAGATCCTATAAAATGTGAAAAATCTGTTTTATTTCCAAATCAATATCCATGATTGCCTTGAAAACACGTATGTTTTCAACAATTTTATAAAATTAACATATAAATACAGCATTATAATCTTAAAATTCCTGACAACATTAATAGGGCAAAGAGAAATTAGAATTAGTTTCATTCATAATTTAAAAAATTGGAATATTGGAAAATTTAGTTTAATTAAAAATAATAATTTTCCATGTATAAATTATTAATTATTACTTAAAAATAATTATTTTCCAATTTTTTTAAAAAATATTTTTACTTCCTTGTACGAAGTAAAGGAAGTATTGTAATCGCGAAAAATTTCGGTTTTCAGATTTCAACGGAAATATCCATTTTGACCATCCTTGAATCCATTTTGACTAATTTCGTCGTGACGTCTGTACGTACGTACGTGCGTACGTTCGTACGTGCGTATGTATCTCGCATAACTCAAAAACGGTAAGCCATAGAAAGTTGAAAATTTGTATTTAGAACTGCTATAACATCTAGTTGTGCACCTCCATTTTTGGTCTTTACATAATTTCTAGAAATGGTACTTTATTTGAAGCCTATAATAGATTTTAATGAAAAACTATTTTAAAATATAATCTAACACTTTTCAAATTTGGTATATAAGACTTTTATGTCAATTGGAATAACATAGTAGATTTTGGTTAAAACAGGCTAACCGGAAGTGACATATTACCTGAAGTTGTTAACAGTTTTTTTTCAATAAAATGGTTTCATTTTGATTTTAGAAACGAATGCGTCAAATAAAATTTTTAAAGAATTAAATTCTGTGTCTAGCACCTCAAGTATTATTAAATTAGCCCTTTGTATAAGCGAGATATGTATATTTAAAACTTATATACTTTTTGGTTTTTGTAATAAAGTTTGCTATGGATTAGGACAAAAAATAACAAAAAAATAAATAATAGATGCTAATGTCAAATACGTGCAATTTTATACTTGAGTCTATACTTCATATTGCTCTTGTGTACAAGGAACTCGTGTGGTGTCCACATCAGATTTTTTTACTTTATTCTTAGAATTGAAACGACAATAATAATAATTTTGCAAAATATACATCACATAACAAGTTTAAATTTTAAAAATCAACATCTGGTTTGTTATAAATAATAAATTATTAAAAGAAATTATAATTCGTAGTTTCACTGATACTGTTAGATTTTCTCATTCTTCTACTCGAATTTGTATTAAATTTACAGTTTGAAACTACACAATTTTTATTATCGACAATAAATTGAATTGTCATGTAAAACAGGCTTTAAATGAGCTGATGATACGCAGATTTGACTACACACCTGACCAACATAAACACATTTGCTCGTAGGTAATTCTACCCACATTCCTCATACAATACGTCAGTTTTACAAGCCATATAACCTAAAAGAAACTTTCACAAATCCTCGCAAGGTGTTCGCCCCCGACATCCGGATGCAGCCTCCGTTTATGGCATGGCATAGCCGCCTATTCTTAGGTGAGTTTGATTCCCCACGGGGTAGAGCAGGCACAGGTTTCCATCCAGGTAAGCAAAGCACGTTACATTGTAGATCGTCGGCTGTCCGTTTCTACTCAACCCACGCCTGCTTCGATTCCAGTTCAACTTCAAAACTCGATACGTCATATTTAGCTTTCATAAATAAAAATAAGTGGCTTGTGCCCGTTTTCACTCTTAATAAATAAAACATTGTTTTTGTTTCTTGATTTAAATTGATGGATTTAAAGTTTTCATCACGAAACGATATATTCATACAATAATAAAATATTTTATATACATATAATACAGTTTACGAACATTTTAATATATTAGGAAAACCACAAATGGAAAACAGCAAAATAAAATAGTAATTACATTATGGTATGACTAGCGAATGAAAGTTGACGATTAGATTATTTAATATATGTGGTTTCTTTTGAAAACATTTCCCTATATTTGATTTGAAAGGATACTGACCCTTATGTATTCCGTTACAGAAGATTAGAATTGTACTCAATACCAGGAAGCATTTAAAATTACCTTAGCAACAGGATTCAGGGATGAATTTAAAAAATTTAATAACGCAAATTCTAGTTCTTTCGTCTCACGTGTAAGCAACCCTCGAGTCGGAATTACTGTTAGAGAAAATTAAAAATAATCGTATTTCATAGAATTGCCAAACTAAATAGTTTATAGCTATTAACATACCTAGGAATGTTATGTATATCATTACTGCCGCAGATGTCATTTTGAAATCCGAGCTCGTAGAGCGAGGATTTTAAGACATCTAAGGCTTGTTATGATTCATAACATCCGTGGTTTGTTCAATAGTTTATCGGTTTCAGAAAATTAAGACTATATTATTAAATATAATTTTTTGAAATTCTTTCATTAATGCTACTTTCAGAATGCTATGGTTAACAGAACATTTTTTTTTGACATATGTCAATATGACAAATATTCAAATTATGTGCTTTAATCCTCATGTTTATTATTTTAAAATAAAGTAAACCGTATTTAGAACGATGTACTAACGTTTTCTATATGTATTAATGAAGAGCATTCTACTTTTATTTTATTTTATTTTCATTTTGTAGTGTTGTTGACAAGTCAGTATGGTAATAATATTACCATACAGATACAGTTATTACTTAGTTACCAGCCTACTTTTGTACATGTAAACAATGGATTAATATCCTGAAACCGGTAAAAGATCAAAATTTTTTGTTATAATGAAGATAAATGAAAAATGTTTAAAATATTTTAAACGCACCCCTGTTTTGAAATTCAGTTACTATAATCGGCCATCCATTTTCAGCCAGACATAGTAATGTATTTCTGTGCTTTCCTAGTTCAGTATTTAAATGGGTTACTGCAAAAATTTCATACCTGAATATTTCGTACAATTCTATTCTTCTCTAGGGTTTCAAAAGAAACCACACCTATAAAATAATTTCAACGTCAACTTGCATTCGCTAGTCATACCATACTTATCAATAAACTTTTTAGGTTCATAATCGCATACGCTTTGAGGGGTTCAAAGAATTATCTTGAAAAACTGGGGATTTCTTATGCCCAGTTGTACCACTAATACTTAAAATTTAAACTTTGCTTTATTCATTTTGTCAATTCAATTTTACACTTCAATTAAAAAAATATTCAATGAAGGGAAATTATTTTGACGTCACCCGTAAGAAAGAGAGAAATGAAGAAAAGGTTGAAATGGAAGATCATAATACAATCAAACAAACCATCGCCATTTTTAAAGTTCTGTCTTCTGTCACTTGTGTTTTGACATTTGAGTTTTACATAATTCATTGGGGTCATATCAAAAAGAAAAAATGTTGATTTGATAAATGAAAAATTTACGTAATATTATGCATATGGACATCAAAAATATTTAATATTATTATACTTTTCATTCATGATTTTCTTTATAAAGATTCTGAGTCTGATTTTGTGACGTCAAAATTTAGTACACACATACACGATAGTGAGGCAGACCCGTACTCGTGCCTGTGCCTGTACTGTACATGAATCAGATGTGTCACTTTTTTAACAAAACCTTATAAAACCAACATTTTGAAAGTAACATCAATATCCTTACAAGTTGTTTTTAAAAAATCTGATGTGGCTAACACAATACCTCTATTTAATTTTTATTAATTTAAATATACATACCTACTTGCATATTTAGTTATGTTGGAAACTGTATTAAGATCCATTCCATATAACTATCGTTCTATTTACTATTTTCCTTTTGAAACGTTACTATTATTAATTTGAAATGATAAATTCTTTGACAGTGACATTTATGTGTCCGTTACATACATTTGAGATATGAACTGCGTAACCAAGGAGTTGTATGTTTAAAGCGTAGGCTCCGAGATTTAAATTATAGATAATTTTATAAATTTATCCATAAAATATATAGAAAAAGTATTAATGCAAACCTGTAGAAAATTTAATAATCTTTAATTTTTATAATAACATAAATCTTGAAAAAATAACATTTAAAGGTATTTTTCGGAGACTAAGTAAAGAGTCATTTCCGGTTATCTGATTTACACCAAAATCTAATGGCTTCTTTCCATATTAGAATAAGACCAATAATTAATTTTCAAATAACTTCTCAACTATATTAGGAAATTGAGAAAAATGTTTTATAATAAATTTTATTGCAATTTTACCTTTCGCTCAGAGAGATATTGAATTCATGCTAAAAATCGCATATCCAGATTTTAGTGAATAAGCACGTTTTAAGGTCCCTAGAATCCGATTATAACATTTTTACGATGATGTCCGTATGTGTGTGTGTTTGGATGTGTGTGTCTGTGTGTCTGCGTGTCTGCGTGTGTGTGTTCGTGTGTGTGCGTGCGTGTGTGCGTGTGTGTGTGTGTGTGTGTGTGTGTGTGTGTGTGTGTGTGTGAATGTGTGGATATTGGATCCACGATTTCTCAAATACTATAAGACTTAAGACATATTTTTAACTACGGATTCCTCAATCTAACAATAATGGGAAGTGTTGATTAAGTTTTGGTAACAATTGGACAACCGGAAATAGTAGTTACAAGAAAAAAAATCATCTAAATATTATTTATCGAAAATTTATGTAAATACTTATATTAAAGAACGTTAAATTCTTTATTCGATAAATATAAATTCATTATTATATCTTCTATAGATTTAGAGATAAAGAAATGCATTCAAAATAATTTGATGTAATAAATCTCAGATCAAACTACTTCAAGGCAAGAAATTCAAATGTTTGTAATTGACACATAAATGTAAATAATGTCACTATCAAAAGTATTTGTATGCCACTGTCAAAAATATTTGTTGATCATTATGAAGATTATGAAAATAAAAATAGTCAACAACGCAAAAGAATATACGTAAAAAAGAATATAAAAAGAATTTGCGAAAAAATGACGAATATAAAGAAAAAGAAAAGGAAAGTAGAAAAAGAAAATTTCAGGATATTGAATATAAAGAAAATATAGGTATTGTACATAATTTATATTAAAATATCCCATAGATTTTGCAAATATATGTGAGAATTATTTTGTAGTGAAACAGGAATAGATGTATTTGTATTTAAAAATATTTTTTGTTTTATGCGTACAACCAGGTAAAATATCTGGCGTGAGGTTATTTACTGGCATAGATAAAATTTTGTTCAATTACTATCTTTGTCAGGTTTTTCTTCGATTCTATTAAAAATGCATCTTTCTCGAAAACAGTCGAAGATCAGACTCATGTTGATTAAACTTTTTTACTCATTTTGGTCAGTACTATATGCCCTCAAAGTTTTTACCCGAAGTTGAAAAACACCTGTATAATATATGTTTGAATTGATGATGCCCTGCAAGATAGAAACCACTTGCGTCTGTATAAAAATGAAGAATATGTAGAATGAGAAAGACCACCAGTGGCAATTAAAACTTGGCATGGAATATAAATAGTTTTTCATTAATTATTACATTAAATTGCTTGTTATCCAAGCATTTTTTCAATTACTGACAATGAAAGTTATTTTAAACATATTTCTATAATTTTATAAGTGCTGAAATAGATCAATTTATGTGACTCCAATCATTAGAGAACTCCACTGCATTACAATTAAAACTTTGTAGAACTTCAGATCGTATTCAATTTAAATTAGTTACGTTATTTTCCAATTGATAATATAATAGTTATTAACGTCATAAGGCTGATATGTAGCAAATAACAGATGAGGTTGAATGTTGTAAAATCAAGGCGATAGCCGAGATTTTATAATCAACCGTGTCTGTTATTTGTATATCAGCCGTGTGACGTTCAGTATTTTTCATAATAACATAAAATATCTTCTTAAAATTCTATTTTCTATGGCATATTGACAGGTGACAGCTCTTCATGACAATTTCATGATGCTGAGATTTTTTTTAGGAACACATGATTTTTAATAATTGTACTGTTATAAAAAATAACGGCCGTGGCTGTTTTGATGCATATATCGGTTGAGCATACAGTACTATTAAAGCACATTTAACAGTATGGTATTATGAAAAAGTAATTTTACGTCATACATTTTCATCCTTTGAAAAATTTACAACCACTTTACACAACTACATAATTGTATGTTGAGAGATTCTTAAACATTATTAGACAAGAAATGCATTCGAAAATGATGTTAAAAGTTCAAAACAACTGAAAATGTACATAAATACACAGTTAACTTACTTTGCAATGTATTAAAATTTGTTTATGGTTAACAACATAATTTTCAAACCATATGATTACAAGTAACTGAGAAGATGAACTACCAAGAGAAACTTGAAGCAGATCTGTCATAAAATATTCCAGTAGTAAAATGAAATATTCTGCATTAGAACGTCGTGTTTTATTGTTTTCTGATTGTAAGGTTTTCACAGAAAACACTCGTAAAATAATGTTAACTAATAATGACATAGCTATATGCAAAATCACGATAATGTCGTAAATCCGTAATAAAACCCACGATTAAAAACAACGGCACACGGAAATCGGGCAAATACCATTAATTCTGACGGTGTGTGAGCCTGTTCCAGAATCATATGCCCCAGTTCTTGAAGAACTTGGCCTGGAGCGCGAGCATCATTACATATTCCTTGGCCCGCGCACTCTCCAGATTTAATAACGTGCGATTTTTTACCTCCCGCTACCCTTGGTAAGGGAGGTCGTACTAAAAATCGCCTATAGAGATTTTGGTAAATGACCACGTTTTAAGGTCCCTAGAATCCAATTTTAACATTTTCACGATGATATCTGTGTGTGTGTATGTATGTATGTGTGTGTGGATCCTCCACTCTAACTCAAATACTATCATTCAGAAAATTTTGAAACCTTGTATTTCGAACTTTTTCTGTAATGGAAAGATTTTGGTGAAAATCGCATAACCGGAAATGGCACTTTACTAGAAGCTCAACATTTTCACGATGATGATGATGATGATGATGATAATGATGATGTGTGTGTGTGTGTGTGTGTGTGTGCGTGTGTGTGTGTGTATGTGCGTGCGTGGAAAGAAGCCATTAGATTTTAGTGTAAATCACCGGAAATGGCGCTTTACTTGAAGCCCAAAATAGTTTTTCTCCAAAAAATACCTTTAAATGTTATTTTTTCGAGATTTATATTATTATAAAAATTAAAGATTATTAAATTTTCTATTGGTTTGCATTAATACTCTTTCTATACATTTTATGGATAAATTAATAAAAATATCTATAATTTAATTCACAAACGCTTTAAACAAACACAACTACTTGATTGGACATTTCATACCTCAAATGCTCAAATGTATGTAACTGACAGAGAAATGTCACTGTCAAAGAACTAATCATTTCAAATTAATAATAGTAACGTTTTAAAAAGAAAATAGTAAATAGAACCATAGTTATATGGAATGGATTTTAATACAGGTTCTAGTATAACTAAATATGTAAGTATGTATATTTAAATTAATGAAAATTAAATAGCGGGAGGTGTTGTGTTAGCCACATCAGATTTTTCTATGGAATATCCGAGAAACTTGCAAATCCTAAAGGAGGCAATCAGGCACACAAAACCGCCGTATATTCCAGGAAATGCTCGAAAGAGATGCGAAACTTCATAAGTCGCTTGCAACAGTGTTTGGACAATGACGGACACCACTTGGCCGATATTATTTTTTATCTAGAATGTTTATTTTTTAATTCACCTTCAAAACTAGGAAGGTTATTTTGCCACGTTCTGTATAAACAAAGTCACTGGATTCTCTAAAATGTATAAATGATATTAATTATATTCTATTCATCAGCCATATCATGTTCCACATCTTTTTAACAGAACATTAATTATATATCTCTAAATATAAGTGCTAGATATTACAAATGTGTAAACAAGAACATAAACTATTTTAATATCAATTCGAATAACTTAAATATGAAGCAGTAGAAAACTATTTGGTTCAAAACAAACAAGTTTCAGATTCCACAACCGAAACCACTTGTCATATCAAAAATCTGATGTGGCCAACACATAACCTCTCGCCAGATATTTTACCTGGTTGTACGCCTAAAACGAAAAATATGTTTAAATACAAATACATATATTCATGTCTGACTACAAAATAATTATTTTAATATAAATTATGTACAATACATACAATTTCTTTATATTCAATATCCTGAAATTTTCTTTTTCTACTTTCCTTTTCTTTTTCTTTATATTCGTCATTTTTTCGCAAATTCCTTTTATATTCTTTTTTACGTATATTCTTTTGCGTTGTTGACTTTTTTTATTTTCATAATCTTCATAATACTGTACAAATATTTTTGACAGAGGCATACAAATATTTTTGACAGTGACATTTATGTTTGAATTACAAACATTTGAATTTCTTGCCTTGTAGTAGTTTGATCTGAGATTTTTTACATCAAATTATTTTATATGCCTTTCTTTATCTCTAAATCTATAGAAGATATAATAATGAATTTATATTTATCGAATAAAGAATTTAACGTTCTTTAATATAAGTATTTACATAAATTTTCGATAAATAATATTTAGATAATTTTTTTCTTGTAACTACTACTTCCGGTTGTCCAATTGTTACCAAAACTGACTGGACTCTTCCGATTATTGTTAGATTGAGGAATCCGTAGTTAAAAATGTCTTAAGTCTTATAGTATTTGAGATAAAGTGAATCCAACATCCACACACACACACACACACACACACACACACACACACACACACACACACACACACACACACATCCACACACACATCCACACACACATACGGACATCATCGTAAAATGTTATAATCGGATTATAGGGACCTTAAAACGTGCTTATTCATTAAAATCTGGATATGCGATTTTTAGCATGAATACAATACCTCTCTTAGCGAGAGGTAAAAAGGAGAAAGAGATCTACCTACTCACAAATTCTCTGTTAGATAAATGCTTCAGTGATATCTGCCCAACGAAAATTCATTCTAGATTAAGCGTATCAGGCTAAAGAATGCGGAGCCCAGCCCAGATTAGAGCACGAACCACGACAAACCAACACATTGAAAATGAGTACAGCAACAAACCAAAATATTTTTGAATACGGATCAGGGCAGCTTAGTTTTGACAGACGGCTCAAGGTAGATTGTGACACAGGATAACTGTGGCGTCGAATGATTTCACGGTGTCGGCAACTACCTGACGGAACGGAATTTTTACTTTGGGTTAGGAACATAACACTCTAGATCGGATGATAATCAAAACCTACTGGATTTGAGGATTTGATGCTTACACAAAAAATCAGATGCGGTCAGAACATTATCTCCTGTTACCATAATACGAGGGTACAAAAGAATGATTGCGAATAGGACACATGGTTCATATTTAAAATTTTATTTTAAATATGTTCAAAGTAGTTTCGTTTAACAATAATATACGTCTCCATTATTTTCCTCCATTCTTAAAATCAATCTTCTTTTGAAATGTTTTCAAAACAATCATTAATCTTTTCTTCAAACGAAAAACCTATCCCGTAACTTTATTTAAGTCCGCAAAATAGCCAAAAGTCGCACATTGCAGAATCAAAGGTGTCGCGAATAATTTAACAAATCTTTTCAATCAAAAGAGATAGATAATACACACAATAAATTATGGGAACACTAACACATCACAACACATCTTCGAATTCTGTGTACAGGTGTCTCATTTTCGATGTTTTTTTAAGGTATCTCGGGTAATATTAACGATAGAGCAAAACCGTTTGCACATTCCAGGGTCAACTTTTCTAGAAATGTTTAATAGTCACCACAGGAATTTTCGATCTTCTTTTGTTTTTGAGCTACAGGCAAAAACTGGTTTTTTGCTCATTTTGAAAATATCTCATACCTTATTTATTAAAATAGAGAAAAAATGTTTCTACAAAATTTTTACCGTTTTTTAAATAGAATAAAATGGCGTAATTAGATTTTTTGAAAACTTAATGATTCTCGAGATATAACACAAACTTATGATTTTTTAAATGGACAACTATGTTGAAAATAGTCTCGTTTTTTTTTGATTATTTTACAAGCTTTTCAATGATATATAAAAAGTCTACATTCTTTTGTTTTACACTTGAATAAGAAATAATGATTAATTTATTGAGTTGAAAAAATTTAAAATTATTAAGAAACAAATGAAAAAAATCTATTACAGATCATCATTTGCATTCTTTTAATAGTATTTGTTTCAGTTTTATTAATTTTTTCAATTTATTTACTTCAAAAGCATATTAAACCATTTTTTTCGGATTGTGTCAAAGCCAACTGTAACGTCAATAACTAGTAATTTAACTATCCCGAAAATAATGGGTTAAGAATAATTTTAAGAACATAATTAATAGATATTGAATCAAAATAAACAAATGATGATTTATAATAAATTTTTTCAATTGTTTCTTAATAATTTCCAATATTTTCACATCAATAAATTAATAATTCGTCATTTATTAATGTTTAAAACAAAAGAATGTAGACTTGTTATATATCATTGAAAAGCTTATAAAAACATAGGTTCCCATTTAAAAAATCATAAGTTTGTGTTATATCTCGAGAATTATTAAGTTTTCAAAAAATCTAATTACGCCATTTAATTCTATTTAAAAAACGGTAAAATGTTTGTAAAACCAATTTTTCTCTAACTATCATTATAAATAAGATATGATATATTTTCAAAATGAGCGAAAAACGAGTTTTTGCCTGTAGCTCAGAAACAAAAGAAGATCGAAAATTCCTGTGGTGACTATTAAACTTTTCTCGAAAAATTGACCCTGCAATGTGTAAATGGTTTTGCTCTATCATTAATATTATACGAGATACCTTAAAAAAAACATCGAAAATGAGACACCCTGTACACTGGCTTGCAAAAAAAATCGCGTACACCTTAAAAATCAAGTAACCGAGTTTTTGTAATCTTTTCGCTCTGTAAATAATATAAAAACTGACAATGTTGTCACTGTCATCACTATTTGATCTATTATGGAGCTAGTTCTTAATTGTGTTTAATTTACCTACTGTTGAATTACAAATAAATTCCAGAAAAATGAAAGAACAACCAGGTAGGTATGTAATTGAATTTCTTTTAATTTTGACATCAATTGACAACAGTGACATTGACAAGTTAAAAATCAAGATCGATTCAATACAGCAAAAAATAGGTGTACGCGATTTTTTTGCAAGCCAGTGTACAAAGCAGATTAGCACATCCAGCAATGTGTAATATGCAGTGATGTTATATTTATTTTCTTACGCCGAAGAAAAGTATTTAAAGTAATTTTTTTTATAAAAAGAAAAATTTAGTTTTTACTTCCTTGTACATAGTAAAGGAAGTATTGTAATCGCGAAAATTTTGGTTTTCAGATTTCAGCGAAAATATCTATTTTGACCATCCCTGAATCCATTTTGACTAATTTCGTCGTGACGTCTGACGTGTACGTAGGTACGTATCTAGCATAACTCAAAAACGGTAAGCCGTAGAAAGTTGAAATTTTGTATTTAAGACTACTATGACATCTAGTTGTGCACCTCCCTTTTTGGTCATTACATAATTTCCAGAAGTGGTACTTTACTTGAAGCCTATAATAGATTTTAATGAAAAACTATTTTAAAATATAATCCAAAACTTTGCAAATTTGGAATATAAGACTTTTATGTCAATGGAAATAACATAGATTTTAATTCAAATAGGCTAACCGGAAATGATATTTTACCTGAAGTTATTAAAAGTTTTTCTTATTTTAGAAATAAATGCTTCAAATAATAGTTTTAGATAATTAAATTCTGGGTCTAGCACAACCAATATTATTAAATTAGCCCTTTGTATATATAGATATGTAAATTTAAAATTATATACTTTTTGGTTTTTGTAATAAAGCTTGCTATGGATTAGAACAAAGAAACACAAAAAAATTAAATAATTAATGTTAATGTCAAATTACGTCAAGTACGTGCAATTTTATAATTGGGTCTATATTTCATTTCATTTTGGCTTTGCGCACAAGGAACTCGTGTGGTGTCCACATCAGATTTTTACCTTCCGTCACCTTTAGGTAAGGAAGGTATTGTCTTTGGTCAAAAAATTCGATGATGAGTTTTTAATCAATAAGCACGTTTTAGGGTCCCTAGAATACGAATTTACTATTTTTACGATGATGTCTGTATGTGTGTGTGTGTGTGGATGTGTGTGTGTGTGTGTGTGTGTGTGTGTGTGTGTGTAACAAAATTTTCGTCTGCGATAACTCTAATACTACAGTTTCAAAAATTATAATTTTTTCGTATACTTCTTCGTTACATCCATATGAAGAGCTGATTAGATTTTGGTTACAATTGGTCAACCGGAAGTACCATCATTTGAAGATTTTAACAGTTTTTCTTGAAAAAACTATGTTAAATATCATTTTTTCACATTTAATGTTATTATAAATATTAAAGAATATTTTATTCTCTATACGGTTTGACTGCATTTTATACTTAATATTAAATGGATATAGAGTTAAAAAATTGTAAAGAAATTAAATTTCATAAAGTAGCTATAGCTGTGAAAACAGCTACTATATTAAGAAAATTTTGATTGAAAGATGTCAGTGTCAAGTGAAATTGACATAAGGTACGTTCTATCGGTGTCAGAAATATTCCTACTAGAATAAGAATATTCTTAAAGCAACAGAACGCTCAGTGGCAAATAACTGTCAAGTAAAAAATAAATACGATAGAACAGTGGGAGTGTTTATGTGTTATTGTTAGTTAACAACAAAAGCTAACTTTGTATGTTTATTTTGGATCTTCAAAATGTTGTTATTACAGAGATTATAATTATATAAAAATATATTAAATAATAAAAATGTAAAGGAGGTATTTCTTTGAGCACAGTCTAATCTGAACATTGACAAATGTAACAGAAAGGTACGCGCGACAGTCGGCTAGTACAATTTTGAATTTATCTCCAATCTATATATCTTCCAACCAGCGCTTCCAGCTCTGAAGTTGGAATGATTCGTAGGAATATTCAGATTTTTTTGACGCAAAAGAACGATCATTGAGGTTCTACTAGAAGAAGTAGTAAGATTTCTGACACCGATGGAACGTACCTATAGTGTGTTTGTCTTATAATTTTACTGGAAATATAGGATCTTTTGCTATAAATTTTCTGTGTGGAATTTGCATAAAATACATGCAACTGCCGGAAGGTAAAGTACAAGAAATATAATCTTTAGCAAGGAACTTTTTGTATGAAATTTGTACAAAATACATAGAACTGACGGAAGGTAATGTGCTGGCCACATCAGATTTTTTACTTAGTCTTTGCCGCTACCAAATTCAGTCAAATAAATCATCAAAACTTATCGCAAAAATATTTTTTTTGTGTTCTAATTTTACCGCTGTGTGTAAGTATTAAGTAAAATGACGGCAACACAAAATATGGTAAAATTTATAATGGAGGTTTCAAAAGCTTTTGTTAAAGCTAAAATGTCAAATGATACAAGTATATAAAGTGATTGTAATATTTTTGATATTTCGTTTGACAGCTTAGCTGAAATTTACATGTGTCATTTTTCTTAATGTGTACAGATAGAAGGCAACTTATAAAAATTAAAAGGTCTATATCAAATGACTGTGTAAAATGTTGAATTCCACAGCTTATAAACCTGATTTTCAATAATTGACCCTTTCTCCAGTTTCAGTGAAAGAATTATTTTTTAAGGGCTTAACAACGTAATCTGAAAATTATTTTAAAATTGATTTGATAATCAAATCTGATTCATTAAAAAGTTTTTTCAGCAATTCAAAATGCAATTACTTTTTCTTGAAAAAAGCATAACAAACTTTTTCACATAAAATATAATTATTATAATAATTTTCTGAAAACTTATAAAATCAAAACTGCAAGCATTTAATATGTAAATTTTTAGTTAATTACGTTACATTACAATTCCTAGAACTCTATGGTCAACAAGATATCCCTCAAAGTCAAATCAAAGGCACAACACAATAAGGCGTTATCGCGTTCTTGAACGTCCAGTAACGAAATCTTTTAGTTGGTAATGATTTGAGGAATGCAAGTGCAGCCTATTGTGACTACGGCATAAGCAAGCGTGACCTCTTTATCCGTTGTAAAATGATCTGTGGAGCTAGCCAATTTCGTCCCACGTATTATAAACAATGCGACTATTGTCTAACTACTTCGTTCCAATTACAAATCAAACTAACCATGGGATCAATTAAAGGAACTAATCTTTTAAAATTAAATACAGTAATACATGTACAATGTTGTTTGTTATGGTAACTTTTCTAAAGCTAATTGGAAATTGGGTTAATGAGGTTTTAGTTTTCACTATAATATGTAATTGCTTTAACGTTAATACTCGTATTTCCAATAAATTTTATTAGATTGATATAGGTAAATCTTTCAAATGTGATGTATATTAGGTGTTTACAAATCTTCTGTCATACACTATTTATTCTTACAAAACCTTGGAAGGAGATGAAACTTATTAACATGACAGAATTATACATAAATTTTAACATCGTCATAGCCACATAAATGATTTATGCTATATACTAGTAACTAAAAATTGAAGCAACCGTGTATTAAAACTTATTCTTTAATGTGCTCGCTAAAGTGCTAATGTTAATTTATGAAAACGAGCACAACTTTAATTTTAATTTAAAGTGCTAAAGTAAAGATAAAGTTCCATATGAAAATCGCCCTTACATTCTTACCAATAACTTTATAACGAAGGACCACAAGGACTATCAAAACAAAAATCCTCTCTTCATTTTCGAAATGTTCTAACCAACTGCATCAAATCTCAAAATCATGGATGTCACTTTTGAATCAAACTGTATATCAAGGGAATATTTTTTCTGGAATGCAATTGAGTAGCTATTGGCAAAAACAACCATAATCCAAATTTTGTTACATATAGAGACCACCACTTTCAAGGGTGTCAAACAATTTGGCAATATTGTTTCTCGCAAAAAGTATTGTAACATGTGAGCACCGCCGCGCTGAGCAAGTGTCTATTCTTAGCGATGATGTAACCGTCGCGGCGAGTAAACAAACGAGTCTCAACCTGTTTAATTACTTCCAATCCCCTGAAGCTTTTGTTTTCGATCGAATGTTCGAGAGTTCTCCAGACGGTACTGGGTAGCTATATAAAAGGAAAGCAGCAATGCCCGAGAGCCAGTTACATAAATAGGGCAGTTACTGGTATACTGGGGTAGCTGTGGAAAGAATACTCGGTAGTTTGGAGGAGTATTAGGAAGCTAGAGTATACAGGGACAGTAACGGCGAGTGGAAGTGGATATTCGGCATTGGTGTTCAAGAGTTGAGATATACGGACAGTTGGTACTGGAAGTGAACTAGTGGAGTTGAAGAAAGTTCAAAAAGAGAGTTTAAAGGAGTGAATTCTGTCCTGGTAGTTGAGTATGCAGACGCTGTGGATTCACTTGAGCATACAGACGCTGTGGAGGTCGAACAGTTGAATGTGATATAAATAAATAATGATATAAATAAATATGTAGTGACATAAACAGCGTGAAAATAAATAGTCGTGTTAATTGTTTAAATAAATTAAAAATCTTAGTGTTTAAGTAATTATTTATATTCTTAGTCTTAAATTAGTATTTATTTAACCTTAGTAATCGTCATTGTTAATATCTTTAAATATTTATTTATCGTTTTAACAAACATCTATTCTAATTAATAATAATTCTCTGATTTTTGTACTTCATCCATATAAATAAAACAATATCTTAGTCACAAGTTATTACACTGTAAAGTTTGAGCGTTTCTACGAAAACAATTACTAATACATATGTAATTGCTCATCCAGTAAATAATTTTCTAATATTTAAACATGATCTAGAGTTACAGAAATCTATAAGGAAGCCAGAAAGTTTTTTATTATTCTCAAATTCAAAAAAATAGACTGTGATTGCTTTTACCAAAGACTCCTCAATTGATATTGATATTAACATAATATTCTTATTTCTTCATTTTATGATAAAAACTATAGAAATTCACATTCATCTGTAGTTCATTTTTGCAAACTCTATCATTCAACAGAGATAAAAGATTTACGATGAGCTGCAAACCATTTCCCACAATGTTTTAGTGTTGGATATAATGAGGTTATTGCTATTCTTAAACACTAAACACTTACACTACATCAGTACAAAGTTGCAATAATTTATAAATTCTCAAATACGAGTACTCGTAACGAATAATACTATGCCAGTACCGAATAATCGGATATCTGGCTTTTTACAATATGTAAACGTAAAATCAAACTTTATCGAACTAATAGACCGGCGGTTAATACTACGAGTAAAATAAATCATGGTAAGTAAGCACTAACCCTTGGTACTCCACCTTGGTACCCAGGCGAACGATTTGCCGTCTTCCCCGGAGAGAAGACGACCCAAAACTGTTCTCAGATAAGATATTTTAGAATCTATGTATTCTCTGTATGGGACCTGCATAAAATGACATGTATATGTAAATGATAGCCGATAAAAAATGCCGGCCATATTCGATCGCTGCAGGTGGCGCTAAAACCTTTTATTGCTGTGAATTTTACCTATCAGAAATTGCCTATGCCATTCCATCTGGGCTTTAGTCAAGTGACAATTTTTACCCTAAAAGACACAAAAAATGCAGGTCCGATATAGAATACCTAGATTCTAAAATATCATTTTATTTGGGTCATCACCCACTGCTGGGTAGATCGTCTTTTTTCCGAGGAAGACGGCAAATCGTTCTCCAGAGTATTAAAAGTTAGCACCAAGGATCAGTATTTGGAATACTATGGTATATTTTTCACGTAGCATTAGCCCCCGGTCTATAAGGTGAAAATGAAAATAATTTATTTTTGGCTAGTGATGTTTGTAAAATGTAAATAAGAAATACAAACACACTACTTTGAGTTTAGAAAGAGGTTGTTTCTTTTACTTTACCCATCGGATAATAAGAATTACTCGGTTTAGGCCTGGTATTTTCATCTACATTAAACTTTTTAATAAAATTTAAGTATGGTATTTTTCATGAGTTTTTACACGTATATGCAAACTTTTATAGTAATTAACGTACCATGGGTGTATTGTATAAGGACAATAACGCCTGAGGTCAACATAGTATACTTTCATTAATTTCCGATGGCTTTGGCCCGACGTGTTTACGTTAACCGAAGGCATTATTATCCATTTAACTCCCGTGGTGCATTCAACGTTTAATGTCCAACTATAATTTTTAACACGTTCACTGCGTCGTGTACTTCATTCTGGTGCGTATGACGCGAATCCGCGTTTCGGGCCTGTGTATTTATTACATATTAGTATAAATTTAGCGTTGGCATTAGGATATTGCTGATCGGGAAGTACATAGCCAAAACATATAAAAATCATGTGTGAAGTGTAGTTACCAACTTTACCGACTACATCATCGGTATTATTGTGCAAACAACATTAACATAGCAACAACTCATACCACGACGCTCTTGGGTGTTATTTGGTATGTAACAACTGTGAAAGAGTGAAAGCAGAGTTATTATAATAATAATAATAACATACCAATCGGACGTTATTAAAAAGGTTTACTAACCGTGAGCTGGGATATTTGAAACCAAAAAGAGCGAAAATACATTGGCAATATATGAATTAGTATCACTCAAGGAAGTTTTTTTTTTTCATAATAACTCACATAGCGAAAAATTTGTACAAAAAACTGGGTACCTAACCACAGACCACAATTCAAGTGTGTAAGCTAATTTTATAGTTATTCTCGTTGAAAGACGGAAAATATGTGATTTTCAGTGGAATTTTTGCATTTGTTAAAACCAGGGACCCGAACCATAACGAAACCGTAACCGAAAACCGCACCGATATTTGACTTTTTATGAAACCGTAACCGAAAACCGAAACCTATATTTTATTTCTTCAAATATGGAAACCGAACATAAATTTAAAAATAGGTATTTTTTTTAACCCACATCTTTTTCGTAGAAATACTTTGTATACCTTCGAATTCATAAAAAAGTAGTTTCTTATTTTTAAAAAAATTATGGCATTTTACTCGATTTTTACAATTATTTTTTGCAATTATAATAAAAAAAATACTCATTTGTTGACATTCTTCATTCAATCACCCATTTAGTTTACGTATTACTATTGGAATAGAATTATTATTATAGCTTAAAATTAAAATATTAATAATTTACAAACGTATTTAATTTGTGTTGCAAAAATAAACTTAAGAACTTTAATGTGAAAACTTTAACTTATAGTTACTTTTTGAACCGCAATTTGTAATTTTAGATCACAGCTTAAAATAATTACTTATAGATTCTTTACGAATTTTGAATTCCGAACAAGCCGAATATATCTATTAGTACAAGTTGTTAGTAAAACGTGGAATTAAAATGTTTTTATATTACGAAATAGGTATTAAATATATTTCATGTTGCAAAAAATAAAAACTAAGCTTATTTTTCGTTTAAACCGAAACCGAAAAAAACCGAATCCGTAACGAAAAATTTTTTTTTTTGACAGAAACGAAAACCTATTTAATATTTTCAAAAAACCGTAACCGATAACCGAAACCGAATTTTTATTAATGTAAAAACCGTTAACCGTAACCGAACCCCAAAACTTATCGGTTCGAGTCCTTGGTTAAAACAGTTTTATATTTTTCTTGAATATACTTATTATTTATTTTTTATTTTTATAAGATATTTACAACAACAATTTAATTTTCTAAATAACCCTAAACTATTAAAAATTTAGAATATCTATTTTTATGAATTATTTTACTTAGCAAAACTTTTGTAAGAGACTGTCATGATAAAGCCATCTTAACTGTTATTTGAAACGAAATATGTGCAAAATATACAATTGTAATTTTTAAAACTTATGCTATAAGCACAAGCTACAATATCGATGCATTATTTTTTGAGAGACAGTTAAAGAGATGAAAATGCCGGGCCATGCTTTAACCAAAAAATATCTAGGACCAGCCCGATATGCCAGGTGAGTTTACTCCAAAATCCTGATCACCAAAATACTGACAAAGACCAAAATTCCAGCTGACCATAATCTCGACCAATATACAAAAATCCCATATGTTGAGAAACTACTCGGTCATCACTAATAATAGTATAGCAAACTGTTAACAAACATGTATATGTTCCGTTCATGTAGTGTGACGAGAGGCATGAAACAGACTCTAGTGCAGAAAGCGAAGAAGAATCAGACCGTGTAATTAAGTCGCCAAACCTGATCAGATCGATTGATGCTATCTTGATCTCCACTTTGCACA
This sequence comes from Harpalus rubripes, assembly GCA_963082715.1. Lineage (NCBI taxonomy): Eukaryota > Metazoa > Arthropoda > Insecta > Coleoptera > Carabidae > Harpalus > Harpalus rubripes. Next base: position 13,032,671 of record OY720450.1, read on the forward strand.
TGTACTAATCAAACATCATGCAAAAGCCACATCAGCCGGATAAACGTTACATGCACGCAACATTCCAACAGCATAATTGCGGCATAATTCCTATCCGTGAACTTTATTCCAATATGCAATATGCTGTTTCGAGATTTCCTGGTACAAATCATTGCAGACGTTCATTCCAATGGCAATAAAATTCGTATACATTTCGAATCATTTTCATTTCACGCGATATCAAAGCGATTTTCTTACAAAATTTATAAGATCCTTGCAATTTCATTTTCAATCATAGTAAAGTTCACTTGAGAACATTGATCTAGCAATCTAAAAGTCCCGGGTTCAAATCCCGAAAGGGGGTTGTATTCTTTCTCGTATTCCTTCTTTACCATTTTCAATATAACATAGAGGGGTGTCAAAAGTAAGTACAAGATTAGTGCCGATAATGCTCACACCGCTTTAATAGCAAGTGTGTCGAAAGGTATCGACTGTTTTTACTTCCTTGTACGTAGTAAAGGAAGTATTGTAATCGTGAAAAATTTCGGTTCTCAGATTTCAACGGAAATATCCATTTTGACCATCCCTGAATCAATTTTGACTAATTTCGTCGTGATGTCTGTATGTACGCACGTATCTCGCATTATTCAAAAACGGTAAGCCGTAGAAAGTTGAAATTTTGTATTTAGGACTACTATAACATCTAGTTGTGCACCTAATTACTTCCGATCGCCTGAACCTTTTGTGTTCATTGTTATTATGTGTTCGAACATTCTGGGCTTTTCTAGAAAATAATGGCAGCTATATATAAGGGGCGTAGCTATGCTCGAGGGACACAGTTAGTTCAGTGGAGTCCCTGATCACACAACATTAGTTGTGTGATCGGGGGTTGACTTACATAGTGCAGTTCCATTAGTGAAGACGGACAGACACTTACATTAGTGCGGTTATACAGTTAGTGACATACAGTCACATAGACACATGGAGTGTTAGAGAGTAAAGTGTTAGTGAAAAGCACAGCAGTATCGTAGTGAGCGTATGCAGGTGGTGTCGAGTAGGTACTCGGGAAGTTACTGATATATTGGGATAGCTGTGGATGTGAATACTCGGTAGTGTTGACGAGTATTGGGAAGCTAGGTATACGGGGACAGTAACGACAAGTGGAAATGAATACTCGGCAGTGGTGTTGAAGAATTGTGGCATACGGAGAGTAGGTGATACTGAGGCTGTGGAAGTAAGACAGAGAGTTACGTAAATAGATAGTGTTGTGAAAGAGGTGACTTCTGTCCGAGCAGTTGAATATAGAGACGTTGTTGAGTCAGTTGAGTATATAGACGCTGTGGAAGTCGGTAAGCGGACAGTTGAACGTGATATAAGTATATAGTGATACAAATATAGTGATATAAATATCGCGTAAACAATCTACAAGAGTCTGCAACAGACCGGCAGTCCAAGATTCGAACGCGTAGTGAAATAAATAATTTGTAATATCGTAGAAATAAATAGTAGTGTTAATTGGTTAAATAAATAGTGTTAGTGTTATCGGCTTGGTGGCTGAGCGGGCTAGCGCACATCTCGTAGCCCGCAGTGACGTCGCCCGAACCATGTTCCGTGCGTTCGATTCCCGTCGACCGACAATGTGTAATTTGTCGTAAAAAATAAATACAGCTACTTGTATTAATCACACTCGGATGCTATAAGCTGGCCACTTATACATCTTAAATAAATGTAGCAATGGCTGAAATCCAACTGGCAGTACGGCAGTGGTAAAACACTGCGGCTCGGTGAGTCCGGTTGAAGGGTAAACGGCGACAGCTGTATACAAGCCCTAACTAGATAGATAGATAGTGTTATCTAGTTAATTATAGTTTTAGTCTTAATTAGTTTTTAATAATTGTTTAATATTAGTAATAGTTATCTTTCATCATAGTTTAATAAACACTTAATTTTAATTAATAATAATTGTCTTAAATTTACACTTCACCCAAATAAATAAAAACGTTACAATAGTATATGGATTAAAGGAGAATATATTGAAAAGGAAAAACAAGAACTTTCATTCTGCGAATTTTTTGACATCTCATAAATTTCTCTTATTAGAGTTGTTTAATATTTGAGTTGTATACTCCAATCATTTGGTAATCTATAGAGGCACATACATAAACATAATACAGTGCCTCACCTGAATAACAAATAACATATATGTATATTTCGTTTCCATAAGCGCCACTTGTTATCATATCATTGAATACCTCATCACCATCTCATTTCGTGTAACGATGGTTAATCTGAGTAGTCATTAGTTCCAGATTACTCGCGCTGTAATGTCCGGTATTATCCACCTTCATGGCGGAGCATACTTGATCCTTTCTCCGTTTGCCGTGAATTCCTCCCACGCTTGGCCCACGCGCACTCACAGCCAACGTTGATGTGATGTGATAGCTCGGCCACGGAAGAGTTATTGACTTATATGGCTCTCTTTGCTTCATAAATGTTCTGCACGGATTGCGTGCCATGTTGGCTATGTACGTGGATGGATATGAGTATCATGCAAATGGGATGAAATTCAGGACGATTGTGAAGGGAATTTTATACTTAATAACTGTGGAAAACAGCCAAGTTGTTTTACCTCCCATAACCATAAGAGAGGTTTATGATTTATGCCAACAATCACATAGGGCGCGTGCATCACGTGGTGGACCAACAAACATTTTAAGTGTCTTTGTTTATATTGAGTTTGGTGGATGTTTAACATTTTATATGCCTTTTTCAGTTGTTGTTCATAGCATTTGTGGGGTTGGTGTATTACTATGGCTCAACTGATTTGAACATTGTTATATTCTCCCAGAAAATGTTAAAAATATGTAACTTTTATTGATAATCACAACCTACATCCATGTCGTATTGACATGAATACAATGTTTAGGCCCGGAAAATTTCCCAAAACCTTATATTCAGATATTGTAGTGTGCTTTAAGCATAGCAGAAGTTCATATGTATTACAAGTATTTAAAGCCTATACAAATTTAGAGGCGTATATGAGTTTCGTTGTGGATCAGTCAAATCTATCCAACGTTGAGAATGAAAGACATCGACTATCGACGTGAAAGTCAAGGTATTTAGTAATATGATTTAGTGCATTAAAAATTATAACTATCAAAATTTTTGACTGATTACAGGTTTACATTTTCCAAGAATTACTAGAAAACATCATATTTTATAAGTACCTTGTATGATTTGCTAAGTGGTGAGATTGTGTGAGCTCACTGTGATTGTATAGCTAGTTTACAATGTGAATACTCTTAATATAATTTTATTAAATTTTTGAAGCGTCCTCGTCGCGACCCTGGATACTGGTTTTGAACCAGTAATAATTCTGCAGCTACCAACTAGTATTCTGCCAAAGTACTTAGAAGATTATGAAGAAACCCCAGAAGATGTATTTTTTATATTATACAGTAAATATTGTTACTTACTAGTTGGATACGAATAAATAATAAATTAAATTTTTAATATTTGTATAAAAACACTTTTATTGTCCTATTTTCTAACATACGCAATTAAATTACTAAAACATGATGGCTAGAGGCTACATTTTAATGACGTATTTTAGTTTAATATTATTTGTAGATAATATATTAAACATCAGACAAAATACTTAATAAATATCTACAATAGAGTACCTACAATATTATTTTTATTCTTATTTTATCTTCGTAAGATCACTACTTCTCTTTACCATACCTAACCATTTTAGCTTCCTAAATCTATAATTCTATCTTCAAAATCTGTTTCCGATTCAAATTTATAAATTGATAATCCGTCACTACTGCCACTCGTTTGGAATATTAAACCATAGCACAAAACTCTGGCATTTTAAACATATTCCTATATGTCAGTCTGGTTTGTTGGTCCACCAGGCTACCATTTTTAAATATCCGTGACGTCACATGCACGGGCTCTATAGGGATTTTACTAAATAAAACCTTTGTAATATCCCAAAAATCCAATTTTAACATTTTTACGATTAAGTCTGTGTGTTTTTATGTATCATATGCCAAAAAAACTGATCAGTTTTTGGTAAAAATGGAGTCCTCCACCATATAACAAATTGAAACATTTATATTACTACATCTTAAAACTGTATGATAGAGACTATCAAAGTTTAATAGTTATTTATGCTACAAGCAGGGCCGGCTCGATAGGTGAGGCGGTGAGGCAACGCCTCAGGTGCCGGATTGAAATAGGCGCCAAAATGACATACTAAAAATATAATATTTTAATAAACAGCTGTAAAATTTCTTAATAATATAATGCACTTATACCATTTATAAAATTATATTAAATATAATTACAACCGATTCTTCGTTTGCCACTGTGAATTCTAACATCGTTTGTCTTTTTTGTAGCGATAACATACGAAGCGAAGTACAAGAGAAAAAATCTGATGTGGCCAGCACATATTCTCTCGTCAGATATTTTATCTGGTTGTACGCATAAAACGAAAAATATTTTGAAATACAAATACATATATTCATGTCTCACTACAAAATAATTATTTTATTGCCCGGTTGCATAAACGTTAATCAACGCATTATTCGATTAGCGGTTCATCAAAACGAACAAATTCGAATCAGTTTTCTTGTTCTTATGACATTTAAATCATTGCTGTCAAAAAATCGCGTTGCAATTATTCGTTTTGATGATCCGCTAACCGAACAATGCGTTGATTATCGTTTCTGCAACCCGGCAATATTTCTTGTATAAAAAAGGTTGGCTTATATATTATGATCTTTGTTTTTGTAAGCATAGAGTGAATAAAAATGAAATTAAAAGTCACCTGTCATTTTAATTCAATCAACTAGAATAGAAAGAATCTAACATTATGTACAATACATACATTTTCTTTATATTCAATATCCTGAATTTTTTTTCTACTTTCCTTTTGTTTTTCTTTTATTCGTCATTTTTTCGCAAATTCATTTTATATTCTTTTTTACGTATATTCTTTTGCGTTGTTAACTTCTTACATATTTTCATAATCTTCATAATGATGTACAAATATTTTTGACAGTAGCAGTGGCATACAAATATTTTTGACAGTGACATTTATGTGTGAATTACAAACATTTGAATTTTTTGCCTTGAAGTAGTTTGATCTGAGAATTTTTATATCAACTTATTTTATATGCATTTCTTTATCTCTAAATTTATAGAAGATATAATAATGAATTTATATTTATCGAATAAAGGAATTTAACGTTCTTTAATATAAGTATTTACATAAATTTTCAATAAATAATATTTAGATGATTTTTTTCTTGTAAGTACTACTTCCGGTTGTCCAATTGTTACCAAAACTTAATCAACTCTTCCCATTATTGTTAGATTGAGGAATCCGTAGTTAAAAATGTCTTAAGTCTTACAGTATTTGAGAAATCGTGGATCCAACATCCACACACACATACGGACATCATAGTAAAAATGTTATAATCTGATTCTAGGGACTTTAAAACGTGCTTATACACTAAAATCTGGATATGCGATTTTTAGCATGAATCCAATACCTCTTTGCCATGTTTGTATATTTTAAATGTCATTTTATTTATTAGAAAAAATAAAAATCAAATTTTAAAATATGAGAATTGTCATAGTTATAATACTAGAGGTAAAGAGAATTTAGTGCTTCCAAAACATAAGTTAAATTTAACTCTAAATGATCCTTTAGTAATAGGAATTAATTAACAATGATTTGTTTAATTTATTTAAAAGGAAACTAAAATATTTATTAATTGATAAATGTTACTATAATATTAATGAATATTTTAGGGATAATTTTAAGTAGTTATTTTGTTTATGGAAATATCATGAAAACTTTGTATTTATGACTATTATGTATTTTTGACATTCCATATACCAATGTAATTTTGGTCTTATTTGGAGAATAAATTATTATTATTATTATTATTATTATTATTATTATTATTATTATTATTATTATTATTGCTATCGGCGAGCAAACTGATTGCCACAACTATAGCATTGAGTAATAATTCATTATGATTTATTTACTTATTTATTTGCTTATACGTACAAATAAATATGAACATTACTATATTTCCATCAATGACAACTTCATAAAATAAAGAAAGTGACAACACCAACGCATTATACAAACAGATATTTAAAGTTGCCGGCATTTAAATTTACTAGCCATGCAAGAATTGTGTGAATGAAGTTTAGAAAACAATGCTGACATTTATTTTATGATAACAATATATGGGTACGCTGATATCTACTATTCTCAATAAACATTCCAAGATATATAAATAAACTGAAATATTCCCACTTCTACTACGTGCTCGTACACAATCTCATAGGAGTACAACTCTATAAATAAAAGACAGGATGTGTGCGACACAGAATAAAATAGTATAAAATCCAATCACATTTGATGTTGATAACCATCTACTATTTTTTTCTGAAATTGGAGCAAAAGTAAAAAATGTGGCGCGAAAGTTGCATTTCCCTGACTAGTCAGGAAAACATTTAAAAGTTTTATTAAAACTTTATTGAATATTAATATTTATAGTTGTATTTTGTACATTGGATATGTTAATCCCACAATGTCTAAAGGCTTTATCACACTACAATCATATCTCTGACTCTTTTTCGCTGACTTATTTTGTAAGACCAACTCGATCTATCACACTGCAATTTCGAACAACCGATTTCTCTGACTTTTAGTGGATTTTCATACTTGAAGGAGTTTATGATACGGTTTCCTTAATGACAACATGTTTCAAATTTGTTTGACATATTAAATTATTTCAATTAAAATGAATAAAAACGATGGAAAAATAATGTAATGGGGACTTACACAATTAAAACTTTTTGGACGCCATCTAGTGAGTAAAAAAGTAATTAATAAGTAGTTATGTAGTGAGCAAGATTTAGCACTACAGTTTGACATTTATCATGTGATCCAGCACGTGATCACAACAGAGATATAGAGATATCTCTGGATCACAACACTGTCAACTGCTTTGAAAGCAAACGTAAACATGTCAGACTGAACACATTTTTATATAATTATTTAAGTATATGATCTACTCAGTGCGTACCTTGCAATTAATTCATGTCTATTTCCACTTTTCTTCAAACCCCGGCATTCTAACCATCTTTTCAACTGTAAGACTGAATGGTTTTCAATGTTTTTAAACACAAATCGTGCCCCCCGTACATCATCTTGTGTTAAACACATTATTTATTTGTGAACTTGGTTTTTTAGTGATATTTCAAATTCAAGGATCACTACACTTTAGTACAAGAGATAATTAATAACAGGCACTACATAAAATAACATAACCAAAGTTTGCTGACTAAATAACAAACAACTTGCCGGATCAACGAGGCGAAGTGCTGAAGGGGAGAGCATGTGATTGACTCGGCCATGGTATATCACCTCGCCTTTTCTAAAAATTTGTTGTCCTTCTAAATTGTGTGGAGGGAGGTCCGCCGCCGATTCGCCGCGGGTGACGTCAAATTTATAAGTCCCCATTGTGGGAAAGCATAATAATTTTATACGCATCAAACAAAAAAATGTGAACTTCTGACATTTCTGCAGATATATTTTACTCCGTAAAGTTACATTCCTGTACTTCAGAGACAGTTGCGCATACGCAGTAGAGAAGTCAGTGATAAGTAGTCAGAGGAAATGAAACCGATTCCATTTCATCTGACAACAGGATCCATGACTTCCTTGTTGCTATCACATTGGAGTAAGTCAGCGATATGAATCGAAGTCACGGATAATTCAAATGTTTAAATTTCGAACAACCGTTTTCTCTGACTTTTAGTGGACTTTCATACTTGAAGTTCGTTACGATACGGTTTCTTTAATGACAACATGGAACAACATATTTCAAATTTGTTTGACATATCAAATTATTTCAAGTAAAACGAATGAGAACGATGGAAAAATAATGAAATTGTGGGCAAGCATAATAATTTTATGAGCATCAAACAAAAAAATGACAACTTCTGACGTTTCTGCAGTTATATTTTACTTCGTAAAGTTACATTCCTGTACTTCAGAGACAGTTGCGCATGCGCAGTAGAGAAGTCAGCGATAAATAGTCACAGGAAATGAAACCGATTCCATTTCATCTGACAACAGGATCCATGACTTCCTTCTTGTAGCTATCACACTGGAGTAAGTCAGTGATATGAACCGAAGTCATGAATAATACATGACAAGTCAGAGATACTACTTCTAGTGTGATAAGGCCTTAATGTTTAAACGTCAATAATGTGGTCAAGAATCTATGATACATGTTTGCACTTTTGTTTAAATTTTTATTCCATGGAATCAATGATTTTTTCAAAAATGTTATTATTGTGACGGACTGATTTATAACTTTACTTCACTTCGAAACGAAGTATCAAAATTATGTGTAACTGAAAAAACAGTCATATTGCACAACAAAATCAAAAGAATGCAATATTTGTCTTAGATTACATGGGGGAGTTTAGTGATTTTCAAATTTAATGATTTTTCCACATTACTGCATTACTATACATGCAATATTACTATATTAATGCAATAAAAATGATAAAATATATCGTATTTTTTTGTTCAAACGATATTAAATTTTTCGTAAGTTAAATCGCCCGCAATACGATGACGTATGCAGCATCTTTGGTTCGCCGTAGTTGTCCGCTATGAGCAAAGTAGGTATTTGATTTTAAATATGTAAACGTAAAACCTAAAAAATGCGATAAACACAGAAATTAAATTGTCAAGTGTAAACATAAAAACGTGGCCGTGTTTTGCTTCTGTCTCTTTCTATGAAGCACGTTATGGGCACGTATGTCGAGATCAAATTCGCGAAGTTTAAAAAAAATCCGGTATTTTTTAAAATTTTACAAAACATAAAAGTAAAAACGCTTTAAATTTAAAAATATTTTAACATATAAAAATATCAAAAATTCGAAACCTCCCACATTATGCAGTTCATAAAAATTTGTTTTCTTTGTTGAGATTATCCAACGGTTTGCGTCTGCGTTGGTATAACCAAAGTACAAAGCCAACTACTTTTTCTTATCTAAATTGAATTAAAGATATGGTAAACACATATTTATTAGTACAAGTTCCTACTACCTACTCGTACATACAATCTATAGAATAACTTATGACAAGCCGCTTTTGCACTGTAAAATAAATGCTTGTAAAAACTAATTTCCCCATTACTGTCCTAATCAAAACTAAAATTAAGAAATACTACTTCCAGCAGGTATTTATTAGTACAAGGTATTCCTATCTGTACTAATGAATAAAAGATCTAATCATTAGGAAAAACAAACTTTGAAAATAGATTCATAAATTATATTATCAAATATTTACGTTAAAAAGTAAAAAAGGTAAATCCCGAATTCAACGAAAAATACTAAAAACCGTTGTATTTATTGCAACAGATAATTCTATTTAAAAATAAAAATGAAAATAATTGCAAGTTTTTCCCAAAATACTTTCTGCGAAAAAAACATAACATGACATGGACAGTACTGAAATTCCTAATTAAAAAAAAAACTAGTAAGTTTTATGTTACCGAAATATAATACCGATTCAATGTTGTATAATATTTAAATAAATTTCTAAGATAGAAAAAGTATTACCATTAATTTATATACTAGTACTAAGAAATAAGAATTGATATAACCATAATGGTATTTCTACATTTGAATTGGTAACCTTATAACAAAATTTTGGCGGTAGGTATTTTATTTTATTTAACGTAAGAAGATTCATATTAAATAGTTTCTCGCTAGAATGATTTACTTTTTATTAGAATTGTTAAACAACTTATGAAATAATCTAAGGCGTTATATATATATATATATATATATATATATATACCGAGTGGCGCTCGAAATCCGTTATATATGCTCTGTTCCATTTAAGCTATTCAATAGATGGCACTGGCAACAGCGCAAATCTGAAGTAGCCGAAATAACATTAGGTAAACTTGTCTCTTATTTCAGTCAATCAGAGATGTCAAAATTATTCCCTATGCTCCGCAAGAATGAAAGAAATATAATTAATTTGTTAGATGAAAAAACTAAGTAAATTGTCAAGAGTCAAGATTAATACTAGTCAATAATGATCTATGCTCTGTTCCATTTAAGCCATTCAGTAGATGGCACTGGCAACAACGCAAATCTGAAGTTGCCGAAATTACATTGGATAAACCTGGTTCTCATCTCTAATTTCAGCCAATCAGAGAGGTCAAAACTATTCCCTATGCTCCGCAATACTGAATGGCTTAAATGGAACAAGGTATACGTATTCTATGCTGCTATGGGTGCTATGTCAACAGTGTCAGTAGTAAATCCAATTAAATCTACGGTAAATTCGAATGTATTTGATCGCTTTTAATTTTTCTAGTATAAACAGTCAAGATTTAGGATTTATTTAAATCCGATTGGATTAGAAATCCGATTAAGGACGTCGATATAAACATACTCAATGTCATTAAAATAATAACATAATTTTTCAAACCCACAATATGTCTTAACCTCCATTGGATGTGATTAAAAAAATAATAATGAGAAAAACGAACGACAATCCTTGAAAAATAAATTAGGTAATCTTGGAAAAGTATAAAAAATATTGAGAAATCTTGAAAAAACAGAAAATGCTTGAAAATGGCTATTTGTCCCTATTTTTCCAATCACCCTGTATATTTAGTGACCGGATAAACAATATATCGCTAAAATGATTTCTTAAGGTGTTAACTTTTGTCTTAATTTTGTATCTTTTATGATCACCATGTTGGGCACGTTATCCTGGACTTCCATTTTAGTATTTCGCAGGCCACCTGGCAATAACGTTATTATTAAAATAAATACAGATTGAAATGACATTATCTTTTGGGTGCAAATAGTACCCTACCCTAGTTAATAATAATAAATAAATTTCGTATTTTGCACCCTCATAACAACCCATAATAAGTGACATGGTTGCAATATATAGGTACCGATTGAATGTTTAATTCGTACTCCTACGTTTTAACGCTATTATTTAAATAAATACTTGTAAAATGAAATTATTTTCAGATTGTAAATTGTATCCTACCCTAATTAATAATAATAATAAATAAATTTCGTAATTTACACCTTCATAACAATCCATAATAAATGGCATTGTTGCAATATATACCGATGTAATTTATACTTTTACGTTTGAACGTTATTATTTAAATAAATACAGGTTGAAATGACATTATCTTTAGGGTGCAAATTGTACCCTACCCTAGTTAATATAAATAAATAAATTTCGTAATTTGCACCCTCATAGCAATCTATAATAAATGGCATTGTTGCAATATATACCGATGTAATTTATACTTCTACGTTTGAACGTTATTATTTAAATAAATACAGGTTGAAATGATATTATCTTTAGGGTGCAAATTGTACCCTACCCTAGTTAATAGTAATAAATAAATTTCGTAATTTGCAGCCTCATAACAATCCATAATTAATGACTTTGAAGCACTGTAATTACATTCGTGGGAAGTTATCAGAAAAATAATGTAATTGTCTATAACTTTACAAATAATAAAGATAGGGAAATAATTTGGTGCAAATTTTGGTGTACTGGGTGCTAATTTTCCATTTAAAAAATTATCAAATTTGAACACTTATTGTGCTGGCAATTAAAAAAATAAGTGTTAATAACTTTATTGTTTAAAATGATAATTTTGATTCCGAATATTTTTTTGTGCTGGCGTGAAGTTCGCACAATTTTTTTTAATTGTTTATAACTTTTTAAGTAATGAAGGTAGTTTAAAAAATTATAGGGTGCAAATAGGTGCAAATTGGGTGCATAATATTTGCAAAATTTCAGAATTTGCACCCACATTTTATGTGCCAAGTTCACGCACCTCAATAATTTAAATTTAAAAAGACATGCAGAATCCAAATCTACTAATATTTAGTAATACCTCATTTTCACTAAAGATGGAATATAAGAGATATTGCTAGTCCAGGAAACTATTAAATTGCATTATAAGTAGCGACGCAAAATCCAAATCTAGTAATAACTTTTTTTAGCTGAACATGGCAGATAGAAGCTATTGCCAGATCACCTACAATTTTCTTCAACTTCTTGGAACACACATTTCTATTTCGTCTTTATTATTTCGAGCATGCACTCACTTCATTTCTTTCATCCACATTGCATCTTTGTGTAGATGCGATCCCATTCCATACCTTTAGTTTGCTCGTTGCGTATCTCGCGAGGAATGTGAAGCGCGTATGTAAATTTCCGTCGCGACCGGCGACCGCTTAGCCGCTGAGAGCGCGGCATAGCATAGGCTCAGGTTGGCGCCATGTGTGCCCTGTTCGCGCACCGAGACGACGGCTCGCGCCTCATCCACGAATTCCACACCACTGACTACCAAGTGTTGAAAGATGAGAGCCAATTAAAACTATATTGCCGGGTGAACAAACCGTTTTCATAACAATGTAAGGTATTTTATAAAAGTAATAATAGTAAAAACAAAAGTAAATATGAAGTTTAATACCTACACGAGGAATAAATAGGTAATGCATTTTGAGATAGTCTTAAAAAAACTTAGAAAATCGAGTTATAATTTTTTTGTACCTAACAGGAAAATCATTCTTTCTAAAACGAAAAATCTGATGTGGCCAGCACATAACCTCTCGCCTGATATTTTACCTGGTTGTACGCATAAAACGAAAAATATTTTTAAATACAAATATATATATATAAATATATATGTATATATATATATATATATATATATATATATATATATATATATATATATATATATGTATATATATATATATATATATATATATATATATATATATATATATATATATATATATATATATATATATATATATCTCACTACAAAATAATTCTCACATATATCTGCAAAATCTATGGGATAGTTTAATATAAATTATGTACAATACATACATTTTCTTTATATTCAATATCCTGAAATTTTATTTTTCTATTTTCCTTTTCTTTATATTCGTCATTTTTTCGCAAATGCCTTCTTATTCTTTTTTACGTATATTCTTTTGCGTTGTTGTCTTTTTTTTGTTGTTTTCATAATCTTCACAATGATGTACAAAGATTTTTGACAGTGACATACAAATATTTTTGACAGTGACATTTATGTGTCAATTACAAACATTTGAATTTCTTGTCTTGAAGTATTTTGATCTGAGATTTTTTTACATCAAATTATTTTATATGCATTTCTTTATCTCTAAATCTATAGAAGATATAATAATGAATTTATATTTATCGAATAAAGAATTTAAATAAAATAAATAAATATATCATCACGGCATATTACCCATTGCTGGGTGTGCCAATCTGCTTTGTATGCAGATATCGGTAATGATGATGACATATTTGTACCGTGCGGGCGTTTACCAGGCGTCACCTCACGGGCACTCATTGTTGGCGTGGAGAGTGCACCACAGGGGCCAATTTTGTGCCATCTAAAATTGGAAATATTTGGCGTCGGTCGGGATCGAACCCGGTTCCCCAGATTCGCGACCTGACACTCAGGCACGCGGCCACGAGACCCCATAAGTATTTACATAAATTTTAGATAAGTAATATTTTAATATTTTTTTTCTTGTAACTACTACTTCCGGTTGTTCAATTGTTACCAAAACTTAATCAACTCTTCCCATTATTGTTAGATTCAGGAATCCGTAGTTAAAAATGTCAAGTCTCATAGAATTTGAGAAATCGTGGATCCAACAACCACACACATACGGACATCATTGTAAAAATGTTATAATCGGATTCTAGGGACCTGAAAACGTGCTTATTCACTAAAATCTGGATATGCGATTTTTAGCATGAATTCAATACCTCTCTTAGCAAGAGGTAATAAGACACTGCGCTGGTGACCGTGGAACAATGTTTCCTTCGTTCGTTAAAAAAATAACAAATAAATGATAAAACACTTTGCTTCAAATATTACTCTGAATGATTGCATGTTTCAGTTCGCTGTGTTTAACCGTTTTAAGGACCAAAATATTTTTTTCTATTCCTGCTTTGAAAATACAATTTTCTGGTTAGTTTTTCATGTTGAAAGCAACTCTTTGCAGCACGCTTCGGTATCCTAGCAACGAATTGTACTTATAAGCCGCGTTCAGCCGAGTTAGCGCAAGACTAGCAAGCTAAATGAACAATTTTCTAGAATCTAGCACTGAAATAGCGCTAGAAGAAATAGCTAGCGAGAAACATTTCGCTAAGACATCTAGCGAAATGGCAGGGAGTTGTACGCGTCATCTTTGGTATTATTTTGTTGTGTTTAGGTACGTTTTAAACTCGATTCGTTGTACAGAACACGGTAGAAAGTGTCAAAATACAAGGAACAAGGAAGTACATCCTTCAACAGTATAATAATAAGATTAGATTTATTTAAAATTGAAGTCTAAGTTTTCAGTACTAGACAGGTAGAACTGTCAGCTAACACGTTAACTGCGGAACAAAAATAAGATTGTATTGCGTTACTGACGATACATATCGCCGGCGATATGTAATTTGTTTTTACTGTTGTGCGATACATATCTCCGGGGATATATACTAGATGTTGACTTTAGTTCCATCTTGTGTACAGATAAGTAACTTTGTAGCTGTTTTCAAGTATATATCTTTTAGGTTTATATCTGAACTTATTTAGACTCAAACCGTACACACCTACAGGGACTAAAACCGCACATATTTAATTGAATAAATAGAAGATCAAGTTATGTATATAAGAATTTTAATTGTTTTATTTAACAAAAATAACATATGACATATTCTGGTAATAACAATAACTAAAAACAAGGTAAATTTACATTATTTTTCCACTTCATTTCAGGGAAGTGTATTTTGCTAATTCAAGAATATTATTTTTTGTTCTGTCTGACAATCTTATAAAAAAACTATAATAATGTACAACGTGTTAATAGTCATGTAATATGATATGTTTTATTTTAATTTGCGTTCGCTCGCTGGGTTCAACAAAATAAATAACGTTCAGTACGCATCGAGCGCTAACGAACAGCGCAAATTTTTGCTGGGTTAGCGCTATCCCAGAATTTGTGTTGTTGTCATAGATCATCAGCATCACAAATACAAAAATTGACTATAAATATCAAATATCTTGCAGGAGTAGAAAAAATAGTGTGTACAACATGTGTTGAAAGTCCTTTGTCGAACACACAAATGCAACCTTCGCTTCTCTCAGGCTGCAATTTTCGTTTTGGTTCGACAAAGAAACATTTTCAGCACTCGGTATACAAATAACTATTGTGGTATGTACTTTATCAGAATAATTTACTTTCCATTTTGAAGCGAAAAACTGCAAATCGTTCTATCACCTGCAAACGTCAATAACTTTCTAATCTAAACTGACAGATTGAAAAGCTTACGCATGTAGAAAAAATAATTTGTTCGCAAAAACAAATATATCATTACAGCCTTATAACCATTTTCTGAGTGTGACTATCTGCTTTTATTCGCAGATTTCTATAATAATATGTATGTATATATATACTGTAGATATAGAAAGCGCTTTCCATGCATCTCTTTACGGCCTCTCATATTTACGTGTATAGAGAGAGTGCAACAGATGTCACTGAGGTAATCTACCACCCAATTATATGAGAAGAAAATAGAATATAATATCTGAAATTACCAAAAGGTAAATTTTGAAAAATGTTGAAAAGCTTGTATACAGATAGGAAATCGTTAGAAACCATGAAAAAGCTGTTAGGAAGTTGTGGAAAAGCTTGGTAAAAGCTTGTGAAAGCATATAGGGAAGGCTAGAAAAATTTAAAAAATCTTGTTAGGCTGAAAAAATCTTAGAAAAATTGAATGACATGATAGAAAATCTTGGAGAAGTTAAAGAATCTTGGAAAATTTTAAAAAAACTTGTGGAAGATAAAAATGGTTATCGGACAGAGGCGCGCCGTCACAGGGTGCGATGTGTGCGTCGCATACGAGCGAGACTTGGTCAGGGGCGACACGGCGAGCAAAATTGTAATAAGACTTAAATTTTTTAATTTAATATACCCGTTTTTCGAGGCTCACATTGGGATCTCGTAAACTATAAGAGACACGAAGTCGATTAAATTAGGGCAAAGTTGCCGCATTAGTAGACTATTTTAAAGATGTTTTTGTTTTTCCCGAAAAATGCATATACAAATGGTTGGTGTACAAAACTCCAAATGGCGTGATTTAGTATCTCGTTTAGTACAAGAAACGTCGAAGAGACGTGTCTTAACATTCGGGACCGTTATTAAAAATTCAAATCCCGGCACGAACGCGGGACCGTTGTTAAATAGCTTACTAAAAGTGCTTTTATATTACTCTAAAAAGAACAACAATAACCTCACCTAACGCATAATACTTGGCCCGCGTTTTCCAAGCCTGAGTTTGGGCATTAGGTTGGGTAATGTTGGGGTATATTTAGAGAAATTGCGAAAACCATGTTAATTTGAGATCTTAATTTTTTGAATACGGTCCCGCGTTCGGTACTCTAGCCACTTCCTTTTATATTTACAAATAACTTCCAAATATGAAATTATATGGAATTTTGGTTTGCACGTCTTTAAGGACCCTTTTTTATTTTCCTTCAAACGACGATGCTCAGATTTTTTAACACTATTAGGTTTCAAGTTATGGGCTCCAATTAATAATTGAAAGAGAGTTTATTTTAGCTTTCCAACGATGTATCTATGTTTCAAGCAGAAAATGCAAGAATTATTAATTTTATAGGATAAAAACAATTATTGCGGTTTATTTAAAACATATTGTAACTATGAAAAAGTACACAGGCTGTTCAAGTTAATGTGTTCACATAATTGTTGCCCCATTAGAAGACCCTTGTAGTGGTATCGTTATTTGAGAAAAAATCTGTAGGTCATTAGATATAGGCAAAAATGTAAATTTTGCAGTTTTTTGTGAATACACTTTCCAAATGTGAAATAGTACTAGATTTTAGTTTGCACCTTTTTAGGCTACTTTTTTATGTTCTTTCAAATGGCGATGCTTATTTCTTTAAACTGTTGAATTTGGGGGGGGGGGAGGGGCACAGGGGCGACACACAGTGGCGTAACTAAGAGTTCGGGGGCCCGCCCGCAAAAAGTTTTTGGGGCCCGTTTTAATTGTAGCGTTTATCATGAGGAACTACAAAATACAAGAACTTGTGGAAATTGTGACTAGGCTCACTTTCATCTGAGTTGACATGTTAAGAAGCAAAATAGCCAATATGGGAAGCCTGAAAATCCAAGACAAGGCACCTTTACATCCCACCGAAGTCATTGTATGTTGTGGTGTGGCATTTACTATGAAAATGTGATTGGCGTGTTTTCTTTTATTTTGTAAATAAAATTGGTGGCACAGTCCACTGATGAAAGTTACAGAGAATTGATTCATACATTTTTGGTATCCCAAATGAAAGAACTTGGACAAAATATAGTATTAGCAAGATGGATCAGTATCACACAGTTTAAATAGTAGCAATTTTGCGAAAATCTTTCTAGTATCGTTATTTAATCCCACGTTTTGGTAATACACATTGGCCGCCAGGTGTCCTGATTTGACAGCCCCAGACTTCTTTTTATGGGGTTATTTTAAAGGAAAACTCTGGATCAGTTGCAGGAAAATATTTGCTAAGAAATCGAAATTCTACCGGCCGAAATGTGGTAGAAACTAAAGAGCTTCATTTTGCATAGTGGAGAAGGGGCCCCTTAGCCAATATTACTTTTGGAAATTGACATTTAAAAAAATAAAAGGAGTAAATAAATTTGTATGTTGCTACAAAAAAAGATTAAATTCAAAATTTCGCAGTAGTAACAAAATTATAAATCATGTAAAGTGGGGCCTCTCTAGAGCCGGGGGCCCGCCCGCAATGCGGGCCCTGCGGGTCCGTTAGTTACGCCACTGGCGACACAATAGTACGGCGCGCCCCTGTTATCGTAAAATTTTAAAACGCAGAAATTTTCACGTTATCGCGTTTTCATACATTTACAAAATTATAAAATAGAGATATCATGAATTCAGGACATTAATAAAAACATTCTGATCTCCCACACTTTCCCGTTACGAAAGTTACATAAATCAATGTTCCAAATAAAATGTAAAACGAGTAGAAAGACATCCGCTATGAAAATATTCATCCCATCAAATATTTCAGCCGTCGGCATCCAACACGAGTTCAGACGAAGCTGTTAGAGTGGACAGCACCTACATGACAAATGCTTGGACAACATCCAAATTACTACGGAGATACAAATTGAAAGAAGTAAATTATGCTAAGTGTAACCCTCATTATAGCTAATTTACTACCAATCTCAACTCATTCCACTTTATTTATCGCGATAAAAATGTTACTGTTGGTATGCACAACTTTATTTCACAGTCGCGAAGTAGCTATTATTTATTTGGTATCTTCATTTCATCTTTAAGAGTGCCTCGTCAGCACAAATTATGTTATAACAGTATTACAAGATATTTTATTATCTGTATATTTAGAATGAACATTTTTCTACATTTTCTGTGGATTTATAAATATAAAATAATAAAAATTGAAATAACCATTTCTTGCTAAAATAGTACACAGTAAAATAGCAAAATAGCATTCTTTTCTGAGGTGTATATGCTACACTCTATATATGACATTTATTCTCGGTCATGGAAAATAATTTTTTCTACAGTCTATATACAAAGTAGTCATTTGCGCTCTCTTTTGTCAACGCAAAATGTCACTTTGCCGCTCTAGAGCGACAAAGTAGAGAAAACGCTCGCTTCTCAAATTTCTAACTATACAATGCTGAGAAATGTTATTTGGCTACATTCTTAATGGAAACGTTTAGTCAGGAATTAATGACACTGTAGTTACACATTACCCACTTACATAACCAAACAAAATGCCGCACTGCTGTGAAAATAAAATAGAGCATTCATTTAGAAAAACGAAAGTATAAAATGCTTAGATTAGATTGAAGCAATAGTTTAAGAAGAATGGAAAATACCGATAAGTAAATATAAATAAAAAATAAATTTTTGTTATGGTGGAGGACCCCATTGTGGCGACTGTAGAAAATATCTTGTGTGTGTTTCGAGCGCAAATGGACATTGTCGATTTCGAGAGAATGCCGCGCGACGCAGGACAACCTCTCAATCGACATGTCACATTTTGCGCTCTTAATACACAAATAGCAATTCTTATCAAAAACAATTATCAAATTGTTTTAACAGAAAAACTGAATGACTATTATTTTTCATTCATTATTAAAAGTGCATATGTAATTGTTTTTCCTTATCCAAAGGTTACCAATTTTAATAGATATTTTAAGAATTATAAATAAATATACGATGATAAGAAGTACAGAACAGATTCTTCATAAATTGATTTAATTTTATAAATAGATTTATAATGAGAATAATTAATTAATCAATCAACACCACATTCAATAAATATTCAATAAATCACATTCCACACACAACATCAATCAATTAATGATTAAATTAAATAAACAGTAGTCAACAGCACAATAAACGTCATGGTTTAACAACAATCAGTTGAATATACTGTAATTTACTAAGAATTTACTATAAAATAATAGTAACTACATATGTACATTATAATTTTATTTATTAATTATATGAAAATATGTATTAACATTAATAATTTCGCTACTATGGGGACTTATGTGTATATCTTGCAATTTTATGGCATGCCGCGGTTTTAGTTTTTATTAATCGTCTGCGATAAACTCCCACACAGAAATCAAACTTGGATTCATCACTGAAAATAATATTATTCCAGTCTTCTATTGTCCAGGTAGTCCTTGCCAGCCGTTTCTTTTTTAGACGTAAGTATGTAATGCTTATATCTTTGGCCTAGAGAAAGTCACCATCAGAAATCAAATTAAAGTATAAATAACACCATTTTACATTATGAAAACTAAGTTCAGACTTGTAAAGCCAGTTCCTACAACATTTACGGGAAATACTTGAGCCTGCTTCTTTATTCCAACGATCACTTTTACATATTTTAACGAGAAGGCGCTACTCTTTTCCGGATTACTACTTTGGATCGCCCGGGATTTTTCCCACCAATATTATTGCTGCATGTTTTAACCTTCCGTCACCTTTAGGTAAGGAAGATATTGTCTTTAGTCAAAAATGTTTTAAGGTCCCTAGAATACGATTTTACTATTTTTACGATGATGCCTGTGTGTGTGTGTGTGTGTGTGCGTGTGCGTGTGTGTGCGTGTGTGTGCGTGTGTGTGTGCGTGTGTGTGTGTGTGTGCGTGTGTGTGCGTGTGTGTGCACGCGTGCGTGCGTGTACGTGTGGGTGTAACAAAATTTTCCAAAAATTATAATTCTTTCGTATTCCTCGCCGTTGCATCCATATGAAGAACTGATTAGATTTTGGTTATAGTTGGTCAACCGGAAGTATCCTCATTTGAAGATTTTAACAGTTTTTCTTGAAAAAAACAATGTTAAATATCATTTTTTCACATTTAATGTTATTATAAATATTAAAGAACATTGTATTTTCTATATGATTTGACTGCATTTTATACTTCATTTGAAATGGATATAGAGTTATAAAATTATAAAGAAATTAAATTTCATAAATTAGCTAGTTATGCTATAAACATCTACTATATTAAGAAAATTCTGATTGAAAGATGTCAGTGTCAATTGACATGTTCGTAGTATTTGTGTTATAATTTTACTCGAAATATAGGATATTTTTGCTCGAAACTTTCTGTATGGAATTTATATAAAGTACATACAACTGTCGAAAGGTAATGCACATACATCTTTTGCAAGGAACTTTCTGTATGGATTTTATAGAAAATACATAGGTATTTACGAAAATTCTACCGGTAGATACCGCATCTACTGACTGTGTTCGAAAACACGAGTGGTAAAAAGTTACCGTATTCGAAAATTGTACAATATCTATCTACCAGATCCATCTACCGGATTCATGAAGAATCTAATCTCAAAAAAGGTAGTGATGCAAAGCGAAGCGCGCACCTTAAAAGTTTGTTAACTATATCAAATTTCTAACCTGTTTCAAATTTTCAAATTTTTTTATAGGTTATAAATCTACCCTATTTCCCATTTGCGTTGTTAAAATATTGATTCCGGTAGCTATAACCTGGTAAACAGCTGTTTACCGGTAACAGTTCACCGGAAGAATTTTCGTAAATGCCTCATATAACTGACGGAAGGTAATGTGCTGGCCACATCTGATTTTTTTTTATATTTTTCTAAAATATCTCCAATACTAGACTGAGTCATAATCGTAGTTTTCGGCAGTATTTCTTATTAATTAACCTTCAAGATATGTCGCTCTACCTCGTTATAATTATTTATAATTATCGCTTCAAAATTATCACAATAAGCTAATAAATGACAAATTATATTGACTGTCTTCACATGCCCACTAATAGACTTATTTCGCAGTCTATCGTACTTAAATGATATTAAATTCTTGGTATCCGAATATTAAGTTATCAGGTGTAATTGACGTTTTTTGTTACAAATTAGATTATAAGTTAATTGTGTTGATAAATTAATATTTCTTTTCTAAACTAGCTTCTTTACACACTTATCTTTAGATATATCTAACAACAATTCATATAGATTAAAGTCATTATTAATATAAACAGTAATTTATAATAAATCACCGAATGTCCGAACATATAGTTGTTGGGGCTGGTATTAGAAGAATCCGGTGTTTAAAACTTGAACATACATACAGTACACCATAACACAACACATTTTCTAACCTAACATATCTTACTTTGTACCGGTCTGCATATGGTAGTTCACATGTACGACACCATAAACGTCAAATATCACATTAATTACGTATTTCCAATAACACAACCACTGATTTATTTATTGGCATTCAGTGGGCGCGAAGTGTTTCATAAATCCTACATATTATTGGCATGTACACCTACAGTTCATTACGCGTGCTAATAAATGTTACAAGTGAAATTAGTCCTGTTTAACATTTACATTTACGAAGCCTCTACTCTAATGCTAATGCTAGAGAAGGAAACAGATCTAAAAGGGCAAGTTGACATTTGGAAATGACAAGTTAGATGCAAAATATGGCAGTTTACCGCGGGAAAGAGAATTTCTAATATAAATTTTAAAAAGTTGAGAAATACGAAAGGTTTTCAATCTTCCATACAGTTCATGTACAATAATTTTATTCTGATTTTATGTATTAATTGAATTGAAACGTAATTTGATCCAATGCATATCACGTTGAAAATGTGTGATATATCGCTTCTGACAAAGTAAAAATTACAATAAAATGTAAAGATAAAGATATTTTCATGCATTATGGATGCATTCACATGTTTACAGTGCATAACAATGTATTTCCAATAAAAAAATAAATAAAGAACAAGTTTTTTACTGAAAAAAATATACCGGGTACAACACGAAAACCGGGCCATAGGCTAAACATGAAAAAACAGTTTCTCCGTGCGCAATTGAAGTGAATTTCTGTTAAAGAAATAAAATAAAAAAACGTAGGAGAAAATTATGAATAATTAACCTGGTAAGCCATATCAGGTAGGCTGTGACTTGTACCAAAAAATTCCAGAAAAATAACTTAGGTACTATTTAATAGTAATTTACATTGCAAGACCGTTACTCAAAACTTTACGGGCGTGCACGGTACCTAACGAGCGAGAGAAGCGAGCTTGATATCCGTGCGAGCACGCAAATTTCGGGTAACGGTTGAGCATTGTAGAATGCTTTATGAAATACTGAATCGTA
The DNA here is from genome assembly GCA_963082715.1 of Harpalus rubripes. Lineage (NCBI taxonomy): Eukaryota > Metazoa > Arthropoda > Insecta > Coleoptera > Carabidae > Harpalus > Harpalus rubripes. The sequence goes on from OY720450.1 coordinate 13,055,532, forward strand.
AATCATTTGAAAAAATAAATATTAGAACCTTCAACAGAATACATTAAACTATTTGATCGAAATAGTCTTTGGAAACATGGTGAAGCGAAATAATGAATAAATGAATCTGTATACATGTGCTATAGTTTTAACAACCCGTACACTTTTTTACGGGCGGAGCCCGTTAATACTTTCTTTCCCACTACCACTGTGTAATAAGACGTTCTGGCACGATCGGATTATTTTTTGTTTGCCGATAGTGTTTCCAAGACATTAGGTCTTATTTACAAATTACTGAACGGTAAGTGATGTGACTCACGTCGGTAAGTGATGTGCTTCACTTACCGTTCAGGGGCCTGTTTCTCAAAAAATACTAGTTTACAAGTTACTAGTTACAAGTGAAATTTTTAATAGTACTAGTAAATTGTGTTTCTGAAAAGTATTTTACTACTCGTAGTTTACAAGTTACTAGTTCACAAGTTAATAGTTACAAGTGAAATTTTATTAGTCAAGTAAAATAGTGTTTCTGAAACATTTTCAATAGTCTAGTAGTTTTTTTAATAAATATGTACTAGTATTTAAACCAATATTCTTTAAATCAAGTGATTTTATTTTCTGACTGACGTTGACATTTTCAAGTGTTTTAATTTGAAATTAAATTATTTTTCAATAAAAATGTCTACACTGGATGCGAAATTAACTATTTTGGGAATGATTCGAAATGCTAAAGGTATTCTGTTTGGAGCATTCTCTAAATAAATTGTCTAAAGCAGTTAAATTCAATGAATGGATAAAAATCTGTCAAACTTGTCACGCTTCGGGTTGAGTAGACAAGACAAAGACTAGAAATAATACTTTAGGGTCACATTTTGGTCAAATTTAAAACAGTTAATAGTTATTGCATGGTTTCTGTTCATATCAAGCTGAAGAATGTCCCAGTTAATTAATTAATGTTTCTAACTTATTTGCCATGAGTAACCTCTCACTCATATGGAGTTTCTGCATGGACAGAATTTATTCTTGCTTTAATTACTTTTTGACGTCGCACTACTTCTTCATCACTAGACTCAGAGTCACTAAACCACATTATTATATTATTTAAAATAATCTGTTAACACTAAACAACGACAGACACTGCATGAATCTGAATTAACATTAACAAAGAACCATTGAATTATATACGTAAAAGAAAATAAACACACGAACTGTCAAATAATACGACTAGTAAAATTTATATTCAAAATTCACAAGACTTTTGACACTTGTAGCTTTTCTCTAGTAAATTACAAGTCTGACAGACAACTCAAATATTTTGAGAAACAAAATACTAGTATTTTTTGTCAAATACACTAGTAAATACTAGTTCCCAACTTGTAACTAGTATTTTACACTTGTATATTTCAGAAACAAAAACTAGTAAACTTCACTAGTATTACTAGTGTAGGGACTAGTAATACTAGTCCCGTATTTTTTGAAAAACAGGCCCCAGGAGGCGAGACGGTAAATAAATAAAAACAAAAATCAAAGCTTACTTCAAAAATGACACCTAAAATTTTTTAATATGTCAAAATAATTTTCATCTTATTTTTCTTTTAAATTTTGTGCGTCGATAGTACAAAAAATAGTATAAACATCACGAACGTTAAGGAATTACCGATCTCAGACAAAATTGTCATTGACATTGTCTTCGATCGGTAAACTGTCCTTACCGTTCTTAATACTTAATATTCTATTAAGATTCAGTATAACGTAAACAATTAACTTCACAGCCTGCCTGATATCATCTCCTACGTTTTTGTAATTTATTTCTTCAACAAAAATTTATTTCAAGCATATTTTGAATTCGTAATTTTATGTAGATTAGAAATATAGAAAAATATATAGAATGTCCTATTTGAAATATGAAAGTTGTACCTATCCTGTATTCTGAGAGTCTTATGATATAGAAATTGTTTTCTAATTTAACCGACTCTTATAGTTATGGAGATAGCAATAGGGGACAAAATAAAATGAACAACCTGTATAATATACAGCAATATATTGTATATAGTACTAATTATATATTTCACTAGTATTTATGCTAAATTATATGTAAGTATAGAAATAATTAGTAAATATATTGTGGCAGTTTGTGTACATTTCGCCAGGAATAATTGTTCCGAATCAGATTATTTCTCGTGGTAGAAATAACTTGTGCTGCAGAAAAAATTGTGTTTTCAAAGAAATCGACTTCTCCAGAAATATATATTTAAATAAAAACATTTTATAAGCAATTATAAACAAATATGATCTAATATTAGCTTTGTTTGAAATGTAGGATGGTATACGAAGAAAATAAATATACAATGATACTATGACACTTTTACCTAATTTGGCTATCAAAAATTTTGTTGACACAACCATTTTAGTAAATATTTAGTACCGAAAATATAAATTTGAAAAAATTAATGACGCACTAATTTATTTTATATATTTAAAATATAAGTTTAGAACAAAAAATGTACTCAATCACTAAACAATAACAAGCCAAAAATATATTCTATTATAGATATAGTGGCTATGATGATGTTCGTATTAACGCTTCTGTGATTTTTTATCAATTACTAAATAACGAAGGACAATCAGAAAATTTTCCACTCTTAATTTTAGATTTGTTTTACGCAAGGCATCGAACCCGATCCTGAATTGAACCAAAACGGAAACCAGGGTTGGCAAAATCATTGATTTTTTCAAAAAAATCAAATAAATCATAATTTTTTGATTCTTTTTATTTTTAAAGATCTGTTGGTTTATTTCATAAACGCAAATTTAATGTATAATAAAACCCCAAAGAATGCAATTGAATTTTTGCTTATACATATTAGCTATTAACATACCTATAGGAATGTTATGCACATCATAACTGCCGCAGATGAAAATTTGAAATAATATTAATAACATCCGTGGTTTGTTCAATAGTTTATCGGTTTCAGATAATTAAGACATTATTGATAAATATCATTTTTTGAAATTCTCTCATTAATGCTACTTTCAGATTGCTATGGTTAACAGAACAATTATTTTGACATATGTCAATATGACAAATATTCTAATTATGTGCTTTATTCCTCATGTTTATAACTTTAGAATAAAGTAGACCGTATTTAGAATGATAGGCTATGTACTAATGAAACAAATTATATTTTCATTTTATTTTATTTTCATTTTGTAAATCGTTGTTGACAAGTCAGTATGGTAATAATAGTACCATGCAGATACAGTTATTACTTAGTTACCAGCCTACTATTGTACATGTAAACAATGTAATAATATCCTGAAATCGGTAAAATATTTAACATGTCCACGCGCGCGCAATTTTATAATATGTAAATTAAAGTCATAAAATATCATTTAATTTTTAGATATTACTATTCGCAATCGAAATTAGCGATAGAGGCGCTGATTTTCGAAACAAGATGGCTGCCATACGATGGGTTTGACATATGACAGGTCATATTGATCACTGAGTTTCGTTGACTGTGTATTCAAACAGAGTTTTAAAAACTTATTTATATAAGGGCAATAAATTTAAATATTTAATTATTAATTGCTACACTACTCACTCTACTGCCACTTATTCAATATGGCGCTTATACGATTGCTTTCCGTAGTACCAATTTGAGCCATCAGAGGGGAAATTTTATATACGATTGCGAATATACAGAACATATTTTTGTTGTAATTTTTGTAGCAAATAAATACATTTTAATTATAATTTCATCTTTGAAAGAATCAACGATTTTTATTTAAAAACTCAGTTGATTTAAAATCATGATTTAAATCAGGCCAACCCTGCCGGAAACCAAACAATAAAATTTTAGCGAATCCAAATCCAGAATCGAACATCACCTATATTTTTTAATTTAAGCTTTAAGTCGAGTCGGTCGGAACCAAACCGGATGTTAAAATTCGGGTTCGGGTTCGGGTTCACGGTTTAGCTTCATTTCAGGTTCATTTTCAGTTCGAAACGTAAACGTTTGCGTTGCATTATAAATTCCGGCTCGCATTTGAAATTACTTCTATATAGATTGTTATTCAAAAATCATTACATAATTAAATTTTCATTAGGTTGAACTGAACCTGAACCCATTCCTGAACCCGGAACAAAACCGCAAATTTTATTAATGGTTCAAGCAGAATCGCGCACGAAGCCATCTCTTAAAAAATCTGGTGTGGCTATCACAATACCTCCCGCCATTTACAGCCCGAATCACAAAAAATATTAAATTAATCCTTATTTTTGGATTGGCGAATTTTACTCTAATTTTGACAGTTTATTTCTTAAAATATAGTCTAATCTAATCCAAGTAACTACCTTTCTTTAAACCCCTCAACAGGATTAAATCCCAATAATTACAGAGCGGGTTCACATTCGCACACATCCATGCCTTAGTAGGATTCGAATCCATAGCCTCGAGGGCACTCATGACATGAGACGTTGCTCTAACCATTGAGCCACCGGAGCTATAATAAAATGAAGATTAAATTTTAAATACCGGGATAAAATAGAATTCACTAATCCAAAAATGAGAATTAGCTTAAACATTTTTGAATCGTTAATTTTTATTAATCTAAATACATACCTACATATTTTACTTATGCTGGGAACTGTATTTTGAATTCCTTTCCTATTGTTCTATTTACTTTTTTCTTTTTAAAACGTTACTAATATTATTTTAAAATGATTAGTTCTTTGATAGTGACATTTATTTGTCAGTTAAATACATTTGAATAACTGCGTTTTGTTTGTTTAAAGCGTAGGCTCCGGGTTTTAAATTATAGATAATTTTATAAATTTATCCATAAAATATATAGAAAAAGTAATTTTTATAATAACACTAATCTCGAAAAAATAACATTTAAGGTATTTTTCGAAGAAAAACTATTTTGAGCTTCTAGTAAAGTGCCATTTCCGGTTACCCGATTTTCACCAAAATCTAATGGGGTCTTTCCATTACAAAAATGTTCGAAATACAAGGTTTCAAAATTTTCTGAATGATAGTATTTGAGTCGTGAAAATGTTAAAATTGGATTCTAGGGACCTTAAAACTTGGTCATTTACCAAAATCTCGATATGCGATTTTTAGCACGATCCCTATACCTCGCTTACCAAGGGTAGCGGGAGGTAAAAACAAATTAACATGAATCTGAACCGAATCCAGTTATGGCGGGTTCGATGCCTTGGTTTTAACCCCTTGAATCATTCATAAAAGCACAGGCGTCATTTTTGAGACACCCTGTATTTCTACAAACTATCGAAAAAATTAAATTACTTTGCAGGTATACAGTGTGACACCTATATATGTAAATTGAGTTTCGTTTTGATGACATTTTATATTTATTTATTTTATTGTACATCCCATCTTGTTTAACAAATTCTTTATGATAATTAATTATATTGACAAGCCTCCAACTTCCACTACATATAATCCGATGCACCTGTGTTCAAAAATAACCACAAAACAAATGACATTATTTCTGCCGTACCGGTTCCAGTTCCACCAATGGAATGCCGTCCTTAACTGATCACATCTTACGTCACGGCCTCTTGAATATCTGTCGCTTATAATTAACCATATTTATTCGGATTAAACTCATTGGTAGTGTTAGTAATGGCTCAGATAAAAACGTTACAGCTCTTCTGCATATTAACCAGTCTCAAACTTCGAGGAATTTGCGTTTTATTTTATTCGTTTTGTTACAACTTGCGATCAGGAATGTCAACCACATTTCTATGTCTTAACTCTCAGATTGGAATTAATATGGTAATTTGAATTTGTATTTATAACTATGGCATATCTTTAAACTTACAAAATTATTTTAAAAATAAATGTGACTTAAATAGCCGCATAAATACAAAAAAATAACAAAAGAGTTGTATATAGATTTGAAATAGATAGGTACGTAAAGAAAATAGGATCCGGTAAATTCACCGCACACAATTCATTGCGGAAAATTCACCGCGGAGAAAATTATTTGCCATTAATTGGGAGTGCATTTTTACCTCCCGGAAAGGGAGGTAAAGGGATCGTGCTAAAAATCGCATATCGAGATTTTGGTAAATGACCACCCAATGGAGGGTTATACAGAGGTATATTTTTAGGCTGCCATCTATTGATATTTTCCTTGAACTACACTTGTAACTCCGTTGCTATTTTACAAACAAATCGCTGTCATGGTGACAGTTGCACGATGGTGCCAAATATGAAGTGAGTGTATGGTCTTTGCAACAGTTACGTTATAAAAAATACATGACAAATGTGAAATTCTTTGTTTCCACAGCCATCCGAAGACATTGAAATATGTAAAACTCAAATATTAAAACACAAGTGACAGAAGACAGAACTTTAAAAATGGCGATGGTTTGTTTGTAATCTGATCTTCCATCTCAACTTCTACATCGTCGCATTCTTTCTTGCATTTGACGTCAAAATCATAACCCTCTATTTTAACATTTTCACGATGATGTCTGTGTGTATACTATCATACAGAACATTTTAATACCTTGTATTTCGAACTTTTTCTGTAATGGAAAGAGCCTATTAGATTTTGGTGAAAATCGGTTAACCGAAAATGGCACTTTACTAGAAGCTCAAAATAGTTTTTCTTCGAAAATAATGTTTTTGTTTCGAGATTAATATTATTATAAAAATTTTCTATAGATTGGCATGAATACTTTTTCTATATATTTTATCGATAAATTTATAAAATTTTCTATAATTTAAATCCCAGAGCCTACGCTTTAAACAAACAAAACGCAGTTATTCAAATGTATGTAACTGACAGATAATGGTCACTATCAAAAAACGAATAATTTCAAAATAATATTAGTAACGTTTTAAAAAGAAAAAAGTAAATAGAAGAATAGAAAAGGAATACAATACAGTTTCCAGCATAAGTATGTATTTAGATGTGAACAGACTCTGTAATTGGGATTTAATCCTGTTGAGGGGTTTAAAAAAGGTAGTTACTTGGATTAGATTAGAGTATATTTTAAGAAATAAACTGTCAAAATTAGAATAAAATTCGCTAATCCAAAAATAAGTATTAACTTAATCTTTTCTTGTGACTCGGGCTGTAAATGGCGGGAGGTATTGTGTTAGCCACACCAAATTTTTTTTACTGAAATAATTGCCATTTTGTTATAAAATATTTGCTATTAAGTATAGACGTAAAATTGAATTCACACACATTTGTTTAAATTATATTTTTATGAAGCAATTTTTCATGAAATTCCAATAAAGTATTTCAATTAACGCAATAAAATGTTATTAGTTTTTTATTTGAATAAATAATAAAAATATAATATTTAATTTAGATGTAAATTAAATACATTTTTAATAAATAAATTATTTTTTATTACTTTGAAACAGGTTACTGCAATAAGTAGTATAAAAATAATATTTATTTTAAATTTAGGATTTTTTCTTATATTTATTGCATTTATAAAATGAGAGAATAAGAAGCGGAAATACTGTATACTGTTCAGATCCTAATGACCCATTTATTTTTAATAATAATTATAATTAATTCATCCCTTTATATTATATGTACTTCGATTTAGAAAATTCTAATTGTTATAATAGGGGTGTTCGTTTCGCAACTTTGCTTCTACGTTTTACTACCACGACCATGCATTTTTTACGGAGTATGGACTAAAGGCTGGAAAAAAATCGATTGATCGATCTTTTTTTAAAAAAATCAGATGTGGCCAACACAATACTTCCCGCTATTTAATTTTTATCGAGTTTTTTATTATACTGTATTTCAGATAAGAATAGACTTAGAAGTTAGATAGGGCTTACGATTCCAACTTTCTGATTGGTCTAAACGCAAGTCAAGTTTACAATAGCAATATGTAAAACAGGTAGATTATTTACTCTATTTTGTCTTTATAATCTATTTAATAACTTTAAGTAACTGTTTATTTACCAAATAATTACAAATTACCATATGTATGTCATACAAGGAACAAAATTAATTCATAAGTTTTATGTGTAAAACGGACTGGCGCAGCAGCGCCACCAAGTCTATTCTTATCTGAAATACAGTATAATTTAAATATACATACTTACATATTTAGTTATCCTGGAAACTGTATAAAGATCTTTTCAGTGTAAATGGTCGTTGGATCCATTCCATATAACTATGGTTCTATTTATTATTTTCTTTTTAAAACGTTACTATTATTAATTTGAAATGATTACTTCTTTGACAGTGACATTTATCTGTCAGTTACATACATTTGTGATATGAACTGTGTAACCAAGGAGTTGTGCTTGTTTAAAGCGCAGGGTCCGGGATTTAAATTATATATAATTTTATAAATTTATCCATAAAATATATAGAAAAAGTATTAATGCAAACCTGTAAAAAATTTAATAATCTTTAATTTTTCTAATAACACATATCTTGAAAAAATAACATTTGAAGGTATTTTTCGAAGAAAAACTATTTTGAGCTTCAAGTAAAGTGCCATTTTCGGTTATCTGATTTACACCAAAATCGCTTCCCATATTAGAATAAGGTAGAAATACAAGGTTTAAAATTTTTCTGAATGATAGTATTTGAGTTAGAGTGGAGGATCCACACACTCACACAGACATCACCGTGAAATTGTTCAAATTGGATTCTACTGACCTTAAAACGTGGCCATTTACCAAAATCTCGATATGCGATTTTTAGCACGATCCCTATACCTCTCTTACCAAGGGTAGCGGGAGGTAAAAATCGGATTGATCTTTTATTCGATTAATAGAAAAACCAATTTTTATCAATTGAAAAATCGATTTTTCAAAAAGATCGATCAATTAAAAAAACATTTATCCGAATCCCGGAAAATCGATCTTTCTAATAGATATCGATCTCCTACATTCTAACAGATTGTTTTTTTTTTTAAATATTTATTCCAAGAAATTTCTTAATTTCACCAGCATTTGGCATTTCACGCGCGTTAGATGTTATTCGTTAATTGTTTTGTAATTTGATGAGCGTATGCATAATAGAAATTTCATATCACTAAAAATCAATCGCAGGATCGATTTTATTATTTAAATCGATTTTTTACCATCCGTCACCTTTAGATAAGGAAGATATTGTCTTTGGTCAAAAAAATTCGGTGGTGAGTTTTTGATGAATAAGCACGTTTTAGGGTCCCTAGAATACGATTTTACTATTTTTACGATGTCTGTATGTGTGTGTGTGTGTGTGTGTGTGTGTGTGTGTGTGTGTGTGTGTGTGTGTATGTGTATGTGTGTATGTGTGTGTGTGTGTGTATGTGTGTGTGTGTGTGTGTGTGTGTGTGTGTATGTGTATGTGTGTATGTGTGTATGTGTGTGTGTGTGTGTGTGTGTGTGTGTGTGTGTGTGTATGTGTGTGTGTGTGTGTACGTGTGTGTGTATGTATGTGTGTGTGTGTGTGTGTGTGTGTGTGTGTGTGTATGTGTGTGTGTATGTATGTGTGTGTGTATGTATGTATGTGTGTGTGTGCGTGTATGTATGTGTGTCTGTGTGTGTGTGTGTGTGTGTGTAACAAAATTTTCGTCTACGATAACTTCCATACTACAATTCTAAAAATTATAATTCTTTCGTATTTATCTTCGTTACACCCATGTGAAGAGCTGATTAGATTTTGGTTAGAAATGGACAACCGGAAGTACCCTCATTTGAAGATTTTAACAGTTTTTCTTGAAAAAACTATGTTAAATATCACTTTTTCACATTTAATTTTATTATAAATATTAAAGAATATTTTATTCTCTATACGATTTGACTGCATGTTATACTTAATATTAAATGGATATAGAGTTAAAAAATTATAAAGAAATTAAATTTCATAAAGTAGCCATAGCTATGGAAACAGCTACTATATTAAGAAAATTTTGATTGAAAGATGTCAGTGTCAAGTGAAATTGACATAGTGTGATTGTCTTATAATTTTACTGAAAACATAGGATCTTTTGCTATAAATTTTCTCTATGGAATTTGCATAAAATACATGCAACTGCCGGAAGGTAAAGTACAAGAAATATAATCTTTAGCAAAGAACTTTCTGTATGAAATTTGTATAAAATACATAGAACTGACGGAAGGTAATGTGCTGGCCACATCAGATTTTTTTATCTATTATTAAAATCGATGTGTTGATTCTTTATTAAAATTGATTTTTTCTACAAATCTATTAAAATGGGCTTTTTAATGTTTGTTTTTAGCGTTAAAAATGTCATTTTGTGACACTAGTATTAAAAGTGACAGATCATTGTTACTTTTGACACTAGTGTTAAAAGTGAATGTGAAAAAATTATTAGAAATACAAATTTAAATTAAAAAATAGTGTTTGTAGAAAAAATAGTGTATGATATACGTGTTAAAAGTGATTTTATTTTGTTCGAAGGTTTGGATCACTCCGCTTCGCGTCGTGTTCCAAACTTCCTTCTCACAAAATAAAATGTCACTTTTAACACTTATATCATAAATAACTATTTGATCATTTATTAAAATCGATTTTTTTATTATTTCGATTTCATATTAAAATATCGATCAAATCGATCAATCGCGACTGATCGATTTTAGCAAAAGATCGAAAATCAATTTCAAATTTCTAAGATCGCATAGGTCTAGTATGAACGCGGTAGTAAACCGTAGCCGCAAAGTAGTGAAACAAACAGACCCATTATTTTGAACTTTGTTATGTCATACATAATGTAATATATTTATGATTTCCCTTTCTGTTGATCATAGTGGTATAATGAACAAGAAAGTCCTGTTTATAAATTGCAGGAAAAGGAAGTGAATAAGTAGGCACGGATAAAGCACGCTCTACGCTCTATATGATGATACATATTTGGCATTCTTCCAACCCCAGTTACTAGACCGTGTAACTCACAGATTTACTATTACTATACCACACTCATTTCAAATATGCCGCATTCTAAATATTATTCAAATGCCCCTGTGTTATATTTGCATCCAAATCTGCTTTTATTAATAAATCCCGATAATAAATATACAGTTATACAAAAATATTTCGAGACGACAACTTATTTTAGAAAAGATAGCATTCTAAAATCCAACATAATTATTTTTTTTTCTTTCAAAATGAAAAGCTTTTTTTACATACGACAACAATAATACACTTCACCATTCTAACCCTCCGCTGCTTAAAAGTTCCCAATCAATTTTCTTTTGGAATGTTATCAAAATAATCATGAAGTGCAGCATCAATCTCTGCTTCAGACGAAATTCGTCCATTACCGACGGGGTTGTGATGGACCTATTAAATTTTTAATACCATATATATATATATATATATATATATATATATATATATATATATATATATATATATATATATATATATATATATATATATATATATATATATATATATATGTGAACACTGAAAACCGTGACATAGGCGTTTAACATGGGAAAACAATTTTTACAAATATCATCTGTCCCGCAAGACTATAGTGGGAGTTTTTGATATGGTTGGATAGAATATTTAATTTGGCATTGAAGAGTATCTAAATACTCCAAATTTAATGGCTTATTACTGAAATATTTGCGAAAGTATATTGCAGTTTGACATTTATTACTTATAATTTATTAAAAACAATAATCATGGAAAAAAATTACAAAATTGAAACATAAATTGTTTAGTAAATCAAGTATTTTATAGAATTCACTATTTTTTTATTAATTTCAATTTTATAAGGTACTTTAGGTACAATAATTTTTTATTTCATTTCTCGTAGATTTATTCTATAAAATACTAGATTTACTAAACAATTTAGATTTTAGTTTTATAACTTAGTAAATAATACATTTAGCAAAATAAAAAAATATATAAAAATATAAGGCGGGCAGGATTTGAACTTGTGAATAATTATTACGGTGCCCGATCTAACCAATTCAGCTACTGAATACGTTTCCATGATCACTGTTTTTAATAAATTATTAGTAATAACTGTCAAATTGCATTATACATTTGCAAATATTTCTATAATAAGCCATTAAATTAGTAGTATTTAGTTACTCTTCGATTCCAAATTAAATAACCTTTCTAACCATATCAAAAACTCCCACTATAGTCTTGCGGGACAGATGATGTTTGAAAAAAACTGTTTTCCCATGTTAAACGGTTTTTTTTTCTTAACGTACACTAAAAACTACTTACGAAAATATATAAGTTTATATAAAATTTCATTGACTTCTAAATTTTGCGACCGTAGTCTCACCTACCGAGTAAAAATGGAACTTCATTTGACGTTTGTCATTGTGTCTTGAAACCAAACGTTGACAGCAACAAGTTGTTTTATACTAGTGCTTTTGTTTTTATTGTGTATTATTTAATTTGATTACGAAAACTAATTTTGAAGAAGTAATTTCAAATAATTTGTCGAAAATTGATTTGATGATGTTGATTATATAATTGATTATATACAGGCACAAGTACGGGTGTACCTCACTATCGTGTATTTATGTGTACAAAATTATTACGTCGCAAAATCAGACTCTTTGGGCCGTATTCTGAGCGCACTTTTATAATAAAAGCGCTTTTATGGAGCAAACTCCTCATAAGAATATAATGTAAAAGCGTGCTCCATAAAAGCGCTTTTATTATAAAAGTGCGCTCAGAATACGGGCCTTATCTTTATAAAGAAACTCATGAATGAAAAGTATATTACATATTTTTATTGTATACATGGAAAATATTAGGTAATTTTTTTATTTATGAAAGAAAAATCAACATTTTTCTTTTTGGTGTGACCCCATTTATATTATATAAAAGCTAACATTTTAATACTTTTACATTAAAAGTTAAATAGAAGCAATAGATACCAACGTAAATTAAAACAGAATTATAAACATAAACTTTCTCCATTATTTACTATTCCAAAACACTGCATATTTTGCTTTTGTAATTACAACTGCAAATATTTTACCATACCGCATTCGATACTATAATGAGCGCAGAAAGTTTTGGAAGCCCTGTCGCAGTATTTTACAGATATATAAACACCGGCCACAAGATCAAAGGACTCTTTGCAAAGCTTATAAGTCGAAGATTTAGTAACAGTACGGCAAACACAATGAGCTTAGTAATTTCTATAGTTCTTCAAATCTTCACATAAAAGACGTATTTATTTTCAAAACCTGTGGGAGGAATCTTTACCTACTTTTCAGAAAAGAATTTGGTAATGTGCAGGTATAGATTTCCTAATGCTAATGCGTTTCTTTTCTTCATTTCTAATCTTATTGACAGAATGTTTCATAAATCTTCAGTTTTAATTTGTGAATTTATATTTGACTCACATTAATTTAGATAACTGACTCAATTAAATTATGTCTGCTTTATACAAGTCAATTTTGTAGACAAAATTAATTCGCATTAATTGTATGAATTACTAAATTCATTCTAGAGATACATTGCTATTACAGAATTATTCGATCCCGAGCGACGACATATATTTCGAATTTTAAATGGCATAAAATTGACCCCTGTGGTGCACTCTCCACGCCAACAATGAGTGCCCGTGAGGTGCAAATATTTCATCATTACAATTCACTGTTAATTACATTAAACGAAACCGGATATTTATGTTATTGTACAGTTATTAAAATAAAAAGTTTTTTTACGTAAAATAAATAAACAATTTTTGGTTATTTTTTCTTTAAAATAACAATCAATACTGATGATAAATATTTGTTAAAATTTCACTGGTAATTACATTAAACAAAAATATTAGCCCAACAATAAGTATTGCGCATTGTTTAGAAACATTTTTGGGACTACAGTTTTCATTCCCATAAGAGATTTTTTCTAACAAAAATAGAATTTATGTTAAAGGACTGTAAGGCTACTTTCCTATGCATTGTAACACGAGGGGGGTGAGGGGTGCTGATACACTGACTGACTGGTGATAAGGAAGAACACGCACAATCACTTTTACACTTTAACTAATACAACTATAACTAACACAACGAATAAGTTACATACTGTTACCCAGCGGGCGGGCGTCGCCCCAAAACTAAAAGACACACATTCCGTCAACTAACGTCTTCCCGACGCGACGAACTCATCTAGCCTCTTCTACATGTTTACTCTCACGAGTATCTAATCCGACTATCTAAAACAAAACGCTATCTTCAGGACAGGATTATCTTAGGGGTACGGGGTGCATAGGCTACGGCATTCAAAGTCACGCACATATACACAATAATTTCTAAACTTAATGATCAACAAATAAACTTCGTGACTATCATAATATGATAAGTATTTCTTAACTGAATTTTGACATTTATAATTTAAACAGATAAACAGAGTTAAAATATGATTATCGAAACTATAATTTAGAAGAGTTTATAAAAACTTATTTATCTGTTATTGCTCTTACCCTCGCCTTGTCACAGCATACCAGGTAGACGAAAGATTCAGTGTATGAATAAAGCGGCTCAAAAATATTGGTCGATGTCAAACAGTATTATACTGCAGAAAGTAAAGTATATGCCACTTTATCATAATTGCGATATTTATAGTTTTATTACTAGACCCGACAGAGTCAAAAATTTTGAGTATACCAATATCTGTGTACAAAGCAGATTGGCACACCCAGCAATAATGGGTAATAAGCCATGATGATTTATTTATTTGTTTATTTAGAATTGTTTAATAGTTACACTTGTACATTACTATTTTATCAACGATATATGAAGAAAATTTTATTATGGTGCAGTAATAAATGCGATTACGAAGATCATGCGAGAATTATTGATAATAAAACATATGGTTATACAGGTTGTCCCAGGACGAGCTTACGCTATCGTTATTTTAAAAGTTATTCAATATTATTTTACGTAATTTAGTATCTAGTGGTTTGCTGACATGCCGGTTTCAGCTAAAATATTTTGAAAACAGTAGCACTCCCAGTTTAACCGGAAGTAGTCCCTAACTTTCTTATTTTAAATGGAATGCTAATTTTTTTTTATTTTACCATTGAATTCAGAAGAAAATTTTACATATGAAAGCATAAAAACATATTACTCATGATCAACCACTTACGGAGTAATTAAACTCTTTTGGTTTTATTCTCTAATAACGGCCACTTTTTTATCACTCTATATCTCGAGAATGGAATCGAATTTCTATAATCTGTAAAACAGTTTTATAAAGAAAGCTCTTGTTTACAATAATATAAATTAATAATGGACAATTTTTGGAAATTTTAATTTCTACGTGAACGTAAAGTTGCAGTTCACAAAATTCAAAAAAACTCATTTTTTTAAATGGAACACCCCATTTTTTACCGCTCGCTAAGAGAGGTATTGTATTCATGTTAAAAATCGCATATCCAGATTTTAATGAATAAGCACGTTTTAAGGTCGCTAGAATCCGATTATAACATTTTTACGATGATGTCCGTATGTGTGTGTTGATGTTAGATTCACGATTTCTCAAATACTATAAGACTTAAGACATTTTTAACTTCGGATTCCTCAATCTAACAATAATGGGAAAAGTTGATTAAGTTTTGGTAACAATTGGACAACCGGAAGTAGTAGTTACAAGAAAAAAATCATCTAAATATTATTTATCGAAAATTTATGCAAATACTTATATTAAAGAACGTTAAATTCTTTATTCGATAAATATAAATTCATTATTATATCTTCTACAGATTTAGAGATAAAGAAATGCATATAAAATAATTTGATGTAAAATATCTCAGATCAAACTACTACAAGGCAAGAAATTCAAATGTTTGTAATTGACACATAAATGTCACAGTCAAAAATATATGTATGCCACTGCCAAAAATAATTGTACATTATTATGAAGATTATGAAAAAAAAGCAACAACGCAAAAGAATATACGTAAAAAAGAATACAAATGGAATTTGCGAAAAAATGACGAATATAAAGAAAAAGAAAGTAGAAAAAGAAAATTTCAGGATATTGAATATAAAGAAAATGTATGTATTGTACATAATTTATATTAATAATCCCATAGAATTTGCAAATATATGTGAGAATTATTCTGTAGTGAGACATGAATATATGTATTTGTATTTAAAAATATTTTTCGTTTTATGCGTACAACCAGGTAAAATATCTGGCGAGAGGTTATGTGCTGGGCACATCAGATTTTTATTATTTCTATGTTAAAAGTTGATAGATTTTTAGTAAAATGGAAAATATTTAAATTGCATGCATTAGTCTTTGTTTATAAGTCTAGTTTAGTTGGCTATGAACATTTTGTTTTCGCTTTATGTTTATGTCATATTTTCTATTTCTGTTTACTGTGTATTTTACGTTTAATATGACAGTAATTCGTAAAAATTCATTAAAATAAATATAAATAGATACTAAACATAATTTTCTTCTTTTTCCACCATGGCCCACATAAATTAAATTTAGTAAATAATGTAAATAAATGCAATTTACATATTTTCCATTGTACTAAAAATCTATCAACTTTCTACATATGACATGCTACACAAACTACCCCTATTTTTTAATAAAGAATCCACTTAAATAAAAAATGGGGGCGTTCCATTTAAAAAAATTATTTTTTTAAAATTTTGTTCACGTAGAAATTATTATCTTCAAAAATTGTCGATTATTAATTTATATTATTGTAAATAAAACCTTTTTTCATAAAACTGTTTTACAGATTATAGAAATTCGTTTCCATTTCGATATATAGAGTGATAAAAAAGTGGCCTTTATTAGTGAAAAAATCAAAAAATTACGTTGGAAGTGGCTGAATTTAATGGTAAAATAAAAAATATAGCATTTCATTTAAAATATTCATATTCATATTTATTTGACCATTAGTACAATTACAAATTGTTTATGGCAAGTCAAAAGTTATGCAAAAAAAACAAATTAATGTTACATTAATAATGTAACATGGGACGCCCGCCGTCGCCGCCACTGTAAGCGAGTGTATTTATAGCGGTGACGTAATCGCGCTAGTAGCCGACCGATGTAAACAGACTGGTCGCGACGTGTTTAATTACTTCCGGTCGCCTAAACCTTTTGTGTTCATTGTTATTATGTGTACGAATATTCTAGACTGTTCTAGAAAATAATAGCAGCTGTATATAAGGGACGTAGCTATGCTCGAGAGTTAGTTACTTAGTTACATGGAGAGACATAGAGATGTTCATATAGAGTGTTAGTGAGTTTGAGAAGCACTGCAGTATCGAAGTGAGCGTATGCAGTTGGTGTTGAGTAGGTACTCGGGAAGTTACTGGTATTATATTGGGATAGCTGTGGATGTAAATACTCGATAGTGTTGACGAGTATTGGGAAGCTATAGTGTGCAAGAACAGTAACGGCGAGTCGGAAAGTTACTGGTATACCGGGATTGCTATTAAAGAGAATACTCGGTAGTGTTGAAGAGTATTAGGAAGCTAGGTATATGGGGACAGTAACGGCAAGTAGAAGCTAATACTCGGCATTGGTGTTGAAGACAGACAGTGAAGTGAAAGGTGTGACTTCTGTCCGAGCAGTTGAATATACAGACGCTGTTGAGTCAGTTATAGACGCTGTGGAGGTCGGTAGGCGGACAGTTGAACATGATATAAGTATATAGTGATATAAATATAGTGATATAAATATCGCGTAAATAGTCTACAAGAGTCTGCAATAGACCGGCAGTCTAAGATTGGATCATGTAGTGAAATAAATAATTTGTAATATCGTGGAAATAAATAGTAGTGTTAATTGGTTAAATAAATAGTGTTAGTGTTATATAGTTAATTATAGTTTTAATCTTAATTAGTTTCTAATAATTGTTTAATATAATTAATAGTAGGTAACTTTCTTTATAGTTTAATAAACACTTAATTTTAATTAATAATAATTCCCTTATATTTACACTTCACTCAAATAAATATATAAAAACGTTACAATAATAATGAATTACAAGTGTCTGCATCAGCAATGGCGGTCAGATATTCATCTAGACTATAAAAACATTGTTTTGTCAAAAATTTCTTTATTTTAAGTTTAAAAACATTATAATTTTATTACTTAATTGATGCTGGCAAGGCGTTATATAAATTAATATTTAAAGAATTTCTCTGAGATCGATCTAATCTAAATCTGGGTACTTGAATTAAATTAGCATTTCTAGTGTAGTAGTTATGAGAGTTAGAAACTAATGGAAAATTGTGAGCGTTAATATGAATTTCTAACAAAGTAAAATATATAAATAAGCAAGGCAGTGGCATAATTTTAAATTGTTTGAATAGAGGCTGGCAGTGCACCCTAGCACCGACACCTTTTATAATTATTCTTGCTTTTGAAACTTGAAAATTTTGTCTGCATGGGAAGAAATAAGAAAGTTTGGGTCGATTTCCGGTTAAACCGGAAGTGCTACTGTTTTCAAAATCTATTAGCTGAAACGGGCATGTCGAAAAACATTAAATGCCAAATTTCGTAAAATAATGTTGAATAGTTTTTTACTTCCTTGTACAAAGTAAAGGAAGTATTGTATTCGCGAAAAATTTCGGTTTCCAGATTTCAACGGAAATATCCATTTTGGCCATCCCTGTATCCATTCTGACTAATTTCGTCGTGACGTCTGTACGTACGTACGTATCTCGCATAACTCAAAAACGGTAAGCCGTAGAAAGTTGAAATTTTGTATTTAGGACTGCTGTAACATCTAGTTGTGCACCTCCCTTTTTGGTCAATACATAATTTCCAGAAATTTTAATGAAAAACTATATTAAAATATAATTCAAAACTTTTCAAATTTAGTATATAAGACTTTTATATCAATTGGAATAACATAGCAGAATTTGGTTAAAACAGGCTAACCGGAAGTGATATATTACCTGAAGTTGTTAACAGTTTTTCTTGAATAAAATGGTTTCATTTTGATTTTAGAAATAAATGCTTCAAATAAGAGTTTTAGAGAATTAAATTCTGCATCTAGCACATCAAGTATTATTAAATTAGCCATTTGTATAAGCGAGATATGTAAATTTAAAAATTATATACTTTTTGGATTTTTGTAATGAAGCTTGCTATGGATTACGACAAAAAATAACAAAAAAATAAAAAATAGATGTTAATGTCAAATTACGTCAAATACGTGCAATTTTATAATTGAGTCTATACTTCATCTTCATATTGGTCTTGCGTACAAGGAAGTCGTGTGGTGTTCACATCATTTAAAAAAAAAATAACGATAGCGTAAGCTCGTCCTGGGACAGCCTGTATAAATTTGCTCTAAAATTATTTTCAAGTAGTCACCCGGTATATCCAGATATAAACACTTTGTAAAACATACATTATTTAATTTAGTTTCTGAACTAGTTTCTGTATAACTGTTATCTTCTCTGGCGTTATGTTAAGAATTGGAGTGTATTTATTCTTTATCTAAGTGCTTAGACAGTGACAAGTCGTAGTCGTAGATCGTAGAGAAATCTAAATATAAGGCCCCAAGAGGAATGAAAACATTCATCGAGAAGTCAATATTTGAGCAGAACTCATGGCCTGATTTTTCTCTCAAGTAGCTTTAAGCTCTAAGTTCACCAGCTATAGCGGCCAGATTCCGAATTAATCAGTAAATAAATATTCATATCAAACAGCTGCACAATTATTATTGCTCGCTAATGTCAACAGATTCTGTGTCGGAAAAATATGGGCACTGATACAAAAAAAACTTTGTTTGTTATTATTAGCTAATGGCGCAAAGGATTTTATTGATACAGTTATTTTCATATGTTTGAAGTGTGCCCCCTTAATAAATATAAAGCGCTTTTTGAAGTGTAAGCGTTAATAAATATGGAACAATAAATGCATCTGTATCTTTCAATACCAAATAAAATTTAATTTATTGTAGTCTAGCTCTATATAGCTTGTTTATAACGAGTTCGGGGAAGTACCGAGAAACATTTCTGTGCATTAACTTATACAGTAGGGACTCGATAATCCGAACATATATTTACGAGTATATTTAATTCGAATTCCTTTTTTATCAATGTGTAAACTACCGCAGCTAGAATTTATTATAGTAATTTTTTTTATTTATTGAGAAGGATCGTAGTTCAAAAATAATAAATATTTAAAAATCCTATTTTAATTTTCGACAATGGCACTTTAATTTCTCACCTTTGTAACAAAACTTAAAAATCTGGTGTGGCCAACACAATACCTCCCGCCATTTACAGCCCGAGTCACAAAAAAGATTGTTAATCCTTATTTTTGGATTAGCGTATTTTACTCTAATTTTGGCAGTTTATTTCTTAAAATATAGTCTAATCTAATCCAAATAACTACCTTTTTTGATAATAAAATGAAGATTAAATTTTAAATACCGGGTTAGAATATAATTCACTTATCCAAAAATGAGCATTAGCTTAAACTTTTTTGTGAATCGTTAATTTTTATTAATTTTTATTATACCTATATATTTACTTATGCTAGAAACTGTATTGATTTCCTTTCCTATAGTTCTATTTACTTTTTTCTTTTTAAAACGTTACTATTATTAATTTGAAATGATTAGTTCTTTGACAGTGACATTTATCTGTCAGTTGCATATATTTGAATAACTGCGTAACCAAGGAGTTTTGTTTGTTTAAAGCGTAGGATCCGGGATTTAAATATAGATAATTTTATAAATTTATCCATAAAATAATTTAATAATATTTAATTTTTATCATAAAATTAATCTCGAAAAAATAACATTTAAACGTATTTTTCGAAGAGAAACTATTTTGAGCTTCAAGTAAAGTGCCATTTCCGGTTATCCGATTTATACCAAAATCTAATGGGCTCTTTGCATATTAAAAAAAGTCGAAATACAAGGTTTTAAAATTTTCTAAATGATAGTATTTGAGTTAGAGCGTAGGATCCATACATATACACATACATACACACAGATATCATCGTGAAAATGCTAAAATTGGATTCTAGGGACCTTAAAACGTGGTCATTTACCAAAATCTCGATATGCGATTTTTAGCACGATCCCTGTACCTCCCTTACCAAGGGTAGCGAAAGGTAAAAAACAGTATTTCGAAAATCATTTATTATTTATTTATTTTTTTATTCTTCAATTTATTTCCATTCATTGTTAAAAAAATATATCAAAATAACCATATCGGCTGCAGTATTTAAAACCTCGATTTTTATATAAATTATTACTACTATACTTTATTGAAAACAATTATAATATTAAACAACGTAGTTTAAACTAGTTTATATTTAGTTTATTAGCAATTTGAACGAATATTTCTAATAATCGAAATAAAATATGAATTACCGTTGTACAGATATTAAAGAAAATGAAATATATACCGAATAAAAAAGCGGTAAAAAAGTATATCATAAGATAAGACACTTTTTACTGTAGTTGCATACAATTTTTTAAATGTAGAATTAAAGCGTTAAAAATGTCCCATAACGTTTCATTTTTTCACCTGTTTACGGTAAAAAAGTGCACTTTTTTCGCGCTTTTATTATATAAAATAATACTCGTAAGTAAAAATTTTATGAACCTATTTTAAAGAAAAAATTGCACTTTTTTAAATAATGTAAAAATACTATTCTCACTCTAATAACTACATTAAATTTAGAATCCTTGATTCTAACTTTTTCAGTCACAAACTGATCATTGTGGTACACTTTCCACTTCAGCTATAAGTTCCTGCGAGGTACTCCCTTTATGAAAACTATTTCGTTATTATCAAAATCTGCAAAAAGTCGTCATTTACTTTTGTTTATACAACATATTATTGTGACTTGTATCCAGTGTTGTGACTGATATAGATCATTTGATCTAAATCACTTATCTAGTTCATTTAGTATGGTCTTTGATCTGATCTAGATCCCTTTATGAATTCAGATCTTGATATAGATCTAGATCTAAAAACTATAATCTATGATCTTAAAAAAAATCAAATATACGTAAATATAAGGGAAACTTGAATAAAATTGGAGAAGTCAAAAATTATTTTTATTATGAACCTAATAGAAGCCATGCCAAATGAGAAAGCAAATCCAAATATTTGAAACCAGAAAATCCAAGAACAAATTAAATACAAGTGGCTTGGAATTTATTTAACTCATTTAAAAAATTCAATGATATATCATGATTGTCTGCACAATTGATATGGTCTGTCTTAATTTATTATTTTTCAACAATTCTAATGATAAAAGTATTATTTTTGTTTCTGTTTCGACCTTATTCGTTAATTCAGTATTAATAAAACTAAGTATGTACCTAATTTTTCCCCATGTGTAAGGCATAGGACTAGGTATATTCTTTGCAATTAATTTACTTTTTGCATTCCTTGTTAATTAATAAGAAAAAAAGCGTTTGAAAATCATTACTGATCTTTTTATGATCTAAGAAAAAAAATCCCAAATTCCTGATCTGATATGAAAAAAAGTTCTGATAGCAGAAATTGAATTATGATCTGATCTAGAACATATTAATTATTAAGATCTTGATCCTGGTCTAGATCATTTATAAATTGATCTGTCGCAACACTGCTTGTATCTAATAAATCTAATTATTAATTATTAATATAAATAAATAAATAAATATATCATCACGGCTTATTACCCATTGCTGGGTGTCAGTGGGTATGCCAATCTGTTTGTACAGATATCGGTAATGATGAAATATTTGCACCGTGTGGGCATATAAATAAATAAATAAATAAATATATCATCACGGCTTATTACCCATTGCTGGGTGTCAGTGGGTATGCCAATCTGTTTGTACAGATATCGGTAATGATGAAATATTTGCACCGTGTGGGCGCTTATCAGGCGTCACCTCACGGGCACTCATTGCTGGCGTGGAGAGTGCACCACAGGGGTTAATTTTGTGCCATTTAAAATTAGAAATAATTGGCGTCGGTTGGGATCGAACCCAGTTCCCCAGATTCGCGACCTGACACTCAGGCACGCGGCCACAAGACCCCAATAATTAATTTATTAATATAACATATATTTACTAATTATTAATGAACTATAAATCAAGTGGGATGAAATAATAAGCAGGATTGCGGTCCAAAATTTTATTAGTTATAGTTGAACGTTTCGCTGCCACTACAACTTCATTAGGGCAAAAGACTATACAGGGCGTTAAAAAGAAATAAATAAATATAAATTTGTTCAAACATAATGTTATCGTTGAAAATTAAAAATTGTATGAAAATATCTTGGAAAATATTAACAAATCGTCATTCAAAAAATAATGTAACTTAAAAGCGATTGTTAATATTTTCATACAATTTTTAATTTTCGACGATAACATTAATATTTATATTTATTTCTTTTTAACGTTCTTAGTCTTTTGCCCTGATGAATCTGTAAATGGCAGCGAAACGTTGGCCTTTAGACTATCTAATAAAATTTTGGCCTGCAATTCCGCTTATTATTTTATCCCATCAACAACATCAGTCGTTTATTCCTTATTACAATAAATAAAGTTTTTCATTTAAATGTATTTTATTTATTAATTTTGGATTTTTTAACCATCAAATAAAACTGTTTCCGTACACAGGTAAAGAATAAAGAAAGGATTTA
The DNA here is from genome assembly GCA_963082715.1 of Harpalus rubripes. Taxonomy (NCBI): domain Eukaryota; kingdom Metazoa; phylum Arthropoda; class Insecta; order Coleoptera; family Carabidae; genus Harpalus; species Harpalus rubripes. The sequence goes on from OY720450.1 coordinate 13,079,115, forward strand.
TTTTGCAAATATTTGAAATGGTTCAGATAAAAATGTTTATAAATTGTCTAAATATTATTGACAGTAAAAAATTATATTTATAAACAATTTGTATATAAAAACACGTACGCCTGCAACTGCATTGATATCCATATATTGTTCTACCGGCACCGGCAAATTACGTCATAAATAACAACGATTCCTTAAAAGGATATTGGAACATTAGAACGCTAATGAGATATGTTTCAAGTACATGATCTTTACTGTAACTTATTAAAATATTTAGCACATTTTTCTCAACCTACACCTTACTACCTTACACTATTAGTATCATTAGAACAGTATTGCTTAAACCTTACGCGTTAATTATAATAAATTTGTTATTTGAGAATAGTTTTTACTCATAAAAAATATATCAGACACAATTTAAATAACTGATTTTAATAAAATAAAAATAAAAACAATTGTTAACCCATACACGTAACAGTAGTATATTTTAATTTAATTTAAACATGTTTACGAGCTTTGAATAAATTACGATACATCTTTTAACAAGCGTCAATCTTAAACTATATAAATTAAAGAACATTCTTTTACATAATGACAAGATAGAGCAATGAAACAAATATAGATGAAACACCAGATCCCATTACAACAAAGATCATCTTGAGAATTATCAAAAATTCGTTCCGATCTCTTATTATTTAGAAGTTGAACAACCGATCAGGTAAAAAGTGGCCTTGACTAGGAACACAAATATTCTCTCATCATTTATCTTCCTTAAATATTAACACCGACAACAAGAATGTCGATTCAAAACTTCAAAATTAATTGAAAATACATTGTTCGGCAACACTACATCCACACAATCAAAACAAAACAATGTAAGATAACCTTACCTTTTTAAAACTTGCAGGAAGTTTTGATAGATCCTCAGTTGCTCTTCAAAATCATATTAAATACAAACTAAACTCAAAAACAACTGATAGTTCACTCACTTGAAACTGTTTTGAGAGGAGTTTATCACAAATATCATTAGATTGTTTACTAACCGAGCATCCAAACAACTTTCTTACGAACACAACTAACTGAAGCAACTTTCGGCAGAAGAATGCACCGCACAAGCCAGTTACAAGCGCACCAGAGTGACAGAGAAGCACAGCATTCTCGTGCGTTGAATGAACTGAGCACAACATACCTTATGAGCGCGTACCTAGTCCGCACTTGCCACGATAGTTCTGTCTCGTTCTAATGCATCTTGATGGCGATTGGTCATTTCGTTTTCTTGTGCCGTGCAGGGAAGATGTTGACAGGTGCACCCATCTATTGTATTTTACTTTTAAAAACGATATAAAAGATTTTACATGCAAGAACAAGATAATTTTGAAGATAGTTAATAATTTATTGAATATAAATAAAAATTTGTAACCACTACATGGTTGTACTTAAATTTTAAGCTATATTTAAGTAAAAAACTTGTAAATTATTATAAAAACTATGTTTTACTGTAAGCAAACATCTTTTATAAGTAAATTTGACTTTAATACTATATGTGACAAAATATTTTCCAATATTTGAATAATATTCGATCGTAGAAAAAAATTGTATGCAACCCCGGCAACCCCTATAAAATGAATAATAATTACACTTGTGTATACAACACTCAACTATGTCTCGTGTCGCAGTTTGCATACCACATACAATTTATTTTGTAAATTTTTTGTAAAGATTAAGTTAATCCTTATTTTTGCATTAGCGAATTTTATTCTACTTTTGACAGTTTATTTCTTAAAATATAGTGTAAACTAATCCAAGTAACTACCTTGTTTTTAAACCCCTCAACAGGATTAAATCCCAATTACAGAGTGGGTTCACATTCACACACATCCATGCCTTAGTGGGATTCGAACCCAGAACCCCGAGGGCACTCATGACATGAGACGTTGCTCTAACCATCGAGCCGCCGAAGCTATAATAAAATGAAGATTAAATTTTAAATACCGAGATAGAATAGAATTCATTAAGAATGAGGGTTAGCTTAAACATTTTTGTGAATCGTTAATTTTTATTCATGTAAATACATACTTACATATTTACTTATGCTGGAAACTGTATTGAATTCCTTTTCTATTGTTCTATTTACTTTTTTCTTTTTAAAACGTTACTAATATTATTTTGAAATGATTAGTTCTTTGATAGTGACATTTACCTGTCAGTTACATACATTTGAATAACTGCGTTTTGTTTGTTTAAAGCGTAGGCTCTGGGATTTAAATTTTAGATAATTTTATAAATTTATCCATAAAATATATAGAAAAAGTATTAATGCAAATCTATAGAAAATTTAATAATCTTTAGTTTTTAGAATAACATTAATCTCGAAAAAATAACATTTAAAGGTATTTTTCGAAGAAAAACTATTTTGAGCTTCTAGTAAAGTGCCATTTCCGGTTATCCGATTTTCACCAAAATCTTTCCATTACAGAAAAAGTTCGAAATACAAGGTTTCAAAATTTTCTGAATGATAGTATTTGAATTAGAGTGGAGGATCCACACACACATACACACATACATACATACATACACACAGATATCATCGTGAAAATGTTAAAATTGGATTCTAGGGACCTTAAAACGTGCTCATTTACCAAAAGCATGATATGCGATTTTTAGCACGATCCTTATACCTCCCTTACCAAGGATAACGGGAGGTAATAAAAAAAATATAACGACATATTACCCACTGCTGGGTGTGCCAATCTGCTTTGTACTCAGATAACGGCAATGATGATTTATTCGTACCGTGTGGGCGTTTATCCCTGTGGTGCGTTCTCCTCTTCAGCAATGAGTGCCGGGTAGTAACGCTGATGCTGAGACTGTCGTATCGCCTGGCATAAATTTGACGTCACTCTAATAGCGTTTTCAGCTTACAAGTTGAGTGCGCACTTTTATGAATTGAGTGTTTTCAGCTTGTTACTGCTACCGAATGTGGGCAGAGCTCGTTCAGTATGGTCACGTGATATGTTGCTATAACATTTCGGTACTGCCTGCCGTATCGCCTGGCGACCATATGACGTCACGACAGACTCCCAGCCCTCACGGAACGAATACGTCATTATCATGACCGATATCTACGTATTTAGCAGATTGGCATATCCACTAATATGCCCTGATAAAATTTTCTTTTTGACTCCTACAAGAACCAATTTTACAATCTCCGGTTAAAATTTAAACCCGTTGGTCGCGCGTTCACCCGATCTAATTTATTTAATGAATATTTTATGGGGATATTTGAAGGTACAAATTTAAAAACACCGCCCTACAACCCTGGCAGGAATAGCCCGCATTCCGGTGTACATTAGTAACATAGAGAACTGTGGCCAACATCTTCAAAATGTTTTGTTCAAAACTGCATGATATAAAACTTGAAATTATGTTGTTTCCTTCTTTCTGTATAATAAATACGGGCATTGTACTCTTACACCCGTATGTACCTAGTTATAAAGCCTCTGATCTCAAAGTTCGTGGGTTCGAATCCGGGTCAGGTCGAAAAATTTTCTCCACTGGCTTTGATCGGTACATTTAACTGGGCAACACACATGGCATCTAAGTACAGAACGTCGTAGTAATTTAAAAGTAAAATTAATAGGTATTGTGTAGAGTGGAATTACTTTTAGAATATAACACAAACTACGTCGAGTGGCGTATCAATTAATTTCTAGCTTCTTTTTTCATAATCTGGCTTACATTACTAATTAATTGATAATTCTCGCCCTTAGCTCTGTATGATCATACCACAGACACCAACTGTGTCACAACAAATGAGAGATCCGAACGAACGACAGTCTTATCACGTGCGCACCAGCGAAGCCAATGCAGTTGCTACGGCAACGTGAAAATATGTCTACTGCGCTATAGCTACTAAATAAATCACAAGCACAGCTGACTCGTCCGCCATTTTCGTGCCAACTGCAATCATTCAATATCAGTGTTACACTATTATTAATCATAGAAATTATCCACAATAACGGATTGTTCTGCTTCATATTGTGTAAATCATTTGAAAAATGGTTATAATTTTTTACAGGTAAATATTTTAATGTTTTATAGACCAGAAAAGTGTAACGGTCAAACTTAGGCGCGAAATTCAAACTCAGTTTATAACGCTGAGAACATAATTTCTTACCCAAGGAAATTTTTGCTAAACTTTAAAGGCCGAAAAATCTCATAAAAGTAAATCTCTTATGCAAAGCATTACATGTAGCATCTAGACCGATCCTTTATCTCCAGATTCGTACAATAATATTCACATGAACTCTGCATAGTTTATAATTATTTAAATAATAATACAACACTACAAAATCTATTACTGAATAAACAAACTATCGAATTCTTAGCAAGAGCTGTTTAATTTCTTTTACAAAATATCTTTTTTTTGTCTGTAAAATTAAACTCCTATATGAATTCAAACTATGAACTCGCGCCAAAGGCAAATTCTAACCTACTCAAAAAACTTAACGAAACTTTTTTTCTTTTATTATTTTAAATAAGTATAATATGGCAAATATGGAAGTTATTTTTATTATGAAAAATAATTATTACATAAAATTATAAGAAATGCACTTTTATTTCATAATTTACTGCGTTAATTTTGGCACCAATATGGCGAACGAGTCATGTATTATCTAGTAGTTGTATACTGCGCAATGACGTCAGTGTTATATTCTTAAAGTAATTCTACTCTAACCCCGAAATACAATACAAAATACGTATAAAAGTAATTACTTTTTTATAATTAAAATAAATATTATATTATTAATGCAATATAAAAGATATTAGTGAAACATCAATAATAGTTAAAAATCATTCATAATTATAAATTTATTTTAATATTTGATATGTACAAGTCTGTACAATTTTGCTTACATTCAGTAAAATATATTAAATAGTAAATAACAAAGCGTTCCATTCAATATTCAGTAATCAGTACATACACTTTAACCAAACTCTTGTATATGTTTACAAAATTCCAAGTAATTCAACATCAAATTAAGATATTTTGATAGCAGTAGGTATTTTGATTAACTTAATCTAATTAATTATTTGGTCATTTAATTGTTATTGCTTATTTGATAGGAGAAACAATATATTAAGTTTTGAGAGACAAGTACTTTTGCATCACGTTTTTTCTTCGTTTTTTGTTCACTAAACGTTTTATTTCAACGCTTACCAAATCTATATAACTATACAGTGAGATACTCATCAACCTCGTGTATTACGTAATTCAATCAATTGAAAATAATGTACATTTAAGCATAATTCATGGAAGACAGGTCAAAGAAACAAAAACAGTCATATAAATAATACACTATGCTAATTTCTACAAATTTTGGCACACTTATAGAAGACTTATAAAAAATGTTTACTTGTAAACATGAATATTTTCCACTGCATTAGAAGAGTATTACTTTTCATTTCAGGCAAAAGTGGTATTGCTATATCATTTAGAATAGTCATACAGTATTCTAAAAGCTAACATGTAGATAAAAATAAATTTCGGATAAAATAATTTTATATCAATGTTCCGCAATTTAAAAATAATGTATGAAGAAATAAGAATTTGGAGGGTATATAAATTGTAAGTTTTGAAAGGTACTCTTACAAACATCGAACATTTATGATTGTTTTATATTTTATATTAATATATAATATTCTTTAATATTTATAGGAAGAGCGTTATCATATCACGGGTGATAGAAAAAATATATCATTAGTAAACTATATTTAATATAGAAATACTAAGGTGTTCACTATATTATTTTTATAGAAACCAAATTTAATATTCTAATATTTTCATGTAATTTAAAAACGGGCTAAAGTCTAGAATACCCACCCCTCAAAATTTTTATTTTGATGATTATATATAGTTGCAAAATTATTAAAACACTAAATTCCACAAATATTAGGGCGCGGAAAGCAATATTTATATTGATTTGGCATTTTTTCTGAAAAAAAAATTGAGTTAAATTCCTATAAAATGAATATAGCCATCAGAGTTTCGCCAAATTGACTTCAGAGGTCTGATTTTGTAACTTTGAAACCTACTGTAGATTGAAATCTATCAGGTTTCCCCTATACTCTATTCTATAGCCACCATTAGGTGCAGATTTGAAATCGACTGCTCGAGACCAGCCGAATACAATCAACAGAAATAGATTTCGAACGTCGTTCGCCAAGTTCACTGTGTCTTCTTCTTTGTTTATTAATCCAAATCTGATAGATTTCAATCTACAGTAGACTTCAAAATTACAAAATCAGATCCTTGATCATTAGGGCGATAGGTTAGTTACATTTTTGAAAATTTGCAAGCGAAAAATCCATAATTTTTCAAGTACATCTTTTAAATTGAAAAAATCTTACTTTCCGCGCTCTAATTTTGTGTTTCTTAGTTATATTTTATCTAAAAGAACACATTGCAACAAAAAAATTAGAATTTCAAGGAGGGTAGGTATTCTAGAATCCAGCCTAAAATAGTAAAAATCAATTCGCCAACTTGGTTTCTACAAAAACGTCTTTCATATGGCTACTTCTTACATAATATATAATTCCTTTGTATCTACTATATATAATTATTTCATTATTGCTTCTATAAGAATTTAGAGTTTTCATTTTGAATAGAATGGAAGGCATCAATCATTATACACAATTAAAAGTAAACAGTAAACAAGCTAAAATGTAAAACGAATATTTAAAAAGCTAAAAATAATGATAATATATAGTCAATACAATCAGCACTACGAAAATAAATATTATTAAACAAATCTACTTATTCATTTCATCTTTAAATATATATAGCAAAGCGCTAAAAATCAAACTATACTACGAAATAAAGTAAATATTGACAATATGGAAATTACACTCGTTTGCAGCTCGTTTTACAATGAAATTCAACAATGTTCTATTTATATATTATGAAAAGAAAACATTTATATACCCGTAATATTTTACAATATTCTTACGTTAGAAAAGTTTTTTAGTTTCTTTTTATTTTTATAAAAAATGTATAATTATAGACCAGCTATTATACATATATTTAATAATTAGATACTTTCAAGACAATTGTCAAATTTTATTTTTACTCTCACAAAAGTACAGGTTTCGTTATTTTATTTTTATTCTATATACAAATTTATATCACGCATCACCAATTATTGTAAGGAAAAATATATTCAATAAAGATTTTTACAAATTTCTCTTACAAAATATACGACTAGTGAAAGTAACAATTATTCAGTTTTATTTTCTGATAAATAATATACCAGTGAAAGTCAGAAATTCAAATATATAATATATACTAACCTCAATCTTATATCAATTAGCATTCAAATGATTTTATTTTTCAACGTTATAATGGACTTTTTACATCAAAAGAGAGATAGACAAAAATGACATAAATGTAGTGCGCAATAGGTAGTTTGCGCATTGAGGAGGCCAGCAGATATATTTCAAACAAAATTTAAAATGGCGGAAAGTAAACACAACTATATGAAATAAATTCACACAAAGCGTTTGGATGAATATTTTAAAACAAGAGGACGGAGAAATGGGAATCAGAAACGTAATTTATGTATTCTAAAGACGAGAAATAAACATCACAAAAAGTGACAGAAAACTGCGTAGTTGTCAATTTGTTATTAAGAAAGTTACTAACAAGAATAAAACTGTTGTTTTGTTTTTTAATAAATTGTTTTGTCTTTACTAATAATTTCTTTATAATCAAAGTCTAAATAATTTAAGTTTCTGTGTTATTAAAATGATTTTTTATCGCAAATGAATGCTTGTTCTTTTAATCATTTTACTTGACAACATGGTTGTCTCATCATGTCTAGTTCATAAATATTTCACTACGTAGCGCATTGAAAAATGACGTCACGGTGCAATAAAAATTTAAAAAGACCATTAAATTAAAATTAAAATATTTCATTTAAATATTACAAAAAAGAGCAATTTTAAGTACATTAGTTGACACTACTACTATCATTTTCATTGTTCAGTACTTCTGTCCGTTTATTTTATAACACTAACACAAATTATTTTTTTGTATGTTAAGAAATAAAACTTTCGACTGGTTAGATTTAAGATAAAAAATAAAATTCTATCCACAAACATATACAAATAGCAGAAAGTATGTTTGAAATTTGAAATATTAGTAAATAAAAACTTGTAAATTTTCTTTAAATAGGATTACGATATTTTATTTTTTTGTATTGCAATGACAAACATTTTCTTTGAACATGAAATTTTACAATTTTGGACATAATTAATTGAAACTTTTATGCATTAGTAAAAGAAAAAGTTAATTCTATAATGAAAATGATTAAAGTTTGCATCATTTTGAAACGGTCTGTGTAATGGCGTCACGCGTCGCAGAATGACGTCACCATGTGGAATATAGGTACTAGATAAATTACAGCTGACTCGTCCGCCATTATGGAGCCACTTCAATCATTCAATATCAATGTTACAGTACTATTAATCATAGAAATTATCTAGAATGACGGGTGGTTCTACTCCAAATTGTGCAAATCATTTCTCTAACCTCAAAAATCTTAACAAACCGTATTGTTTTGTTTTATTATTTTACATAAATATAATATGGCAAATATGGAAGTTTTATTTAATTATGAAAAATAGTTACTACATAAATTCATAAAAAATGCACTTTTGTTTCATAATTGCCTTCGTTCATTTTGGCTCCAATATGGCGGACGAGTCAGCTATGTATTATCTAGTAGCTGTAATTTGGAATTACTATAATAAAACGTCGCTAGATGGCAAAGCAGTAGTACATTAACCCGAATTGAAACAAAACATTATTTTGTAAAATTTTACGAGTAATACTCATTAAAAAAATTGAATTCTGTAATAACAATGTTATTTGTTTACATCGGTTTTAATGGCGCCGGAAATTAACATCAGACGCCGCTAGATGACGGAGCAGTAGCACATGAACCCAAACTGGTACGAAATATTAAAAAAAAAAATCTGTAATAAAATTGTTTGCATCGTTTTAAAGGGTCCATGAAATGACGCCGCAAAATGACGTCACCATTTGACATTACTGTAATCAAAAATTGGTAGAAAATATTTTGTACGAGTAGTACAATATTTTAAAACTTTTCAATTAGAGATTATTTAGTATAACCTTCAAACACAAAAAGCTACTAATGATTAAAAATGTTAACTTGACAAGAAAACAAGTTTTTTTCAAGAAAAAAAATCGTCATTATGACGCGATACTTCATTGGTCATTATTTAAAAAAATATTCAGAGAAATGGATCAATGTGTGACAAAAAAAATGTTTATTATTTTATATATAAAATAGAAAAGTAAAAATAGTGAAATACCATATTGTTAGTTTTGTATTTCTAACATATTCTTTTATTCAATCAATCGATTGTTAAATTAATAAATCATTTTTTATCGAGTGAGCCAATTGATATAAGGTTTGTACAATTAATAAAATATCTCAATATAAAACGAGCTTCATGATACCTTAAATATTAGAATATTGATGGTAATAATATATCTATTTTCAAAAGATAACAGGTGAACTTCCAAATAAAAAAATATTCAAACAAAGCTGGATACCATGTTAAATAGAAATATTAAACTTTCCAATATACAATCTAAACTATAAATGTAAACAACATATTTTAAATATATTAATTTATTATAAATATAAATCTTGGCTACCCTGGCTTATATTCCTGATAAATGTTCTCACGATTCTAGCATTTGGGAGCCTAGTTTTAATCACGAAGCTTTTGTACATTTTCAATCAAAATTACAAATAAACTAACCAATCAACACTCTGAAGTTCAGAATGTACAACTGCTAGTTTAAAATGAATTCATCGGTGCTTCTCAACCGCGATTGTAAGCGCCCAAAGTGCCCACAATAAATAACAAGCCAGCAATTAAAATATGACAATATAAAAGTAGATGTACATAGAGCAAATAGACTTTTTCTTTTTTGTAACAAAATTCACTAGTAGAAAGTTATTGCATTACAATTAATTAACAACAATAATTACCGAGCAGGACTTGATTCTTCGATGGCTTTTCGGTGTCTAACCCAGTCATTCTTAATGTTATTGTTGTTGAGTAATTTTCTTTTTTGATTGTCAGTTCTCCGTTTGGCACGGAGTAATCTCGGGCGAAACTGACTAGGACGATCGTATTCTTCGTCGGCGTCTATTTCACCGTCCTTATGCAGCCGTTTACGCTTAGCGTTGTGACTATGAGAGTGGTTGGTCTCCAGAGAATTGCTATACGTACGCTTACGCAGAGTGGTGATGCCGGCTAAGTTCAAGAGAGCGTCAGCGCCCTCTGCGATTTTGCGCTGTTCCTCTAGGTCGGCTGGTAAGAATGGGAATTTCTTTAAACTGAACTCCGAGGGCGGTTGGCTGAAAAATGTAAAAAATTGTACCATTAGGGTTTCATTTAATATTCAAATTAGAACATTTTAAAATAATCGAGTTTTTAATACCTCATATCTATATTTATGTCATACGTTCACTCCAGTCCATTTTCAAGTATAAAAATGCATAAAACAACAAGAAAACAACGGAAGTAAAGCAAATAACACATGTTTAAAGTGAAAGATTTGTTGAATGACATACGCTAGCAGTGGCAATCAAAACTTGAACTATAATATATTGAGTTTTTTACTAATTATTTTATTAAATTGCTTGTTATCCGCGCATATTTTCAATTATTGCCCACAAGTTATTTTAACATATTTATATATTTTTGTATGTGCTGAAAAAGATGAATTTATGTGACTACAATTATCACCAAAGTCCACTGCTTGAGAACAAAATCATCTCTGTATCTACATTACAGAATATTTAAAAAATTATTCCGGCTTAACGATTAACAATAAAGACTTTCTAAAACTACAAATCGCTTTCAGGAAGTTCCATAAAAAATATAAAAAAATAGTGGAGGACCCCACTGCGTATTATTTTACATATTTTAATTTTTTTTAAATATTTTTTTTATTTATTTAACCTTTAAAATGTTTCGAAAAAGGTGATTTAATTAGATCATATAAATGAAATTGTCAGGATGGCCAGTTATCTTGCTTTTTCAAATTCAAGGTATTTTCCGGGTTTTCTAGTTCGTAAAACGTCGTTTCCTCATGCTAACAGTTAAATTTTAATGTTAATTGTAGGGATGATGAGAATAATCGGAGATGCAGTCGTAATTAGTTATCTTTAGTTGTTTCTGATGTATGCGCGCATTTTATTACTTTTACTGCTTAATAATATGTTTGTACGATCGGTTTTTTATGTTTACCGATAGGGTTTCTAAGGCAGTAGGTTTTATTTACAAATTACTGAACGGTAAGTGATGTAAATCACTTACCGTTTACGAGGCAAGACGGTAAGTAAATAAAAACAACGATCATAGCTTACTTTCAAAATGACAAATAATTTTCAAATCTTATTTTTTAAATTTTGTGCGTCGATCGTGCAAAAAATGTTATAAGCATCACAATATCACGAACGTTAAGGACTTACCGATCTCAGACAAACTTGGAATCGTCGCTACGCTCCTCCACTCAAACAATTGTCTTCGATCGGTAAACTGTCCTTACCGTTCTTAATACTTAATATATTATATTTTTTTAAAAAAATAGGTATGTTTAATATTTAAATTCAGGTCTTTAAAATACTTGTTTTTTTCCAGTATATAAGGATTCAAGGTTTAGCGGCCACCCTGAAATTGTGTTGTACCAGGAAAATGGTAAAACCACAGCACTTCTGAAGATTTCTTAAATAATAACATTACAGTGGACCCCCGGTAATCCGGCCCCTGTCTAATCCGGCACCCCCTGTAATCCGACATGACTATTATTATTGAATATTTTTTGACAGTCTTTGCTAATGTAGATAATGCATGACTGAGCAGGTTATTTTTATTCATAATTTTTGATTATTTTAGTATGTACATTTGTTTGTACACAATTACATATTTCCTAATGTAAAGTTATTATTGTTTGTAAGTTCTATAGCATTAATGACGTTAATTTCATAATAAAATGTAAGCTCTCTATTGTGTTGTTTAATTTACTATATTTGACATACATAATGTAGTATGATTTGTACTTCAGAGTATAACATATAGAATCTTATCACTGGATCTGTAATTTGTCGGATTACAAGGTACTCGTTTATAAAAAATTCCGGACTATAGGGGGTCTTAGGCAGTACTCTATAATCCGACAAATTCGATAGTCCGACACTGCCCTGCAAAACGTTTGTCGGAGTACCGGGGGTCCACTGTATTAGAGTATCATATCCAGTTCTCATTTTCTAATTCAGATACATGTTTCGCTTTTGGGTCCATTAAACTCTTTATTTCATTTACCAAATAATAGAAACGTGTACGCGATGTAGGCCGCTAAAAAATATGATTAATTGTAAATGATTTTATAGCAAGATTTTATTAAAATATAAAACTTTTCGTTTATAATTTTTATAAAAACTAGTCGCGGTAAAATGGTATGATGTCAAAACTTCAAAGTAAATATTATAAGTAAACTATTATTCACGAAAGATGACTATTCAAGGTTATTTGTGAGCCGTCTGATATAATATTACTTGCAGATAACTTCATTGCATTTCCTATGCATAGGCGTGCAACATTAAATATTTATGGACACATTTTAACTGAAAAAAAGTAATTTATTTGAAATTTATGTTTCTTTCTAAATATTTTTGTTCTTTGCCTATGGTTTTGCAAAATACAAAAACATAAACTTGTCTTATAAACCAAGGAATAATAATTTGATTTAAACGTCAACGCCACTGGGTAAATATTAGCTCTACGACATACGTCATTATTATTTATAGTATGTTAGAAATTAATGCCACTATTTACGTATATCTGTCACACCACATAAATAAAATAGACATAGGTCAAATCATCTTTCTCTTTCTAATACAAAATGTTGCTAAGCTACTGCTATAAAGTGACGTGTATTGTTTCTTCGAACAAATGACCTTGAATAGTCATCTTTCGTGAATAACAGTTTATATATGTATTGTGAAAAGAAAATAATTTTATATAATTTAAAATTTCACACTACTAACCCGTGATTTAATGACAGAGCTGACAGATGTATACAACTTTAGACCTTCCTTTATTCATTAAAAGCGCACATTTTAAAGGTCTGACGTCACATAATTGTAATTCAGTGAAAAATTATATTTCAATAACCATACACATTTGGAACGGGTAACAGACGCTAAAATTAATCATTTTAAGGGTAGAAAATAATTCCTGGATGTTCAGTCAAATAACTTTATTTTCGGCCTCGATCGGTTTCGGCACCAACTATGCCTGCATCAGTCGGTGCCGAAACTGACCGAGGACGAAACTAAAGATTATTTGATTGAACATACAGGAATTATTTTTCTACCCCTATTAGCAATCCAGTCCAGAAGAACCCGCAGTTATTAATCATTTTGTTCGATCTTACAGAAAAAAAAATCTTATTGTATTTACCTGTCGTCGCTCTCGAAGGCTTCATCAGGCGACCCAGCATCTTGACTAGTCGCTGCACTGTACGTATGATCCTCACTCGGCGACGTCGTAATGACCTGAACAAGATCCATCGGACTATTCACTTTTACCACTCGCCTTCTCCTTTCCTTGAGGATCCTAGGTCCATGTTTCAGTGCTAACATTACGTTTGCAGCGTCCATGTCGTCCAAGGAGTCATCTGACGTCTCCGTTTTGATTTCAGACGCCGCCAGCCGACGAGATAAGTACGGGAACAGTTCGGGGTCTGGCAAGCGAGGAGCTTGTTTCGTCTCCGGAGCAGATTTCGGAGTGGAGTAACTGTTGGGGTCCAATGTAGAGCACGGGTGGAATGGAGAACGGTTTAGTGCTAGGAGGAGATTGGGGCGGTATTGTTGATCGACCATCCATAATGAGCCTTTGCCCAAATTCTGGAATACAGATGAATTCAATAAGAACTTTAATTCAATGTCAAGCAATTTTATTATTACTAAAGCCTGCTGCAGAGTTTGCATGACGTAACATAACATATTATAGCATAACATAAAGAAAATATGGATATATGTAAACCGGTATAGTATTTCATAGTTTTCGTAAGAAACATAACGTAACTTAAGGAAAAATAGAATATGGCCAAATTTTATTTCCTTACGGATACGTCATGTTAATCGGTTATGTCGGGACGCGTACGTGAGTCGTCGTGTACCACATTTCAAAACAGAATGAGGCGCGGGAGCACACGTGACTTTGACAAGTGCTTGTAGGGCCCACCAGGGTTGCCAAGTATACAGCTTGTGTACCTTGCCTGTGTTGCCAAATCAATTTGAGCTTAAAATTAATAAATAAAATTGTAAAACTATACTCTATCCGTTTTAACTATAGAGCGTTGGGTGAGATAGGGCTTAAGATTCTAGCTCTCTGATTGGTTCAAACGTGAACCGAGTTTACACAGTAACATAATTGACGTGAAATTTAAATATGTAAATGTCAACATAGTTAATAGTACACGATTTATTACATATTATCAATTTCTGTTCAGTTCTGTTTGTTGGTTTTTTGCGTTTATATAATTTTCATAGTGTTTTGTTGTTATATTTCATATTACATAGTTTTTATTGTGCGCGTTTTCTTAGTTTTTAGTTAGTAGTTCGTTAGTTTTGTTATTATTCTCTTCGTTAATATTATAGATAAAAATCCTGAACCTGGCTCTGCTAATGTTTTAAAATATTTAAAAGGCTCTCCGAAGCGGGCAAAAAAATTTGGCGTATAATTTATACTGCACATATCGTGCCACGAATGCATATTCCGAACTAGAAAGTGTCCAAATTGTGGCATCAGAACTGGGCCGAAATGTAGAGAAAGGTACGGAGATTATAAGTATATGCACACATGTACGTACAAGACAAAATTACTAAAAAATGTCAATTAGAAAGAATTATTTAAATCCAGGAATGGCGCCAAAATTTGAATTTTTTATTTAATACATGTAAAACCGGCCGCGCTCGAAACGCCATCTAGTCTATAGTTAAAACGGATAGAGTATAGTTCATTTTAATGAATATCATATTGTTTTATTTTCCGACACCTTAACTTAATTTAATGTGAAGCACAAAACATTCAATAATCAACTGATGGTTTCCTCAAATTTAGCGCGTGAAGAAAACTTTGTATCGTAGATGGCAGCACTAACACCACTATTTTTATAAAAATTATTTTAAAAATTAAGTTAAAGGTGTCGGAAAATAAAACAATATGATATTCATTAAAATGAACTAGTTTTACAATTTTATTTATTAATTTTAAGCTCAAATTGATTTGGCAACACAGGCATGGTACACAAGCTGCATACTTGGCAACCCTGATGGGCCCTACAAGCACTTGTCAAAGTCACGTGTGCTCCCGCGCCTCATAGCTGTCAATAGACCATTTCAGAAATTTGAGCGACCACTAGATTTACTTTTTGAACTAAAAAGTTAGTGCCGTTAAATGGCGGAATGGACCTTTCCAATTTAAGGGCTATCTCTTTCTATCGCTGCAAATAGTAAGAAAATGGCGCGAACAACTGCCAGTTGGGCTGTCAAACGAAACGTCAAAAATATTGCAGTCATTAAAATACCTGTATTGTCAGTGAAAATTTGCATCGTTAGACATTTTACCTTCAATAAAAGTTTTTGGAACTTATTTCGATAAGATTTTTTAGTTATCTTACATTTTACGTCTAATTTTTTTAGAATCAAACGTCATAGATCTCAGTTGTTCTTACTATGCGCAGATCCCCATTGCGCATATCTTCTATCTCTTTAAATTGGAAAGGTCCATTTCAAATTCATGGGTGACCCGGGCATATAGTTTTAAATTTTAGAACTTCATAGGAGTTGTTAATATGAATTTGAGTATTGGGATTTTCAAGTATCAAGAGATGGCGCTGATCGCATTAAACACTGGTACACTTTTTGTTGACGTATGTCAACGTAGCATTTCTGTCAATTGTATTTCTTTAGTTTTCGTATTATTTTCTCATTTATTAGTATTTTTTATTTATAATTCAAGTACATATAATAGAGTTTTTGTAATCATATAGTTGTAGTTTCATGTAAATGTCAAATGTGTACCACTGTTTGCAGTTCTAATATTTGCCGCTAGTTAGCGTTTTCTTATTTGAAAATCCCAATAAGGTATGGTTTAAATTCTTATTTTCCAAATAAAAAACTTATTTTAGTATGTGAAAAATTGAAGTGTATTCATCAATCAATTATAAAATATTGTATTACCATACCTAACCCCACTTTTTATTTTCCAAACCAAACAAAACATTTCAAATGTCAATATTTTGGGGACCCATCATAATTATTTGAAGAACGAAGCCAACAAAACAAAAAAAGATGTGAAATAAACAGAACTGGCATGTAAACATGGATGGATAGACGGCAAACGGCACTAAGTTTTTGTCGCAGTTTAACACTTGGCGCATGCGCTTTGAATTTCTGAAATGGTCTATTGAATTGTCAATTCCAGTTTGTGTTTGACATTTAAGTTCTGTCAAGGTGGATGAAGTATTAAAAGCGCCAAAAACTGCGTTTTTAGATCTCCTTAACGACGTGTTTTCATTGCGCTTATAGACTCATAAAGATACCGAAATAGTCGTTGTCATCAGGGTTGCTATATAAAAACAAATTTTGATAATTTTGTTGACAGTTATCAGGCCATAAAATTATACTTTCTTTGCCGGCGCAATGAAAAGAAAACTTTGTTGCATAATTATTGTCTATAAAATCATACTTTTAATGCCAATGCGGGAGTTTAGTCATGTTGAAATGTAATGATTTTTCCACACTGCAATATTATACATGCAAATAAAATATAGCGTATTTTTTTTTGTACAAACGATATTAAATTTATCGTTAGTTAAACCGCCCGCAATACGATGACTTATGCAGCATCTTTGGTTCGCCGTAGTTGTCCGCTACGAGCGCTAGTTTAGAATAAAAACATGAACGGATGTCTTCTATATTCGATATTGAAACATCAAATTCAATGTCAAATCACAAAAATCAAATTATTTGATTTTAAATATGTAAATGTAAAACCTAGAAAATACAATAAGCACAAAAATTAAGTCAAGTGTCAAATGTAAATATAAACAGGTGGCCGTGTTTTGATTCTGTCTCTTTCTTTTAGGCATGTATGTCGAGACCTGATTCGCACAAAGTTGATTTTATATACGTCGTAATGGCGGGAAATTTTAGAAAATAAAAAAGTAAATATGCTTTATATTTAATAGTACATTAAGATACAAGTTTCATAAGACATGATTTTCGCACGCGTCATTCTTAGAAACGAGCGGCTTGCCGCGAGTTTTCTAAGGGGACAAGTGCGCTGAAATGTCTTATGAAACGTGTATTTTACACTATCTTTACTATTTTGGTCATTTTTTCAAAAAAATGTGCGTTATTTCATGTCCAGAAATTTCAATTTCGGTTGTTTAATATGTACTTTATGAAACTCATTTGGATGTCATAAAGAAATATTTTATGACATCCAAATGGGTTTCATAAAGTACATATTAAAGAACCAAAATAGGAAAAAATGTTTTAACATAAAAAAATCAAAAATTCGAAATCTTCCTCATTGGCGATGCAGTTTTTCAAGTTAAAAGTTCTAAAAGTATTATTTTATAAGACGAGAAGGCAAATTCAAGAACGAGCCGTAGGCGAGTACTGGAAGCATGTGAGTAGTTACTGTATAATACTTTTTTTCCGGTAACAGGTAGAATTAATGAAAAATAATTTTCAATTTGACTGAGATGTACCAAGATCAGCTACAAGCGCACCATCAATTTAAAAGAATTAGTTTGTCTTTGTTTTAAAAACTTTATATTAATCATTTGCTATTCGTATTATATTTATATTAAATGTTTTGACAAACAATGATTTTGTACCTACCGGAGCCTTTTCAACTTTCTGGAAGCACTTATTCAAGGACAAATTATGCCTAACACTATTCTTCCATCCCGTAGGAGCATTTTTGAAGTAGGGGAAGTGATCCAAAATCCACGCGTAGATTTCTTTCACCGGCAATGCCTTCTGTTCTGAATTTTCAATGGCCATGAAAATCAGACAAGAGAATGAATATGGTGGCTTACTATTCGTATGAACCTTCGGATCGTACGGTACATTGTGTGGATGTTTATTTCGAGGAGAAAACGTCGAGTATGGTACTGGAGAATTTAAAGAACTGCTAGAAGAATCTGCCGCTGACGTAGACGACTCATCTACGTAATCACTCGTTGGTGAAGGATGATGTGGTAAAATGTATTCTGCAGTTTCTTTGCTGATTACGTTGTCACCATTGGTGTATGGAGTTTCGTCCGACTCACTTTTGTTTAAGTTCATCCCTGAAATTTAAAATGCATGATAAACAGAAGTATTTAAAGCAGTCAATTAAGCTTGATCAAAATTCTATTTTTATCTTTGAATATTAATTAATTTGTAGTAATTACACAGAAAATTAATTTTGGAACTAGTTCAAAGCGGTTAATATGATGACCATAAAAACAACAAAACTTAATATGAAATCCATAATTTATGTAATATTGAATACTCTATATTATATTCAAATTATTGTTTAATACTGATAATACGAAACAATCTGGTTAAAATAAAATTTTAAGAAACCTCTTTCCCTTCATATTCTCAATAAATATTTACTTTGGCGACAATCTCACATCCGAATAAATATGAGTAAATAGTTTGTACATTCCCATTACATCTCAAACAAACTCGCTTAACCTTTCTGCCGAGAATATCTAAAGAAGTAAAGAGAAATATAAAATTTCCCTTAACGCTTATGTGAATCATGAAACACGACTTTGAGGTTTTAAATAATTATTTGAAGCTATGATTTAGAAATATTAAAAAATCCGTAGATTGATTTTTAATTTAATTTTCTAATTAAAGTAATTTTATTTTGTAATTATGTTTTTGTCTACGTACATTGTTAAATATTAATGTTGAGAGGACCCTTTAGAATTTATCAGAAAAAAGAAACGGTTCAATTTTTTTTACAATTTTACATTAAATATATTCAGAATAGTTCTCTACAAGTCTACAACAATAATACACTTCACCATTCTTTCGTTTCACTTCTTCAAAGCTTCTAGCATCAATCAAATTGTTTGTTTTTTTATTTAATTCTAAAAGTGCGACATTGCCAAATCATGTGAGTATACAGAATGCTCATTTTAAATGGGCCACCATTGCTATAACGAGAACTATCAGAGCTACAAAGACGGTTAAATGGGCAAACAATTTCAATTTCACAAGACAAAACCTTAAGCCTTTTGCTGCAGTATTTTTTAATTAAATAAATTTTACAAAAAATAATTGCATAGTTATTGAATAGACCTTTTCAATAGATGAGGGGTTCCAAAAGGAAGAAATAATCGGACTAGCAGTCTTTGGTGAAATAGTTTTTTATTTCAAGCCTTTTCAATTTAAAGAGTTAGAAGATATGCGCATAGTAAGAACAACTGAGATCTATGGAGTTTGTTTCTAAAAAAAATATACGTAAAATGTGAGAATATCTCAGATAACTAAAAAATCTGATCGAAATAAGTTACAAAAGTTTTTAGTGAAGTTAAAATTTTCACTGAGAATACAAGTATTTTAATGACTAATAATTTTGACGTTTCGATTAACAGCCCAACTGGCAGTTGTTCGCGCCATTTTCTTACTATTTTCAGCGATAGAAAGAGATAGCCGTTAAATTGAAAAGGTCTATTTACTTAACAGCTATCTCATTCTATTGCTGCAAATAGTAAAATGGCGCGAACAACTACCAGTTGGTCTGTCAAATGAAACGTCAAAAATATTGCAGTTATTAAAATACCCGTATTCTCGGTGAAAATTTGCATCGGTATACATTTTAGCTCTACAAAAAGCTTTTTTTTTCGAGAAGTTTTTTAAAGTTGTCAAAGCTTTTTCTCACATTTAACGTCACTTTTTTTTAAAACAAGCATCATAGATCCCTCTTGCGGATATCTTCTATCTCTTTAAATTGAAAAGGTCTATTGTTAAGATTTACAGTTTTAAATTGAAATACGAGTATGCTTTGACAAATGTGTTAATCAATTTCTGCGTTGAATTTACAACCCATCTAAAAATTCCCAGTTAAAATTTTAACTTCAAGATAAATAAACAAGTCCGGTATTTTCATTTCTGGATAAACTGTCTGTTAATTTAATTGTCAATAAAACGAAAAATTGACCTGTGTCATTTTTACAACTTTTGCTATATTATTGACGCTATATTTTTCGTTTTAACTGACAGTTTAGTTAAGTTAACTGACAGTTTAACCAAAGATGAAAATACCGGAAAATTCGGATTATAGATTGGTTTGTTATATGTGTCAATTGAGAGTTCATTTCTTTTCTGTTTTGTTTATTTAACTGGCAGATAAAATTTTAACCAGATAGTAAGATGACAAATCAGTTGTTAAATATTACTATCAAAATTTCGATATGCACCATGCATATTAGCTAGTTAAAGGTAAGGTAAAGTTTCTTAACTATTAGTTAAGAATTAAAATGAAGGTTAGAAGTGATGCGAACAACAGTTTCAACTTCCAGATAGCTTTAACCAAAGGTGGTAAGAACAATTTTGCAATGTAACTGTTGGTTAATATTAACGGCTTTAGGGGCCTATTCTGTAACTCAGTGGTTAATTTTTAACCATTGGTTAAATTTTTTAACCAATCAAGTATGTTGACATAACAAAAAGAAGGATTTTAGGTGTCAAATCAATATCTATTGAATAAAAATCCCTCCTTTTGTTATGTTACTATATTGATTGGTTAAAAAATTTAACCAATGGTTTAAAATTAACCACTGAGTTACAGAATAGGCCCCTTAATTGTGTAAATCTTTTGTTTATATTTACTTTTTTTTATAAGAAAGTAAAAGTGATTCCGATTTGTCTGATAATATTTTTGGCATTTTCCTGCTTACCACCAGCTGATAAAAATCGAAATATATCTCCATGATAATGGAAAATACCTGCGCTTAATGCGTGCAACTACCTCATAGGCTATCTAAAGATAAATACCCTTGAGTAAATTGCTGTCTTGAAGCCACGTTAAGCTGGTTAGGTCGTCGTCGTTGGATTGCGGCGTGGCGGGCGTGTTGGATTCCACCAGCACTTGGTGGCCGTTTTCTACGACGATGCGGGGGGACTCGGCTTCTTGCACGTTTGAGTTCTCCATTTCCATGGCAACCATGCGTGGAGCTACGGCCTGCGGGGATAGGGGGGAACCGGATCTTTCTGGAGACATCTTCAAACTGCAACACAAAAACAATGTTAAATTAAATACTGTTTATTAGAATTTACGGAATGTAGTACATTAAACATAACCTAAGTTTGCCCATACTGTACAACATTGTAACCATTGTAACAATTCGTTTTATTGGTTTTATGTACGAGGACGAGATGGCGCTTGAGAACCAACCCATTTTAATTTTGGTTTAAATGTCGTTAGCTTATTGGCTAAGCAAAAAGCAACTATTCTTCACAATAAATGCGATTGGTAACAGCCCTGATCACAAAAGTAGTAAGCCTGTTTTACATTGAGCAATAATAGTTGCACGTGCAACTGCAACTTACAATTACTTTGACATTTATTTAATGACTACTGTCGAATAAAAGCAGAAGTAATTTCACCACTGATTTTAATATTATTGGCCTCGTTCAACAAAGCACAGCGCTCGCAGCGCAGAGCGCCGAAGTTTACCGAACGCAATGAATGGACGAATATCATTGGTCCAGCAACTGTATTCGGCAAATGGGAGCGTTTGGGCAAAGCTTATCGTAGATGGCAGCAACGGACTAGCGTACTACGCCCGGGAATATTTGAATTGGTATCATCAAAGTTGTAACTTTATAACATGTGAACTATTCAATATATATTGAATATTTAGTTCATAAATAATATTAATTTGAATAAATATATTATTGTTGTATATTGTCTTTTCACTTTAATTAGTTTGTAATAGTTCATTTTGCATCTTCGTTCGTTTATGTACAAAATTTTGTTGTGATGTTATTTAAATTTTTTGAGAAATGTCGGATAAAGATAATTATAATTTGTGGAAATTAGAAACGATGAAAACTGCATAAAGATGCCGTGGTGCGAGTGTAAGAGGAAGAAAAAGTCATTTAATTAACAGTCAGGTCATTTTCTTTTGACTATGTAAGGTGAAATTTAATTGATTTTTTTTGTTTTGTACTTCGGAGAAAATATTATTGGCACTGCACCTCTTCTCAAAATTCTCCTTGTATTCATGAAAATTTGATTTACAAATAATTAACATAAACAAGTTTCAGATATTTATAAGCTTCACGAAAGTCTTACCAGTATCATAACTTTCTGTGAGGAAATCTGATTTCTCAAAATGCTGAGAGCAAACAAATGTCGAGTTTGGAGCATATTTTTTTAATTTTAATTAGTATAACCATAACTTTCTTTCTATTTTATCTTTCGCATGCAAGTTTGTTTTACTTTTACAAACACAACAGAACGCATTTTTACTTATGGACCTAACCCCGTTGCTAGTGTTGGCGCGAACTATCAATTTTCTTAACACATTCTGCAAATTTAGTTACACTTTATGCTAGCGCGCTATACTACGTGTACGTATTTCACTACACACTTCCAGAAAATACGCTAGTCCAGTGCTGCCATTAATTCGCACAATAGGCACCAAACACTCCCATTTCAGTGCTTAGCGCTGCCAGCGCTGTGCCATGCTGAAATATACCTATAAAATTTACTGCTGATGCTCTATCTCTCACTTAAGAGGAGTCTGCTACAAACAATGATGTCTATCCTTGTCAGGTAGTGTAAGAATTTCCCTTCCGCTAGTTCCCCTTGCCCGTTCTACACCAATAAAATCAAAGCAATCTGGCGGTTGCGCAGAGCTATTCTTACAGACAAGTGCAGCTATATATGTCTGCACTCGTCCAATGTTAGTCTCATAAATCTCACTCCCACCGCCACCAGCAGTATATTTTAGTTTTATAGGTATATTCATGCTGAACGCGGCCAATAAGTTAATTACTGAGTTTACATACAATTTTCAAAACGTTTTTAGTTTTGAAAACGCTATGTATACAGTATCAAAACGAGTTTGAGTTATCTTAAACCAAAACTAAAATTCATGGGTTTGACTTGAAAACTAGTTTTAAAACTACTCATGTAAACATTTAAAATTCAGTTTCGATATTGCGCATGCGTACATAGCATAACCTTTCTGTCGCTTTGACTTATTTGGTGTTACTAACCTACAAATAAACTGTGTAGTTTTAGTGCCTAGTGGTACGAAGTAGAAAAATAATTGGATTAATGGCAAAACGAAGCATTGGAGTGAAGAGGATTTGTCACTAACATCAGCCAAATAAGCATGTGCCGAAAATGTTTTCAAAAAAATTTGTAAACCTGTTTTGAAAATTGAAAACAGTTTCGCGTAATTTCGATTGAAAACTGAAACCATTTACAAAACTACATGTAAACGTAGTAAATGTCAATGACTGGGAGCATTTACTCTTAATCAGGGCAGGGGTGATTAAACTATGACTAAAATAACAAAATCACTTGTTTTTTAGTCATACCAATGTATTTCTAAATGGTAGCCATAGTAATTAGTTAAGAGTGACTAAAAACTAAAATTTTGAGTAAATAGTACCGGTCAATATAATTAAAATACAGTACATCACCGTGACATAATCTATTTTAACTAAAAACGTAAGCAAATATAAGTTGGCAATATCTAAACATCAATAAAATCACTAAGTTGCGCGTGTAATTGTACGAATTAGAACGTGCACTATTTTCGTGCAATAGATTGCGGCCATGTGTTGCTCGTGCAATTTGCTTATTACACTACGCAATATTGCCCCTATTAAGGGGGTTTTATCGCTCAGCGCTCCTAGCTTAGAAATCCCCGACATCCTCAGGTGCCCGCGCTGGCAGCCTATGTGCTATGACAACATGTTGTCTCTATTTATCTAGCTCCGTTCTTGTTTATAAGATTTGATTGGCTAGCGACTATTATTTATTATTCACCCCCCAGTCTGGGCAATGGGCACCCTGAACACTGCGAAAAGATTTGCCGTGGATGCGTATTATTTATTCATTCTCCAAGATTATTGTTGAATTGCAGAGATATTATTTGTATAACTTTTAAATAAATAAAACAAAAAATAATGTTCCATACAATAAAATAATTATAACTCTTTCGTATTTCACTTCGTTACATCCATATGAAGAGCTGATTAGATTTTGGTTATAATTGGTGAAACTGAAGTACCCGTTTTTTCTTGAAAAAACGATGTTAAATATCATTTTTTCATATTTAATGTTATTATAAATATTAAAGAATATTTTATTCTCTATAAGACTTGATTGCATTATACTTCATATTAAATGGATATAGAGTTAAAAAATTATAAAGAAATTAAATTTTATAAAGCAGCCAGCTACGCTATAACTTTGGAAACAGCTGCTATATTATAGCTATTAACATACCTACAAATGTTATGAGTATCATAATAGCCGTAGATGTTGATTTGAAATCCGAGCTCGTACAGCGAGGATTTTAAGACATCTGAGGTTTGTTATGATTCATAACATCCGTAGTTTGTTCAATAAATTATCGGTTTCAGAAAATGAAGCCATTATTATTAAATCTTATATTTTGAAATTATTTTATTACTGCTGCTTTCAGAATGCTATGCCACATAACAATTATTTTGACGTATGTCAATATGACAAATATTCAAGTTAAGTGCTTTATTCATCATGTTTATTATTTTATAATAAAGTAAACCGTGTTAAGAAAGATACACTAACGTAATCTGTATTTATTATTGGACAGCATTATACTTTCATTTGATTTTATTATCATTTTGTAGACTGTTGTTGGGAAGTCTGTATTGTAATAATATTACCGTACAGATATAGTTATTACTTAGTTACCAGCCTACTTTTGTACATGTAAACAAAGGCTTAATCTCCTGAAACCGATAAAAAAATTATGATTGAAAGATGTCAGTGTCAAATGCAATTGACGTACTATGTTTGTGTTATAATTTTACTGGAAATATAGAATATTTTGCTAGAAACTTTCTGCATGGAATCCATATAAAATACATACAACTGTCAGAAGTCAATGTACAAGAAATAGAATTTTTTGCAAGGAACTTTCTGTATGAAATTAGTACAAAATATATAGAACTGACGGAAGGTAATGTGATGGTCACATCAGATTTTTTATTCTTGTTTTCGACAACAATAATAACTCATTGCTCGTAAATTGCTGTATACTTATGTATAGAAACCGTATTAGGAATTCTAACGTTTCAATGTTATAAATTATGAAATATAATTAATATAAATAAAACGAAATTAATATAATCATGTTTTTTATATTATTGTTTTATACTGTAATTAAATTTTCAAAATCTTAGAAAGAATGTATTTTTAATTTTTATCTTAGTAAATCGGTAAATTGTAAGATATTAAGTAAAAGCCTGAGAAATGTGAGAGATTGGAATTAGAGGGAGAAAGAATGAATTAGATTAGTGCAAACCTACTTCTCCCACTACACTATTTCGCGCACGCTCCTTCCTTTGAATGAAAATAGTAAATATGATTACCGCCAGGGGCGCGTGAGATCAACGCATGCAATTTTTAAATTTATTTAACAAATTACTCGTCTACTATTTGATAATTTTATATAACAATGTGATACAAACATTTTAATTTATAATGCAATTCTAGTTGCGAAGAGTTTTTCTCAGTATTATTTTTTTTATTGTTTATATATGAAAATAATAACAATTTAATAAATTTGCCAACGTAGCTAGTTTTCTACTGCGTTTGTCTTTGTGTGGTATTTTTTTCAGATTTATAGGTTAATTAGGTTGGGAGTAATTTGTTAAATACTTTTTTTACTGTGAGAGAAGCCCCTTAATTATTGCAAGATGAAGTTGCACGTGCAACTGTTGTCCAATGTAAAACAGGCATTAAGTGATATGGGTAATGCATATTTGAAATTAGAACTTTGTCATATATGAAAGTTTGCATAAGAAGTTCAATTATAAAATATGGAACAAAGAATATGAATGAAATGGAACTGTTTCTTTTGTCATATTAATGCAGAAATATAATTGGATTCGTTCCAAAACGAGGAGAGCCCCAATTTAGATGAGGAAATTCTGATACTTTACATATTCTTGTATTTCGTGGAATTGGTGAATAAATTTCAAATCCAACAAATATTTTAATGATTTCACCAAAGTTATACCTATAAATACAATCTAACTTGTTTAAATATAAAATTTTGTAGAATATGCAAATTTTACAAAATCATATCTACATTAATATTGCTGAAACATCGTCAATCTGTCTGTTCCATTATCGTTTTAGGACACGCAAAAAGTAGTTTAATGAAAATTTATACAAATATTCTCATAGAAACTGATCAGAGAATTTAGGTTTGTTAAGAGTCACGTTTTTGCTCACGCCCTATTTGAAAAGCCAAACAGTATTCATTCATACTGTAACGTGAGAGTACCTACAACATTTGATCCGTGAGCCACCGGACAACGCGTGCGAACCGACGCCTATGAATAGAAGCGTTCTGGTAGGAAGGAGGTACCTAGGTAGGCGATCGATAACACAGAAGCGGCGCGCGGAGGCAGGCGACGTATGGGGACTACTGTGTTAACACGAGGGGAGATAAGCGTAAATACCGGCGCATTGTTATGACGTGGAGAGTTTTCTAGAAAATATTAGAGTTGCTATACAAGCGACACAGCTCTGCCAAGGGGAGTTAGTTACATGGATGACAGTCAGCCAGTTGAATGTGTTTCTAAATAAATAGCGAAGTTCAGTGAGTCGAAATAAATAATCAATAATATTGTGTAAATAAATAGTCGTGTTAATTGTATAAATAAATAAATAATCTTAGTGTTAAGGTGGATTTGTGCAGCCTACTTTTTATTTTACTTTATAAAAGTTAAATGTGTGTTAATATATGTACTGCTTTAGTGCACTTTTAATTTTACTTTAAGACCTGAAGTTGACCAACAAACAACTTAAGACTGTTAAAGTAAAAGAATATCACAACTGCGCATGAGCTCCACTTCACAAACGTCAGCGTGTTGCGTATTTGTTTTTGTGTGTAGGTTTTAGGTTATGTAAACGAAAAATCAGTAAAGAACAAGATTGTATATTATAAGATTTAATTCAAAAATATCCCCACTTACATGATAAAACA
This sequence comes from Harpalus rubripes, assembly GCA_963082715.1. Classification (NCBI taxonomy): domain Eukaryota; kingdom Metazoa; phylum Arthropoda; class Insecta; order Coleoptera; family Carabidae; genus Harpalus; species Harpalus rubripes. Next base: position 13,106,518 of record OY720450.1, read on the forward strand.
GATATTTTATTCAAGGATAAAATGGCCAAAAATAATGTTTGGAAAAAAAGTATAGCGTCTGTATTAAATGAAACTGGTTAGTATATTTACTTACTATGTAATAATATTTTTGTAAGCACAAATTATTACATTCTTCTCCATTTTAACAGGATATGTTTATCTATATAAGGATACATTGTTTATACATTTGCGACTATATGCCAGAAAAATCACATCTGCGCATGTGTATTGAATGCTTTAAAGTAGCTGCATAAAGTACCAAACTTAAAGTAAAAGTAAAAGCGAAAAGAAAAATAAAAAGTAAAATAAAAAGTAGACTGCATAAATCCACCTTTAGTGTTTAACTAGATAATTATATTCTTAGTCTTAAATAAGTATTTAATATTTGTTTAATCATAGTGATCGTTAAGTTAATTATCTTTTAATATTAATTTATCGTTTTAATAAACATTTAATTAAAAATAATTCTTTAATTTTTACAATTCACTCAAATAAGAACGTTACAATTCTATATATTTTTATCTGTAAAAATGTTTACAATCTATAAATATTAAAAGATACAAAGACAAAATCAAAACCATTGGTTAATTATTATCGATTTTATTTGACAACTAACAGCTGGGCCGTTGCAAGAATTTTTATATGCCTTCTAAGTACTAAATTTTTAAAAAATGTTCTATAGCCTCATTTTTCGCGCCAATTTTTTTATTTAATTATTTACGAAAATAAAAACAAATTATTATTTTTTATTACTATGATAAATATTGCATAAACTTTCATTTAAAATACTTTTTATAAAATGTGAAATCGGCTCATTGTCAATTTTTTCGCTGTCGAAAGGTAGGTTTTCGTTTTGGCCAATCAGAAAACAGAAATAATTATTCCATCATAACCTATGAACGTACGATTCATTATTATCTTAAACAAAGTTTAAGAAGACAGGTATCTACGTATATCTACGAATGGGTCTAAAAATGCAAAGAAAATAATTACTTATTTTCTGCTTGAAAAGAAGAAGTAATCCTTAAAATATTCATGAATATGAAGCGTGGATCTCACGTAAATACATTTAATAACGCGGCATTAATTTCGCAAATAGCAAACAGAGCAAAGCTACAGTGTGGGCAAAACTAAATTTCCCGGGAGAGCACTTGTTTCGCAGACTCGGCCTATCTCGCGGCCCGCGACGAACTTCACCTACGAACGAAATCAGACCTTATGCAGCCCTTCTGACAGCTCGGGCTCGGGGTAAACAGTCACCAGTGAATATGACGTCATTGTTTTCCCAATGATATCTTCACTCAAAACGGAACGGGAGACGCCACGAAACTTTACAAGTGCTTTTAAAACTTCCGCTATAATTTTTCACAATAAACCAGTGGATTTTACAATTTTTATCTGTTAGGAAAATTGATACAAAATTATCTCGGGTAATATTCATCTTACAGATAAACCGTTTGTTCATTTTATGGTCAATTTGTAGGGACAAACTTAATATTTTTTTAAATGGAAACCTTTGCTGAAAATAGCCTCATATATTTTTTTATTTTATAAGCTTTTCAATGCGAATATATCTACATTCTATTGTTTTAAACATACGAATAAAACATGAATTATTAACGTATTTTATTAAGGTGAAAAAATTGATAATTATTAAGAAACGAATGGAAAATATAACAAGTACAGATCATTATTCATTTATTTTGACGATCACTTTATAATTATTGAGAATAAAAAAAAACAGATAGGCCTTGGAAAACAGAGTACATACTCTTCACAAGTGCAATTTGCACATAGCGCATCTAGCTACTCTGCTTAGAAGTAATAGTTGCTATGGTTACGGCAGTACAAACAAAACTGAATGATAGATGGAAAAGATAATGGGAGAGGGTTTGTTTGTATCGAGATGTTCTATCTCTCTCTTGCCTGGACGCCAATTCTGTAAATGTCTATTCGCACCATCATTGTAAATAGTTATTTACCTATCATTTGACAGTTTTCAAGTCAACCTGAAATTAATTGGATATTTTTAAAGTTTCCGTGTAATTATTTGGACGATTTTGGCAGTTTTTAAGTCACCAGAAATTAACTTGACAACTTTTACATTTCCTAGATATTGAAAGTGTTTCAATAGAAGATTAGTTGGAAGCTTTTCAGAAGTAGAAGGAAAGAATGGTGAAGTGTATCATTGTTATACGTAGAAGGGATCTACTTTAAAATAAAATTCTAAAAAATATGAAAAATTCTAGCATGACCTCCGTATCTATTAATTAAATTCTCAAAATTGTTCCTAACCAATTATTTTCGGGTTCACTAAATCATGAATATGTATTACCTACGATACAATAAAAAAAATCTGGCGTAGCCAACACAATACCTCCTGCTATTTACAGCCCAGAGACACAAAAAAGATTAAGTTAATCCTTATTTTTGGATTAGCGAATTTTACTCTAATTTTGACAGTTTATTTCTTAAAATATAGTCTAATCTAATCCAAGTTACTACCTTTTTTTAAACCCCTCAACAGGATTAAATCCGAAATACAGAGTGGGTTCACATTCACCCACATCCATGCCTTAGTGGGATTCGAATTCAGAGCCTCGAGGGCCCTCATGACATGAGGCATTGTTCTAACCCTTATGTCACCGGAGCTATAATAAAATGAAGATTAAATTTTAAATACCGGGATAGAATAGAATTCACTAATCCAAAAATGAGGATTAACTTGTTAATTTTTATTAATCTAAATACATACCTACATATTTACTTATGCTGGAAGCTGTATTGAATTCCTTTTCTATTGTTCTATTTACTTTTTTCTTTTTAAAATGTTACTAATATTATTTTGAAATGATTAGTTCTTTGACAGTGACATTTATATATCAGTTACATACATTTGAATAACTGCTTTTTGTTTATTTAAAGCGTAGACTTTGGGATTTAAATTATAGATAATTTTATCCATAAAATATATAGAAAAAGTATTAATGCAAATCTATAGAAAATTTAATAATCTTTAATTTTTATAACATTAATTTCGAAAAAATAACATTTAAAGGTATTTTTCGAAGAAAATCTATTTTGAGCTTCTAGTAAAGTGCCGTTTCCGGTTATCCGATTTTCACCAAAATCTAATGGGCTCTTTCCATTACAGAAAAAGTTCGAAATACAAGGTTTCAAAATTTTCTGAATAATAATATTTGAGTTAGAGTGGAGGATCCACACACACACATACACACAGACATCATCGTGAAAATGTCAAAATTGGATTCTAGGGACCTTAAAACGTGGTCATTTACAAAATCTCGATATGCGATTTTTAGCACGATCCCTATACCTACCTCCCTTACCAAGGGTAGCGGGAGGTAAAAAATCGAAAATGAGAAAATAAAAATTTTGCTCAATACAATTAGCGCAATATTTCTCCCGATAGGTTCGCTACTGGGGTAGTTACTTTAACCTTCAAAAGACTTTGAAACGTCAAACGAGTGTCAAACATAACTATTAATTAAAATAAAAATAATAAATTTAGACCACGTATTTGTTAAAAACGTTTGTTTTATTGCACCTATGGTATATTATTGTATATTATTCTACTTTTTGTGTTTATACGCGATTCAAGTTGAGCGGACTCTATCTGGTGACCAAACATCGCACTAATTATGTGACGTCACAACGAGTATAGTTTCTTGCACTCCGTAAGAAGTAACGTTAGAATTTTAGACGACATTTTAAAAATTCAGCAAATATTTAAATTTATATTTATTGGTGATGATTGTGAACACTTCCTCTGTTTAATTATACAATAAAATTCGCGAGTATTCCTAGTATGTTGAGACATTGTATATTTTTAGATAAATAAGGTTAAGTATAATGTTTGTAGTTATAATGACATAAATTTACTATAAATAAGTTAAAAACAACATGAATGCAATATTAGATCGTTTAAGGATTAATTATATATTTGTAAATATTGTAGAAATATAGAATGTTCACCAAAACCAACGAAATCAAGTGTACTGTTGTGTTCCGAAATGTCATACCTAAAAATCGAGAAATCCCACCCTTTGTTTTCTCATATTTCCAAAACGTTAAATTTATAAATAAATATGGCATCGAAGAAATAATTGAGACACTATGATAGATTAAACTGTTAATTGGAAAACGAGTTACAAATTCAATGTTTGTTCCTTATATTTTTGTAATGAAGATTACGCATATATTGGTAGTTCTAAAACAATATAAACATATTCAATTATTTTATTATGTATTTATATTTAGGTTAATATATACATACATATTTATATTTAGGTTTTATATTTATACTTAGTTTAGTTTCCCGCCTTACACGAACAAGATGCTTTGCTAGTTAGCCAGAATTTATCAATTTTCCAATAATTTCATGCGGATATTTATTTACGCCGCTAATTTGTGGGGATAATCCAAAGAGAAGTGTTTAATTTTTGTCATCTGATTGTGTTTTACCATATGCTAGCATATGTCCAGAATTCAATACTTCATCATCCTCACAAAAATTTCTGCTGCTCGCAGAAGCATTTAGATAATTAAACGCATCCTTTATTAACAGTCTCATTACTAATAAACTATTAATTTATGAAATATATGTATTAAAAGAGCAATACACACACAAACTTTAATGCAGAAGTGAACGACAATTTGAAAACATACTCGTTGTGACGTCACGTCACGTGTTAAAAGTTAATTTGAATCGCCTATATAATGTGCCACAACCATGAAAAGTCACGGTTACACACAATAATATCTGTGTATTCTTATAAAAGTCTGTACATTGTATACGTACTTACGAGAATGTCCATATCCTGCCATCTACGCTAAGCTTTGCGCTAAGGGTCTCATTGGTAACTAAACTAAAAATGTCACGTAGGTGCATTGTATATTCATGGTCTCAAACTTTTCTAAAAGAAAAGAATATAAATTTAAAGTACAGTATCCGGACTCGAACGGGATATTCTTTCAGCAGTGAGCTTAGCCTTGTGATGATCGCACAGAGGATGCGTCTAGAGTCTGTAAAACGCCATAACTTTACGATGCGCTTACGGGCATCACGTGTGTGAATTTGGTTGCCTGGCAACACACGCTACCCACGCGAGACCTGAAGCTGAAGCAATGGGCTGAATTTTCACGTACACCAATTCCAATGATATCGATGGCAAATTTGCCCTCTGTGTCAGCGGTCTTTTATTTTCTATGCGAGTATAGATTAAATTTCACAGACGATATAAAGGATAAAATGTATTGTACCTATAGAGGTAAGTTGTCGATACTGCAACAGTTGCGATTAAATTTTTAAAATTTAATCAATATATGCATCAAAGGAACTGTTCGCCACGTGGATTAATTAATTAAATTGTTTAATTAGAACATAACAGGCGGTAGTGTGCATTGTGCATAAATGATTATGATTATGTACATCTGAACAATCTATTTTATTTTAAAAATAATATGGAGATATAAAAATATTTTTTTACTATTTTTATTTTAAAAAGAATAATATATTTTTAACACTTACTAAGGTTTTTCCTGAACTGAATTAGTTCTGTAATACAGAGAATTTATTTTAAAATGCAACATATGGTTAATCACTTCCATGGTTACTCACTATACTGTCAAAAATGACAGCAATGTAATATTTGTCCATTTTAAAATGCAACATTATAAATAGTATTGCAGCACAGGAGATACCTGGGGGCAATTCTTCAAAAGTGAGATGTTAGTGAGATTTGACAGAAGTGAGAAAAAACGTCACGTGACTTATATGTCACGTAGTGAGATTTTTTCTTTAATTCTTGAAATAATTTTGTCGTCTCACTACTTCACATTTCATCTCACTACGTGAAAATTATCTTCCCATCTTTTTGGTTGTGAGAATCAATGTCACTCGCTTATGTGATATAGAAATTTGACTTAATAACAAATTATATTAATTAATATTATAAATAAAATTATTACAAATATCATGGTTGACGAAAGAGAAGTAGCTGCTGCTTTAAAGCATTTGGAAAATACAGAAATTACTTTTCGAATCAAATTTTTGAAATATTATTTCGGCTGAATAAAAATTTAGTGGATCGCTTGAGTGACAATTTAAACCAACCAACCAAGTTATAGATCAGCATTAGGAATACCAACAAAAAATTTAGCTATTATAACTACAGCCCGATTTTAATATTTTACATATACTTATACAATACAAATACGTTTATACGTAGTAAGACACATTTTATTTGTAGTCGTTCGATTACGGCAATAATAACATAGAAAAATTAGCTATACGTTAGTCACTCGTAAGCATAGGGGCAGATAAAATTTGGCCCGCGGGCTGCGTAACACAGACCACTACACTACGGACTCGGACTACGGAGACCTATGGATGGACTCAAAATTCAATAAATTTAGAAAAAGTAGTTGCGTATGGCAACATTATCAATACCAGCTAAAATTAAAATAAGAATATCACGGTAAATATGTAAAGGTAATCAAAGAAGAGTGCAATGTAGTACTGTCAATGTCAAAAATCACACTTTTATGTCAAATTTTTCACTTGCTAAATCGTGGCCATTTAGATAGATGAAATATATTTCACTTTGTTTCGGGAGTTAAAAAAGTGAGAAAATATGAAATGAGATGAGAGTGAGATGAAATTTTATGTCACCTAGTGAGAAAATTCTCATATTTCAAGAATCGGTATCCAGAACACATCACAGATGGTGACAATTCTTTCCACTGCCGGCTAGGATATTGCCTCAGTGTGAATGGGCTTATTTTTGAACATTTATTACATTAAAATTATATATGTTTGTAAGCCAATGTTTGTTAAGATGTGCTACATTTGAGTTTTGAATTTTTGTTAATCGTATGTAGGCTAAATTATTCATAATTAGTATTAATAATACAAAACTACAAATTTTGTATGTTGCATTTTAAAATGGACAAATATTAAATTGCTGTCATATTTTGACAGTAGTGTGTAACCATGGCAGTGATTGATCATATGTTGCATGTTAAAATAAATACTCTGTATATAAAAACAATATGCGTTGCTAACAGTGGCTTAACTAAGAATTCGGGGGCCCGCCCGTAAAAAGTTTTTGGGGCCCGTTTTTATTTGTAGCGTTTATCATGACAAAATACATACCACAAGAACTTGTGGCACCTTTACATACCACCAAAGTCATTGTATGTTGTGGCATTTACTATGAAAATGTTTTTTTTTTTTAATGAAATTGATTCATATATTTTTGTTGTCCCATATTTTTGTTGTCCCAAATGAAAGAACTTGGACAAAATATGGTATTAGCAAGATGGAAATCGAAATTCTACCGGCCGAAATGTGATACAAAATAGCTTGATTCTGCATAGCGGATAAGGGGCCCCTTAGCCAATATTATTTTTGGAAATTAATATTTACAAAAATAATGGACTAAATAAATTTGTATGTTGCTACAAAAAAATAAGATTAAATTCAAAATTTCGCAGTAAAACAAAATTATAAATGTAAATTGGGGATTCTCTAGAGCCGGGGGCCCACAATGCGGGCCCTGTGGGCCTGTTAGTTACGCCACTGGTTGCTAAGGCAAGAAGTCAATAAAATTACAGATTTTTGACATTTCCTGTTTTCAATTGTATTCTTGCGTGTTCCATTTCAGCAATTATTTTACTTTTCAGTAGCAAATAATTCAGATGCTTTTAGGACTAATATGATGCTCATTTTAAAAATTGATAACTTCAATCAGCAAAATTGTATTTTCTGTAGGTACTTGAATATACTCGTACATATTAAACAACCAAAATAGAATATCCTCAAAATGAAATAACGTATATTTGTAAAATTTTGTGACAAAAAGACCAAAAGAAGAAATAATAGTGTAAAATTCACGTTTCATAAGACATTTCAGCGGACTTGGCAAGTCGCTCGTTTCTAACAAAGATGCGTGCGCTAAAATAATGTCTTATGAAACGTACCTACTTAAGTATAACCTAACTAGGTACCTAACTGAGATAAACCTGACATATAAACAATGTAAGCAGCCAATAAAGAATTACAGCTCAATCGAATTAAGAGAAATTAGTAAAAAAAAAATAGTGAAAATAGATGCTTAATAATGAATATTAACAAAGAAATAAAATAATATAATTGAAATACTTCGGAAATAAGGGGGTTTTTGTTTCACTCATATGAATTCCGTATATATAATTTTGATTGGCGACTCAAAGACCACCTATAAATATCTAACAAATACCGAGTTAGGGGGTGGAGTCTACTACCAATGGAAATAGACAAATTCAAATAGCGGACACGTGAGTAACAGTCCAGTACTGCAATTCTCAAACAGTTTTTATTTGAATATAAATTTCTTGCATTAAACTTAATAATTTTGATACACTTGCAATTATAACGCATGTACACTTGTACAGTGTTAAAATATTAATTCGTTTTTTTACCTCCCGCTACCCTTGGTAAGAGAGGTATAGAAATCGTGCTAAAAATCACATATCGAGATTTTGGTAAATGACCACGTTTTAAGGTCCTTAGAATCCAATTTTAACATTTTCACGATGATGTCTGTGTGTATGTGTGTGTGGATCCTCCACTCTAACTCAAATACTAACATTCAGAAAATACTGAACTTTTTCTGTAATGGAAAGAGCCCATTAGATTTTGGTGTAAATCGGATAATCTGAAATGACACTTTACTAGAAGCTCAAAATAGTTTTTTTTTTTTCGAAAAATACCTTCAAATGTTATTTTTTTATTTATTATAAAAATTAAAGATTATTAAATTTTCTATAGATTTGCATTAACGCTTTAAAGAAACAATACTCCTTGGCAGTTATTCAAATGAATGTAACTGACAGATAAATGTCACTGTCGAAGAACTAATCATTTCAAATTAATAATAGTAACGTTTTAAAAAGAAAAATGTAAATATGTAGGTATGTATTTAGATTAATAAAAATTAACGATTCACCAAAAAGTTTGAGCTAATTCTCATTTTTGGATTAGTTAATTCTATTTTATCCATGTATTTAAAATTTAATCATTTTATTATCAAAAATGTAGTTACTTGGATTAGATTAGACTATATTTTAAGAAATAAACTGCCAAAATTAGAATAAAATTCTCAAATCCAAAAATAAGTAAATAAATAAATATATCATCACGGCTTATTACCCATTGCTGGGTGTGCCAATCTGCTTTGTACACAGATATCGGTAATTATGAAATATTTGCACCGTGTGAGCGCTTTCCAGGCGTCCCTAACGGGCACTCATTGCTGGCGTGGAGAGCGCACCACAGGGGTTAATTTTGTGCCATTTAAAATTGGAAATATTTGGCGTTGGTCGGGATTAAACCCGGTTCCCCAGATTCGCGACCTGACACTCAGGCACGCGGCTACGAGACCCCATGGAGTTTCAAAAATAAAGATTAGCTTAATCTTTTTTGTGACTCGAGCGGTATATGGCGGGAGGTATTGTGTTGGCCGCACCAGATTTTTAAATATAATTTAAAAGTAGCATACATTTCAAGAACATTTTAGATCCACGAAGAAAACAGTTTTATATAAAAACATATTCGTGACGTCACACCTATATTTTCAAACTTCGGGGGACCATAACTCGCTTATTAATACGATTTTTTTCAACGGATTTGCACCAATAGTCTTAGTTTTACTTATACTTTTTGATGAAATTCTAAAAAAAATGGTGGAATCCCCTATTCATATAGACAGACTGTATGTTCAAATAGCCACTTTATTTGTTATTTTTATGATTCTATCTAAACACACGAATATAGAAAACTTTATTTATAGGTACAGACAAATAAATAATTCAATTAAACACCTAGTTTCCCAGATATGAAAAGAGCAAGTTTAATATTTACTAACGTAATTGTAAGTGAATTAAAAAGCCTGCAGCTTCGTTTGTCTCTCTCGCGATTAATCCCGCAATTATTCAGACTGTACTTCGGATGTAGCGAGATAGCGAGAATTACACTTAGAAATTTAACAGAGCAAATGTTTCAAATTTCCCAGTTTGCAGCTACAAAGCTGAAGAGAAATGTTAAAAACTACATAATGCGGTAGTAAATATTCCTTAAACTTGTAGTGGTCACCATGGCAACGGCGGTGGCGCGCGGCCATTCGTGCTGTGATGCTGATACTACATTGTTTCGAGGTTTTGCGGAGGCAGTTACGGCCGCTATGTAATGTTATCATTACAGGCTGTGAGCAGAGGCGTTACTGAAGCCTTGGCAAACCAAGGCATTATAGTTCCATAATGTACACAGATCCACGCACTGCACGCACAGACACATATGTTAGTAAAGATATAAGAAAAGTTAGGAAATTAGAAATCACCTAACTTGAAATAATAGGCGTTTTCGTAAGGTCAGTCGAAGCTATCTGATGGATCTGTTCGATAACGTCACATATGTAAAATCCATCGATTATCGAAGCTTTTAGAAACGCGTCAGATCTGTATATGATTTTAACTTTTAAATTTGAGATTATAGAAGAAGTTTAACTTGATAAGGCCTGTGTCCACGATCCTAGAAATCGATCCGAGTTCTCGGATATAGTCCGCAATTCAATAACTCGGATCGTGGACACTACCAACTCGAACGCTAAAATCGAATAGAAAACTAGAATGGAAAATTGCGTTCCGTCCTATTTTTTCGTACTAGTTGCTAATTTAATTTACGTGTTACCAATTTAAAATCTTGACGTTTGATGTTTGATAAGCTTGAAAATTATAATGTTATAAAATATTATTTAATTTTACTCATTTTTGATAAGTTATTATAAATAATTACTTATAAATAAAATAATAATATATTCGTAGTAAAAATTTACTTACTACCGGGATAATTTCTCGGTTGTTTTATTTATTAGTTTTTAGTATTGGTAGAAATGGCTGAAACTAACTTCTTAAATTCGACTAACTTGACATCTATAGTCATACAGGTTCAATGTTTATGATCAAAAAATGTGATCGAGAACTCGCAACGATTTCTAGCATCGTGGACACAGGCCTTTAAAATGGATAAGAAAATAGAGCTGTGTAGAGAAATGAGATTGATAGGTCACTTGAATCTCTTTTCTTGAGAACTTGATATAGTTCTGCATAATTTGTAATCAGAAACATTTAAATAAATACATTTTCTGAAACACAAATGTTTACAATTTTAAATTTGCGCGCGCAATCCGTACTAACCCTGCACATGGTTCAGGGTTGAAAATTTTTCATCGGATCGCTCGGTCTGACTGATCAGAGTGAGTTTACGAACGCGTTAGATTAACTCGATTGACTTTGCGAACGATTCAGACAAGATCGGATAATTCCGTATCCGTTTACAAAAACGCCTAATATATGTCTCAAGTTTATGATACAAAGTTCGAAGAAAATCGAATGAAATTATATAACGCGTCTGTTTTGAATCGAGTCTATTTTTCATGAATAATTTTCAGAACTCCATTTGGATTATTATAATATAAATACGATGAAATAATCATCTTCCTATGTCTAGTAGCAAGCTCTACCAAATGAGATAAATTCTTTCTTCGGTATGACATTTAAAAAAAATCTGATGTGGCCAGCACATTACCTTCCGTCAGTTCTATGTATTTTGTACAAATTTCATACGGACAGTTCCTTGCTACATTAAATATTCTATTTCTTGTACATTACCTTCCGGCAGTTGCATGTATTTTATGCAAATTTCATACAGAAAATTATTATTTTGTGACGTTTTCTATATACAGTGTAATGTATCTGCAGAAATAAAAGATTTATTATTATTATTATTATTATTATTATTATTATTATTATTATTATTATTTCTTGTACATTACCTTAAAGCAGTTGTATGTATTTTATACAAATTCCATACAGAAAGCAAAAGATCCTATATTTCCAGTAAAAACACACTATGTCAATTTCACTTGACACTGACATCTTTCAATCAGATTTTTTCTAATATAGTAGCTGTTTTCATAGCTATGGCTACTTTATGAAATTTAATTTCTTTATAATTTTTTAACTCTATATCCATTTAATATTAAGCATAAACTGCAGTCAAATCGTATAGAAATGTGAAAAAAATATATTTAACATAGTTTTTTCAAGAAAAACGTTAAAATCTTCAAATGATGGTATTTCCGGTTGACCAATTGTAACCAAAATCTAATCAGCTCTTCATATGGATGTAACGAAGAAGTATACGAAAGAATTATAATTTTTGTAACTGTAGTATTAGAGTTATCGCAGACGAAAATTTTGTTACACACACACACACACACACACGCACGCACGCACGCACGCACGCACGCACGCACACACACACACACACACACACACACACACACACACACACACACACACACACACACACACACACACACACACACACACACACACACATACAGACATCATCGTAAAAATAGTAAAATCGTATTCTAGAGACCCTAAAACGTGCTTATTGATTAAAAA
>OY720450.1:13124048-13166548 GCA_963082715.1 Harpalus rubripes
CTAATTTCACTATTCCAAATATTATAGTATCCAGGGGTACAAAAAATGTTCTTCTTAAGTGAACTACCCTTAATTATAGGAATTTTGAAAAAATTCTTTTTGTTCCGTAATCAGGACATTAAGAACTATATGCCATTCTAATATGTACCTGAAGTTATGGGACACCCTGTATATATTTATTAAATGGTACAAATTCAGGTACTTTCGGCAGGCAACTTTAGTCCATATTTTCATGATTAAATACTAGAAAATGGATATTAAGCAACAGAAATTAACAATGAGCAGCAATGGGCTATATAACCACGTTTTTCTTCCATTTTATGATTCTTTACAAAAAATAAAAATACCCATATTTTTTAAATCGCTTAATTGTTATTAATTCCTGAGGAAAACAATAATAAAGTTTTAGAGGGGGGATATGTGACGTCACGTAGGAGAATTAGAATTCATTCGATAAAAATTATCATTCATAGAATAATCTACATTTGACAAATTACTGGAATTTGCTTTTAAGAACTCAACAAAAAATTACATCGGAAGCACAAACATACCATCGAAACAACCCAAATGGAATAGGAAATTTTGTTATTTCGCATTTTATTCTGTGCTATTCTATTCCCATTCTATGCAAGTATAAATGATTCCGTGCATATGCACAGCTTTATATTTTTATTTCTTGTGCTATTCTATTCTGTTCTATTCCATTCTATACTATGCAATCTATAAAGCCTGGTTTAAAAATCCTTGAAATTTACAAAATTCGGACTATGGTTATTTTTGCCACAGGTTTTCCAATTAATTTCTTAAACGAAAAATAGATTTCTAGAATTAGTTGCAAGCATTTATAATAACTGACACCACTACGCACTAAGTCAATAAATTCCACCAATTTCGAGAAATTATTTCCAAATTATATATTTATCAAAATAAACCAATTATATTAATATGTACTCGTGTATACAACTAGTTTGTTTAACTATATATTTACATTTTAATATCGCATTCTGAATTTTAGATAATGAGTGACAAATGTAAGGTTATTTCAACAACAATTAAATGAGTAGAACTTTTGTGATGACCAAGGCAACATCATATTTAAAATTTATAAAATATTATAATTTTATGCTGACAATATATTTTAAATATCTCCATCGTGCGGAAATCTTATTTATTGCTTAGTAATCAAGTATGAATTGTAATTTGCGAAATTGAACCTATCTAGGTATGGAAATTTCCATTTGATTTGATGAAGTATACATGTCAGATATTAAATGCGTTTACGTGATACAAAAATAATCAAACATTAGCGTATTTAGTTTGTAGTATGTATTTATTTAATGTACGATAATGACTCAAAAGTGTCAGCAAATGACAGTATTTCTGACAGCCCAGCAGATATATCAAAATCCCATGTAAGGAGGACAATTTGACAGAGTCAAATAGTACTAGTAATAGTTGACGACTAGAGGAATGTAAGAGGAGCAGCATATGCAGCTTGGTGGCGCTACTATAGTTGTTTACCCGCTAGAAAATTATGAGAAATCATTTGATTTTTGTGGTTTTTAGTGTCAGGTGTGAAGTCTCGTAAAATGTAAATGTTGCAACAACTATATATTAATGAGAAAAGAGTGTACAAATGTGCAGAAACATTTATAAGTGAATTTACATCGATGCCGAGGTCAAAAAGTCTTGTGGCCAACACATTAGGTATGGCATGACTAGCGAATGAAAGTTGACGTTTAATTATTTTATAGATGTTGTTTCTTATGAAACCCTAGTGAAGAATAGAATTGTACGAAATATTTAGGTATGAAATTTTTGCATGATCCCATTTAAATAATTGGACTAGGAAAGTATAGAAATACATAGATGGCCGACTAGGGTAATTAAATTTCAAAACAGGGGTGCGTTTAAAATAATCCAAACATTTTTTTTAAATAGGATAATTTTTAACTTCCTCTAACAATAATTCCGACTCGAGGGTTGCTTACACCTGAGACGAACGAACTAGAATTTGCGGTATTAAATTTTTTAAATACATCCCTGAATCCTGTTGCTAAGGTCATTTTAAATGCCTCCTGGAATTGAGTACAATTCTAATCTTCTGTAACGGAATACATAAGGGTCAGTTTCCTTTCAAATCAAATGTAGGGAAATGTTTTCAAAAGAAACCACATCTATTAAATAATCTAAACGTCAACTTTCATTCGCTAGTCGTACCACACCTTCAATCAATTTGATAAATTTTGTACAAATTTCATAAAGAACGTTTCTTGCAAAAGATTCTAGATTTCCAGTAAAATTATTTCACGAACATATATAAAATGACTGACATCTGCCAATTACTAATATTTTAAGATTCTAATTGTTTTCAAGATGAAACAGCATAGATTGCAATTGCACCATCGTAATTTAATTTGTGACAGCAATATATAATCATTCATTTGACACTTCAAATTTAAGTTACGTTAGTACAACCGGCCATTTTCAGTAATAATAAAACAAGAGAGTGAGAATAAATTAAAAATCTGGAAAATTATTTTCTAATTTATCGAACTCTCGAATTATATTTAATTAGATTATTTTTTGATTCACAAGTTTCAAACAACGGAATCAGGCTGTAACGCTACCTATACTGTCGTAATTAACTAGCTTCATTTATTTACATGGCTCAGTTGGTAAGTCTGTTTTGACAACTAGATCACACTTTGGCAATGCAAAATAAATAATCAAAAGATATAATTACTAATTATGGTATTTCTAGAAGTAGTTTCTATAATTTTTTGGTTTATTTATGTATTGATCTGACATGTCAACAAAAACAAAAGCTACAGAGATTATTCCCGGGAATAATCTCTCATTATAAAACTATATAATAATAATAAACTTATATAATTCTCAGTATAAAACGCACACGTGACACAAAATGGAACATTTCATTGGTTGTAAGAAATGTCAAAAAATCACCTTCATAATTTTTTATACCGGATGTCTACTTTTCTTCCGAACATAAGAAATTCAATGTTAAAATTTTGATTTGGCGATATCTCTTTACCTATTAATTTTAGAAAAAGAAAAGAGTGTAATGATAAAAAATGTTCAGAATGAAAAAGTTTGTCGATTGAATACCAAGTGTGTTGTGTGAAAATAGGAGCAGTTTGATCTTGTTGTTTGATGGGGTAATATCGGGGTTTTATAAAATCAGAAAACAAGATCAAACTGCTCCTATCTTTGCATCACTGCAATCTTAACCCAGATATAGTATATAGTACAAGTTAGAAACAAAAGAAAATAATCGATTTAAGGCAATTGTCAGAGTGCCATGGAAAATATAACAATAATTTATATTTGTGGTTGGTTGTTTCTGACACCTGACAGATGACATTTCTTTTGATTTTGTTATTTTTAGAATTTGTGATTATTTTCTTCTAGATTATTATTATTCTAATAATAATAAAATCAAATGAAATATCAAATCTGTCAGATATTTTAGAAACAACAAACATAAATTATTGTTATATTTTTCATGGCACTCTGAGAATTGCCTTAAATCGTGTATTTTCTTTTCTAATTCGTACATAATAAACAATTGAATACCAAATTTAGTACTAAATCGATGCATTTTTTTTCTGAACATTTTTCTACATTACACTTTTTTTTTCTAAAATTAATAGATAAAGAGATACCGCCAAAACAAAATTTTAACTTTGAATTTCCTGTTCGGAAAAATGTAGACACCCAGAATATCTCTATATTGTGACAAGACGAGGGTAAGCACAATAACAGATAAATAACTTTTTATAAACTCTTCTAAATTATAGTTTCGATAATCATATTTTAACTCTGTTTATCTGTTTAAGTTATAAATGTCAAAATTCAGTTTAGAAATTTATATTGTATTATGATAGTCACGACATTTTTTTGTTGATAATTAAGTCTGGAAATTATTATATATACGTGCGTGACTTTAGAATGCCCTCGCCTATGCACTCCGAACCCCTAAGATAATCCTGTCCTAAAGATAGCGTTTTTGTTTTAAGATAGTTTTCGGGACTCGTGAGAGTTTAACATGTTTGAGTTTTGGGGCGACGCTCGCCCGCAGTGTTACGGAATGTAACAACGCATCTACACATTCGCATGAATGGCGAGTCGAATCGCAAGGCGAGTGGCGGGGCAAATGTGTAGTCTGTTCGCTCGTCATTCGCCTCGTTCCTCGCCTCGCAGCTCGTAGCGCTCGCTCCAGGAGCGGTTTTTGGAGACGAGCCAAAGGCTTGTAGCGATGCGGCGAACTTAGTCTTTACATTCGGCGAGTGTGAAAACGGTCATTCGCGTTGTGGGGACGAACCTGCGAATGCCACTCGCGAATTTCGGCGAATGACGAGGCAAAACACGGGTGCAAATATGTAGATGCGCTTTTAACAGTTTAGTATCTGCTTAGTTGTGCATGTTAGGCTATGTTTAATTAATAATAATGTAATCATTTAGTTTAATAGTAAATAAAACCGTTAATCAGTAATCAGTAAAATATGTTAGTAATGTCCATGTCCGTAAATCTCAAGTGTTCATCAGTGTAAAAGTGAAGTGTATTTGTGTTCTTCCTTCTCACACAGCCGTGGACGCCAATCATCCGAGGCGTCCACCAGTCAGTAAGTGTATCATCGTTGGGAGTAAGCAGTATCATCATCATCGTCCCATCATCTTCTTCAGCACCGCACCCCCCCCCCTCGTGTTACAATATGCATTGAATATGAAGAAAAAAATACACATGTCATACTTATTTAATAGTGTATTCCGAAATTAAACCACGGTAACCACTGAAAATGGTTACGGTTCAACCGCGGTTACAATGTTACCGACATCGGACTAGAAAAACGGATCAGCTAACAGCTAACCTTATTTTGACAAATTTAAAATAGTTAAAAGTTCATTTGTCATGCACCCAAATGTAACCGCACCACAACCGCCGATCTAGCACGGTTACCGTGATTGCAAAAAAGTTACCAGCTTTCCGAAAACACAACCCGTTACTGAAAAAGTAACCGCGGTTAGCTTGCTTCGATTTCGGAATACACTATAAATGTATGCTTTAATTTTCACGTTTACAAAACAAACAAAATACATTTCATGACACAAAATAAGTATAAAACAATTTAAGATTTTGTCCGCCAATATTCGGTTGAATAACCACAACACGCTGTATTCCCAGTAATTTCGCAAATAAACAAGAAAATCACGTGCAGAAATCCACATCACATCACATCACGAGATGATTTCACAAGCAGCGGCTGCCATAACACCATAACAACATCTCTGTTTATCATTCGCCCGAAGGTGAATAACGATTATGAACAAACGACGAGCGTTTACGAAACATTGAATTGAAATTAGCGTGTTCCATAGCCCGCTGTGCTAGATTTCCGTATTAGTGTCAAGTGTGACAAGTAACGAGCAACATCAGTTTTCTTGGCATGGCCTACCGAGACATTCCGATTTCCTACTCAGATGGAGATTTCCACGTGACACCGTCACAGTCTGTGAAATACGGGCATAACAACGCTTGCATTTGTTTATTTTGCTCGAAGTGAATACAAAGTTCAAGAGAAGAGAAGAGCAAAGACAATTATGAGAAAAGTGATGACGTCACACAGTTTGTTTTTCTCAGATTAATGGGAACTTAATTAAGAGTAATTATTTGGATTTCCATAATTTGCTTTAAAAATTAATTCGAAGGAATTGTGCAGTAAAATATTCATTGAAAGTGTTGATGGTTTCAATTGTTACTTTATAAAAATGCAATTAAGTACAGTGAAAAATAAATAACGTATTTATTACATTTTTTGATTATTTTAATTAACTATCATTCCAACTAAATATACATACCGTGTGTCTGTCTTAAAGGTGTACATAGGAGATTAACATGGGAAATCAGTTTTTTGCAATTTCCTGCTCGCCTAATTATTTTAAGCAAAAATGCGTCGAATAAAAGTTTTAGGGCATAAAATTCTGCATCTAAATCAATAAACAGAATTACCTTTACATGCTTTGTAACGACAGAAATTAATTATGAAAATGTCGAAAATTACGTAGAAAATATCGACAGCCATGGAATTGAACAAAAAATAAATAAATACTTGACATTTTATCAAATTGTCAGAAACGTCAAATAAATTAACTTACGTTGTGACAGATAAAACGTCAAGCATTTATTTATTTTTTGTTCAATTCCATGGCTGTCGATATTTTCAACGTAATTTTCGAAATTTTCAAATTTAATTTCTGTCGTTACAAAGCATGTAAAGATAATTCTGTTTATTGATTTAGATGCAGAATTTTATGCCCTAAAACTTCTATTTGACGCGTTTTTGCTTAAAATAATTAGGCGAGCAGGAAACTGCAAAAAACTGATTTCCCATGTTAATCTCCTATGTACACCTTTAAGACAAACACACGGTATATTCTCTAAAAATTAAAATATTTTGTGAAGAAAAACTATTGTTTGCAGTCAGTATTTTATTAACAAATAAATAACAATTAACGCACATGGATTTCGTCAAAAATGAAAACAAATAAATAAAGTTAAAATAAAATAGTGGGCTTGATGAAATTTTAACAGCATAGTTCCAATTAGTTGTGTAACATAAATCAATTAGGTGGCTATGGCAATGTTCGTATTCATGCTGCTTTGGACTTAATAGATGAAAATGTGCTACAGAACGTTGAAAGTAGAACATGAAAATTCTTGCGAATGTTTGCCTTCACGGAGGAATCAACCTTTTTGAACACTTTTTGTGACAACAGATTTTGTTTTACGTTGTTAATAAAGTTTAAATGTTGGTTAACAAATAAGCTGCCTTGGTGGTCGTGCGTGTTGAGGCAGCGGTTCTCAGACAGCGTTCAAAGCGACCTTCACCGCTCCGACCCTAGGGTCGTGGGTTCGATTCCCACCATGTACTTGGATGTGTGTGTGTGTGTGTGCGTGCGTGTGTGTGTGTGTGTGTGTGTGTGTGTGTGTGTGTGTGTGCGCGTGTGCGTGTGGATGAGTGCGTGCGTGCGTGTGTGGGTGTGAGTGCGTGCGTGCGTGTGTGGGTGTGAGTGTGTGGGTGTGTGTGTGCGTGCATAATTAAAATATTATTATAGGTAAATTTTCCTGTGTAATGCGTTTATATTTCAAATTCAACTAAACGTTAAAATTTACAAATAAATAAAACATTGTTTATGTTTACCTAAATAATTACCATTGTAAGTAACTTTAACAAAAAACCATACGAAAAAGTATACAGTCATTATCGTAAACAATAACACGAATGTTACAGAGAAAAAAGGAGTTTCTAAAATATATAGCTGAAACACATGTAGTACATTTAAAGAAATGGACAATAACATGAAGATATGTCAGTTTATACATAATTTATCTTTTGTACGACCATGTAAACATCGTTCATTGGGCACTCTTTACGTTTAACATTCTCTTGTGTGCTGGAAAATTCATTCGCTATGTTACAGATACTTATATTTATACAGGATAATTCCTTTAAAACAACCAGCGCTTTTTTTGGGCGAAGTAATAACTTTAGGGGAAAATGTTAAAAAAAAATCTAGCGAATGGGCTAAAAAATTATATAAGATACCATTTAAAATAATATAATTTTGTTCTACCTTTTGAGAACAAGTGATTAAATTTTAATTATGATAAATTAGCCCCTTATTCTTGATAATTTTTTGTATATAACATTTTTCTCTAAAGTCCAGTGGCCCAAAAATGTCAGCTCTAAGGACCGTCCAATTATTTTTGCGAATTTTGGAAAAATTCTTTTTTATCAAACGTCGCAGAAATGACATTTTTTGTGACTTATTCACAAGGTAGAAGTTTCATTTCTACTCCGCTGGAAATTTCTACGCCGCCGGAGTAGAAATAAAATAAATAAGTATCCATAGAAACTACATAGAACTAGAGTATAAAAAGAAAAGTAGTGCGTTTGAAAAAAAAAAATTAATGTGTCATTCGGAATAAAAGTGTCTGTGTGTCTCGCATATGCAATTGTCCGACTCGCTTCTCTCGTCGTGCAAACTTCCATGCTCGCCACACAAAGTATCACTTTTACTCCTAATAACACAATATACTATTTGTATTACAATCAATACATCAAATTGCATATACCTTAATTTTTTTACAATATTTTTGAAACACCCTGTAAATAGTTCATTATCTCTTCATGATAAAAATACCAATTATCTTGCAAAAATAATGCGAATTTCCTTTCTATCTTGAACTCATGGAGAGTTACGCATACATATTTTTAATTATTTTTTATTTTCCTTATTCAATTTATATAAATGATATGAAATTAATTCACAGAAATATTATTGTACTCGTATCATTAAATATGTTTAATTGTTCTAAATAAGACCCAAGTAACAATTTTTGACTTGTTTGGGATAATAACTATTGTCTTGCTATTAAAACGTTTTCATCGCTACAGATTAGTTGTGGATCAGCAAAACGGTTTTATAACTAATGCGGTGTCCAAATGCTTTTTAGTTATTTCTGAATAGTCAAGAAAACGTTTTAGGTTTTACATATACAACTAAAATATGGGCAAAATATGTTAGCATTAATAAATATGTATAAGAGCTTGAATAGCTAAAATATTACCCAGGACACAACTACTGTTTCTCGATTAATATAAAGTTCTTTTTCGGCTATAGATGCTAAAATATATCGTACAGTATTAGAATTATACCTTCTTTAATCTTGCTAGGGTATTAATACGTTTTTATATCCATAAATTTACCGTTACATTTTGGTCATTTTATTTTTAAACATTCCTGAAATATAAACTCTGTCTGACAGTTCATAGTGCAAAATAATGCAGCTTGTAATTGATTAAGTTAAGTCTTTAAAATAAATTACACATAGCACAAGTTATTACAGAAATGTGGAGCAGCGTGTAAAAAAAAATAAAGAACATGTTCTTCAGTTATTAAATAGCCTGATACAAAAAGTGCAAATATTAAAATACCTAATTGCAGTAATGCATCAATTGCTACTAAAAATTTCGAAAGCAGCAAACCTTTAAATAAAGCCAAAACAAAGCAACCAAGTAATAACTTGAATTATTCATTAGACAATAATGCTCAACATTACGAATTTGCCTGTCAACAGTTTTATATTTTATTTTAGTTTTTAATTTATTAAAATAACTAAAACACAGCTAAAACAATAGCCTATTTGCAAAGCCGTACTTTACTTGTTACTCTTGTAGTTATTTTTTGATTATAATAATCAGAGAAATTCCAAATAATAGAATTTAATCAACGGTTATATTTTAGCGATATTGAAGTAAACAACTAGTCATAATAACTACATCATTTCTTGTTAATAAATATAGATATTTTCAGTATTACAAAAACTGTAATTTGGGTATAACAACAGAATATTGACTATTTAATAACTTATTGAATCGAAAATATCTTTTGGAAATAAATACGTTATACGTCAGCTTTTAGTTAGACATTGTAATTATTTAACTTTTTCGGATGGTCGCCATATTTTGTCATTAAATGGACATCATCCATTTTGAAACAGTAAGATATAATATTAAAATAAACATGCTCTTACGCGAATTTTTATATTTTATTGGAATCTTAATTACAATTAATATACTCATTTAGCATTTGAACACAATTTTCGCTTCAAATTAAAAAATAATATTTCCTGTAACATATTATAAATATTTTTGAAATACTTAAGAAAAAGATTTTGAAAAGGCGCTTGAAGTATTTCAAAGTATCGTAATAAATATTGCAATAAATATAGCGGTCGCAGTAAAATTTTGAACATTGATCAACGTAACTTGAAAACAAATTCTTACTAAATAAGGGACATTTATTTGCAATTATCTGTATTACGGATGAAATGTTGAACTTAGTTATTTTATGTCATAAGAAAGCAGAATTGCTGAAAATATTCTAGTTTATAAACAATTGGCTGCATATTAGTAATAACTGAGCAAGTGCATAAGCTTGTAAACAGGTGGTTATTAAGTAGATTAATTTTAGTCATTTTTACTTGAAAAAAGTTTTGTTATGATTAATATCCATAGTAATAAACTAGCAATTTCAAAGTAATAACCGATTTAAGATCAATATAAAGCTAATGCTTTTTGGTTATTTTGAAGCTATAAAAAGTTGTTAGTTGTAAAATCGTTATGTTGTGGTTTTACAACGGCTGCGTTATGGCAATGTTTTAGCCAAGATAATTTGCGAACTGACAAATTAGCTTTAATTTATAGGTGTCAAAAACGTTTTCAAAACTATAAGATGATTCCCCAATTTCGTAAGGAAACTGTTTTAGAATAGTTTTAGGAAGGTTGCGGTAGATGGTGATTATTGCTAAAAAGATTTTAACACTGTTTTGAGAACGTTGTGATACCCCGAAAGCAGCTTCCAATGCTACTTGGGGATGGTATTGAATTTATCTTTATCATATCAAGAACGTCAAGGACTTCTCTCATATTATAAGTAAATAAACGATGCAGATTAAAAATGACATTGAAAAACTTAAACATATATTTACTTTTTATCTTAAATTATGTAAGCCAGTGATTCCTACTATATCTGTTAAAATATGAGGAATTCTACTATATGCTCGTATTAAAATGAAACCAAATAATCAATGATTATGAAATACGTAAAATATCGGATTTCTTGTGAAAACTAATACAATGTTAGTGTTGTGAATCGATAGCAGTAACTCCATACGTGCGTGTAACTATGACATATGTGATTATTATATGAACATGAACATAGAATGATGTGTCAAATGCATGATTTCAAGTACACATATTTATTATATTTAATGATAAAGCCAATATAACAAAAGTAATCAGCAAAACAATACGATAATTCATAATGGGCGGGTATGTGGCCAAATTTTTATTTTAACATAATACGATACTAGACAAAAAATCTGATGTGGCCAGCACATAACCTCTCGCCAGATATTTTATCTGGTTGTACGCATAAAACGAAAAATATATTTAAATACAAATACATATATTCATGTCTCACTACAAAATAATTATTTTAATATAAATTATGTACAATACATACATTTTCTTTATATTCAATATCCTGAATTTTTTTTTCTACTTTCCTTTTCTTTTTCTTTTATTCGTCATATTTTCGCAAATTCCTTTTTTAGGTATATTCTTTTGCGTTGTTGACTTTTTATTTATTTTCATAATCTTCATAATGATTTACAAATATTTTTGACAGTGGCATACAAATATTTTTAACAGTGATATTTATGTGTAAATTACAAACATTTGAATTTCTTGCCTTGAAGTAGTTTGATCTAAGAATTTTTACTTCAAATTATTTTATATGCATTTCTTTATCTCTAAATCTATAGAAGATATAATAATGAATTTATATTTATCGAATAAAGAATTTAACGTTCTTTAATATAAGTATTTACATAAATTTTCGATAAATAATATTTAGATGATTTTTTTCTTGTAACTACTACTTCCGGTTGTCCACTTGTTACCAAAACTGACTCGACTCTTCCCATTATTGTTAGATTGAGGAATCCGTAGTTAAAAATGTCTTAAGTCTTATAGTATTTGAGAAATCGTGGATCCAACATCCACACACACATCCGCACACACATACGGACATCATCGTAAAAATGTTATAATCGGATTCTACGGACCTTAAAACGTGCTTATTCACTAAAATCTGGATATGCGAGTTTTAGCATGAATCCAATACCTCTCTTAGCGAGAGGTAAAAACGAGAAGTGAATCACTCCTGCAATCATTGTTCATCGCTTATAATCATAGATGCATTCATTACAATCGCTGCCTACAATCACTACATTCATTTAAAATCATTACAATCACGTTACAATCAGTTACAATCATGTACAATCACGCTACAATCAGTTATAGTCATCATTATAATCATGTACAATCTTTGCACTCACAGTCATAGGCCGCAGTGGATAGTGTTTGAAGTGACATGAACATAGTCACTATTTTCGCTAGTATATTCGATTTAACTCAGTTTTAACTGTATAAAGGTAGGAAATAGAGATTACAGCTCCATTGAATTAAGAGAAATTAGTGAAAAATAATGAAACTAGATGCTTAATAATGAATATTAATAAAGAAATAAAATGATATAATTGAAATACTTCGGAAATAAGGGGGTTTTTGTTTTAGCAGCTCGTCACTCATATACAGGCTGTAAATGAAATAAGTGCATTAAATTTAACCAGTAATATAACTCATCGAGAGCAACAATATTTCTTAATAACTTTTTCTCGAAATCGCATATTTTTTTAGCATTTTTACCACCCCGTAAATTGACGAGTCGTTCCAAATATTTTTGTGATAATTGAATGCAGTAGCAATAGCTATGAAAAATTTTGTTTTAGCAAATGACAGTCCTGTCAATTGTTGCAATTAAATTTTGACATTAGTAATAAACTTGTTTATAAGGTAAAATTCTGTCAAAATGCGAGTACACACACATTGTAATTACTTACCTATGGTTTATTTATTTATTATTTTAGTCGTATCTGTACTACATTTTACTTGACATCACGGTTGACATAAAGACAGTGTCATGGAGTTGCCAACGCATTTACACGGAGCGTTTCCAAATCATCACCAAATCATTCTGTTCTTAATATTCGGACACTTGTTAATCTTGTACATCTTTATCACATCACAATACGGAGTGTCAAATATGACAATTTTTAAAAAAGCAACAGTTATATCTATAACATGTGCAAAAAGTTCTATGTTTTCAGCACATAACAGACTTCAATTTTGGGAATGGCTCATAATGTTCATTAATGAGACTGAATTTACTTGGGAAGGTGGTATTTATTATGCACAATACACATCTCGACAGACGAAAATGCTGTAAAAATTTTCATTAAAAAATGTTTGGGGAACAATAAATGGACGACTAATTATTGGTACTCATGTACCTCTTTTAAATGGACAAAAGTTTGTACTTACATTTTTTGAATAACGCATTTAAACTATTATGATTTGTCGACGATAAATAATCATCTCATAACCTAATAACTATGCTTTTGCTCTTCCTCTCGTTACCTCGTCCCTCCTTGTCTTCCACTATTCACAGGTGATTAAAAGCCTGGTTTAATACACAACTTTATAATTTTGTTATCCAAAATTTAAATTTATTTATTTAAAAAATTGTACTATTACATATTAATTAATAATAATAATGTTATTTCCCTTGATTCGTTTATTAATTACTGTGACTGTAAGTGTAACCGATAACCGACAATTTTTGAGCTGTTTGTATCCCACTTGAATACGGCAGCAGCCATTTTTTCTCCATGGGCGGGTAACGAAATATGCAGCAAATCTTTAAAGAATTTTAACTCAAAATCTAAAAGACTTAGAAAAAAAAGTTATTAAGAAATATTGTTGCTCTCGTCAAGTTACATTACTGGTTAAATTTAATGCACTTATTTCATTTACACCCTGTATATTTGAAGAATTATAAGTAATTTTCATGATAAATATATAACAATTTTTAATTTTTTTTAAATTTCGGCGCCCTCTACCTGTTGGCGCCCTTCTGTCACGCTTACCGCCTAGCGCCGGCCCTGACAACTCAAACCAGTTGTGTCAAAAAGAACAA
The DNA here is from genome assembly GCA_963082715.1 of Harpalus rubripes. Classification (NCBI taxonomy): domain Eukaryota; kingdom Metazoa; phylum Arthropoda; class Insecta; order Coleoptera; family Carabidae; genus Harpalus; species Harpalus rubripes. Next base: position 13,137,738 of record OY720450.1, read on the forward strand.
TGATTTCCTGAGTTTATCTGAAGTGATCTGAGATGAGCTGAAATTTTGTAGTATGTGGCCTGAGTTATAATTCATCCGAATAAGTTATAACCACGCAACACCCACCAATATACTGATAGTAAGATGTTACGAATTACATTAATTATTAAATAACGAATAATAAAATTGTAATTCAACAGGAACAGGAGTACAGATAACAAAATTATACTCGCAATACCCGGAAACTTCTGGTCTGCAATAATTATATTGCTTCAAAATAATAATAATATTTCGCTAAACCTTGCATAATGTATAGATTAATGTAAATGTATTAAATTTCTGATTAATAATTTATAACCTCCACTCCAAGACCAATGAGAAATTTGGGATTGCGCGACACGGTCTACCCCGCAATACATTCATGCATTGCCTTCATTTGGTTGCATAATTTACAACATGTAGACAAAACGAATTTGCGGAATGTGCGTGTATGCGACAGCGACACTAAGCTCAACACTCAATACTCTGTATCACATACATACCATTCTGTACCACAGACAATACACAGCACAAAATAGTGTTTCGCGTTCGCGTTGACATTCTAAACCATTCCTCGCTTACATAATTTACAACTTTGGGGTTATAATTTGTGACCCGTTTCTCTCCTCAAACTTGCAGATTTGGTAAGAGATGTGCTGGAACTAGACAATAACTAAATCACAAGAATTTTCACTAAATGTATTCACTTTAAATGACTTCAAAATGTATTAGCTACACTGAGAAAAATTACTAGTTTTTAGCAAATAAATATTCATAATTAAGGGGTACTTCATTCATTCAATTATTGCAACCTTGCAACAAATACAATTTAATCTTTAATATGAAATGTATTTTATTCATTCAGTTATATTATTTATTTGACCGTCATTTATTTCATTTAAATTTACTTTAATTTTCTCAAATAAACTAATATATTTACGTTATGTATTTTAAATTGAGATTTTTCTGAAATATGTATTTGTTTCTTACAAATATGTAATTGTTTAGAATTAATTTCATAATATATTTGTGTAAACTTTATATTAATTACAATGAAAAATAGTTTTTATTGTATGAATCTACATTTATTTGTCACAAATAAATATTATTTGTGACAAAAAGATATTTCCATTGAGTGAACAATGTTCTGTTTGTCAAATGACGATTTTAAGTGAAGTGATTTGTACGGACTTGTTCATTTGTTGCACGTTGCATCTTGTTTATGGTGGTGCTCATTTCTGACAGTGTTCATTTCTGGCGATTTGTTTTTCATTTGTGTGGTAAAAAGTAGTGAATATGAATATGTCTGACGAAACAGTGAAAAATATACTACTTGAGTGGAGTTTTGGATATTTCCTTTGAATTTTTCAGTGTATCATTTATGCCAAGGCACATGCATGGGGCTGTCCTTAAATTACGTAACACAAAATTAGGAAATTTTTGATACCCCCTCCCCCCTTTGTAACGCACCCGTAACGCAAACATGACCCCCCCCCCCCGTATATTACGTAACGCAGTACTTGACCCCCCCCCCCCTTTTACTGGATATAAAAGTATATGGCCTCCTTAATATTCAGTTAAAATTTGAAACAGAAACTATTTAAATTAATGTACATAAAGATGAAAAATAACAGAACAGAACAGAAACTTTAAATTAATGTACATAAAGATGAAAAATAATGTACTACTCTTGCCTTACGGCTTGTCACCCCAATTTCTTTACTGGATATTAAAGTATATGGGCTCCTTAATATTCAGTTAAAATTTGAAACAGAAACAAATTAAATTAATGTACATAAAGATGAAAAAATAACAGCACAGCAATTAAAAGCATATGCATTTCCATATGCTTTTAACAAACTATTGAAAAGTTTTTCCTTATCAACACTACTTGAATTCATGTTTTAATATGAATTGCATTGCACGAATGAAAGACCACTGGCCCGAATTTGAACTGTGCGAATACGAATTAGCACCGCGAAATTTGATTGTTTCAAAACTATTAAAGCAAGTTTAGCAATATTTTTTTATATTTTATCGTTACGTAACGCACACATTAACCCTCCCCCACTCCCTCGTAACGCTGCGTAATGCTACTCTTGACCCCCCCTCTTGAAGCGTTACGTAATTTAAGGACAGCCCCCATCAGTACCTGTACAGATTGTGAATTTATAATTTTATAATTTTTTATTATATGTACATTAATATACTTAAGGATGTAATTTGTGAGTTAATAAAAATATGGCGTACGAATAAATTAAATGTACTAGTCTTTATAGGAATTTAAATTTGGTTCAAATAAATTATTATATATCCAATAATAATGAAATTAATTTAGCGCAATTAAAATAATTCTTAATGTAAATAAATGCAGAGTTCTCATGAAATAGAAGATATAATTAATCTCAATATATAGTTATTTGAGACAAATAAATGCTTCAAATAAATAATTAAATTGCTTCAATTGTAGATATATTTGGATCTATTCAAGCTTAGGATTTATTTGTAACAAATAAATTTACAGTTCACGTAATTATATCTTTTTCTCAGTGTAGGCAAAACAGAATGCATTTCATAAGCCACTTGGTGAATATCGACTAAACACAGTAGGTATAAGAGCAAAACAAAATATTTAAAACCAAGTCACTTATGAAATGTATCTTGTATTTTCAGGCGGGAACTTTTAAAATGGGCACCTGTACAATTTAATCTTTAATATGAAATGTATTTTATTCATTCAGTTTTATTATTTATTTGACCGTCATTTATTTCATTTAAATTTAATTTAATTTTCTCAAATAAACTAATTTATTTATGTTTACTATTTTAAATTGAGATTTTTAATGAATAAATTTATAATTTTCAATAATACGTAAAGAAAAAACTCTTTTTCGTCCTGACAACTTTCTAACAGCACAAATATTTGCATTGTCAAATTTCAAAATTAACAATTGTTAAATACAAATCGGCCACATTTTTTCGCCGATAGACGTACAATCGAGATTGACAATTTATTGTTTCGTTAACAATCAATGTTAGGCACCAGAATACCATTATCAAGAAATATTGTTAAGTTAACAATATTGCTTAATTATCAATTGTTAAAAAGTTAACAATGTTCACGAAAATAAGGCCGATAGAACGATGAACTAACGTAGAAAAAATAATGTGTGTGTGTTAACAGCGTAGTGTCTTTAGTTGCGTTCTTTTTACATGATATCTCAGTTCGTCGTGGATTACGCGATGAAGTTTTTCTTTTCAAGTGACTTGAAAAGTTTTCTCTCTCGCACAATCATGTGAGTGCAAGAGAGACAGATGAATATACTTTTAAAGACTTTTCACGAAATACTGGAACATGCGCTACTTTTTCTTAAAAGTCCCTATAAGTTTTGACTGTCAAATGTCATTTGTGTTTATATTTTTGATGAGTACAAGTATGGTGCTAAAAGTGATTGATATTAAATTGAAAAATGGCAGAATAGAGTTGAGATGTAATTGAAATCTTGATTGATATACGAGGGTTGCACTGACAATTGTTAGTTATTAAAAGACCGTTGCATTTTTAAACAAACAATCTTTATTGTTTTTCAAAATATTCTCCATTTAGACTAATACACTTATACAATCTTTGAAACCACTTTTTAAAACATTCGGAAAATTCATTCGCAGAGGCACTAATGACAGTTTAGTGCTGCCCTGTCTATATTAGGCCGTGAACTTTTCAACCCACTGTCGTATTTGTCAGGCAAGAAAGACAGCGAAAAATGAATGTTAGACTCATATGAAATTATAGGTTCTCACATTGTGAGAAAAAAAATGTTAATTTATGCACATTTATATGCATATAATTATCTATTCATTCCATGTTATTACTTCTTCTTACTTGGTAGCATAAGAAATCAGTAAATGGATGTTTACTAATAATTTGCTTATATTTACAAGTAGCTAGTGAGTGGTACAAGAAACAAGAACAAGTACAGATAAATAGCTGATATGAATACACAAAAACAGAAACAATAAAATGACTGATGTTAACAATTACTCGTTGCATGAATTCCAACTATGTAATTTATAATGAGTGCATAAACTAATTAAAAGTGATAAATTTACAATTCTTCATATAGAATTATTGTAAATCCAGTGCTGCTCATTATGTTACTAACAAATTAGTTCAATCAATTAACTGTATACAAACATTAAGATAAATCAATAATATCAGTCTTTAATACAAAAAAAACATAATAAAATTTGGATCTATTTTTCTTATCGTTTTTGATATGTAACCACAGGGACGCACAGTGCCACCGGGAAATCGGAAAATTCCCGAGAGGCCGCGACTTGTAGAAGGCCGGTGGACCTAGCACCTACTTTTTTATCTTCCGTCACCTTTAGGTAAGGAAGGTATTGTCTTTGGTAAAAAATTCGGTGGTGAGTTTTTAATGTATAAGCACGTTTTAAGGTCCCTAGAATACGATTTTACTATTTTTACGATGTCTGTATGTCTGTCTATGTGTGTGTGTGTGTGTGCAATCGCGCGCGTGTTTGTGTGCGTGTGTGTATGTGTGTGTGTGTGTTACAATAATTAAAACATAAATTATAATATAAATTTATTTACTAAGTAAATTTTCTTTCAATCTTAATAAAAAATTACTCGGATGTATTAAATATGTGTATGTTAGAGCATGTGTAAAGCCAATCGCGAATTTATGAGCAAAATATGCATAGTCCACTGTATAGCGACATTTTCGCAGGGTAACTGAACGACTGTAATGACACTGACGTCACAACATGGCGACCATTCTACGCTAAAAACTTTAATTACATTATTTTAGGTATAAAAATACAAAATATATAGCAATTTTTATTTCGTTTTTATTTATTTATATTCAAAATTCATATGCGACATGTACAGGGTGAGTCTGGGAATACGCCCCCCCCCCTTTAACTTTTTTATTATAAGTAATAGAAAAAAATGGCTCATATAAAAGTTTTAACCGGGTTCGATCCCGACCGACGCCAAATATTTCCAATTTTAAATGGCACAAAATTGACCCCTGTGGTGCACTCTCCACGCCAGCATTGAGTGCCCGTGAGGTGACACCTGGTAAACGCCCGCACGGTACAAATATGTCATGATCATTACCGATATCTGCGTATAAAGCAGATTGGCACACCCAGCAATGGGTAATAAGCCTCGATGATATTTTTTTTTTATTATTATTATTTTACATATACTATTTGATGGCAGATGTAGATATTTTTTATAAAGTCAGGTTTACAAGAGACGACTATCAACTTTTATTTTTCAAATGGCAACCTATAATTATTTTAATAAAATAGAAACCGCCATTTTTTTCTCTTTTCAACGATGTATTATTTTTTATTAATGTATTTGAAAAATTTCGAGAAAAATGAGATAATTTAGAAATATTAGAAATAATTTTTAAACAAATATTATAGGTGGCTATGTGAAAATAAACAAAACGTAACATTGTAAAACAATTAAATTAATGTCAAAAAAGTATACATTTGTTTGTTACTTAATTTAACTTATTTTGTAAACAAAAAAAAAATATTTTGAAATGTTTATGAAGAACGAATTAATTGATATGATTCTAATAATTGGTGAATCGACTGGAATCATAAGAGCAAAAAGAATTTTGCTGTTTTTGTTACTAAATTTGTTGTTTTAATGACATGCGCACACAAATCAGCTGATCACAAGCTAATGCCCTATAGCACTGTTACGTTTTGTTTATTTTCACATAGCCACCTATAATATTTGTTTAAAAATTATTTCTAATATTACTAAATTATCTCATTTTTCTCGAAATTTTTCATATACATTAATAAAAAATAATACATTGTTGAAACGAGAAAAAAATGGCGGTTTCTATTTTATTAAAATAATTATAGGGTGCCATTTGAAAAATAAGCTGATAGTCGTATCTTGTAAACCTGACTTTATAAAAAATATCTACATCTGCCATCAAATAGTATATGTAAAATAATAAAACTTTTAAATGAGCCATTTTTTTCTATTACTTATAATAAAAAAGTTAAAGGGGGGGGGCTTCTTCCCAGACACTCTATATTTTCGAAGACTTGGACGGGCACATTCTGTCAATTTGTTGTAGTATCTCAACAAGTAAAATGGCATTTTTCAGACTTCTAATTTATTAATGTTGTAATTGGAGGATTTCAGTTGAGGCTCATCTTAAAAATTATTCATTTCCATTAGTAAACTAACACTTTCAGGACTTCATACGTAAAGTGTTATATAACTGTCCTATCTTATCCACGTTTTAAACTAATTTCATTAGGTCTTATCTATTTTAAGAAATGAGTTTCAGTTCCACCTTACTATTCTGTTCGGAATCCTCACATGTGTATCTTGCTGTGCACGCACTAGCTGTTTACCCTTACAGAGTTAGGTTTCATTTACAAGGGGTTCGTTAGCGCCGTTCTACTCGTACACCAACTCACCACTGTATCTCCTCTTCCCCTCCTCGCCCCTGGCCCACCTCACGGTAATGAGGGCGAATAAATAAAAAACTTTCTACCGATGGGATTTGCTTTCATCCAAGCGACCAACAGCCCGGATGCTTCGAGGATTTTTATTTTCCAATGATAATTATGCCGATACACTGCGCACTGGAACATTGTTGCTAATGGAGATAACGATTTGAGTTACGGTTTTTTGGTTTGGTTTGCTGGTGGCGGTGGGTTTTTGTTGCGGCTTGCCGTTGCTGCTGAACTGATTTTAGATTTATGAGTTTATCATGTATGACAGGGGAAAATTGAGAAATTTTATGATGAATGATTTCTACAACGAGAACAAATGTGAAAATTATTTGACTTGAAATCCAATACTCGTATGTATTTTGTAATTTTGTATACGTACGCAGGTGGTAGAAATAGGATTCGGGCCATGCGAGTCCCAAAAGCCTCGAATCCAGTATAGTACGAGGGTTATGCTAAAATTATTGAGAATAATATATGTTTCATATATTTTAGAAATTTATTTTTAATATGTTATATTCAGCAGTTATCTTCAACAATTACTACGTTTACATGCAGTTTTGAAAATGGTTTCAGTTTTCAGTCAAAATTATGCGAAACTGTTTACAGTTTCGGCGCATGCGCATTTGGCTGATGTAAGTGACAGATGCTCTTCACTCAAAATTCTTCGTTTTGCAATTTTTCCAATTATTTTTTCTACTTTGTAGCATTACGCACTAAAACTACACAACTGTCAGTTTATTTAAAGGTTAGTAGGTAACACCAAGTAACACAAAGCGACAGAAACGTTATGCTACGTACGCATGCGCAATATCGAAACTGAATTTTAAGTGTTTACATGAGTAGTTTTGAAACTAGTTTTCAAGTCAAACCCATGATATTTTGTTTTGGTTTGTGAGAACTCAAAACCATTTTGACACTGCATACATGGCGTTTTCAGAACTGAATCCGCTTTAAAAACGGTTTGAAATCTGCATGTAAACTCAGTATCTAATACACTTCTCCACTATTTCATATATCATCTTAAGCTTCCAACCAATAACTAATGTTCTTTTTTCTATTTCGGTGTTCTTATGAGTCTATAAAAGCACTGTTTATCACTGAAAACACGACGTTTAGAAGATCTATAAACGTACTGTTTTTGGCGCCTTTCATGTTCTAGAGGTGGTAGTCATGTTTTCATAACTGACAGATAACCTCAAAATGGTAAATTGTTTGTGTTGAAATATTATTTCTAATTATGGATTTATATCCTTTCTCTAGGTGATAGGACTAGAAAGAAAATAAATTTATAGCTATAGCTGTGTTAGTTAAGAAAGAATAAGAACCTGTGAAGTTAAAATTTCAACTAAAAAAATTATGAAACAAGAAACAATGCGCTCAGGTTTACTTTGTCAAAATAATTAAAACGGTAAGTTTTATTTATTACAATTTAAATTTATGGTAATGCAATTTTGAATTGAATGTATTGTTATTCCAGGCAGGTTACGAAATGTATGATGCACGTTACTTGAAAATGTTGACACTGTCTACTCAATGTGGCGGCTACTAGCAAACAAATATGAAAAGTTGACGTTTTAATCCATGATTTCCAGTTCCACGTTGCGGCGAACTATCGAATATATGCCATATTATATGTTTTGTATTAAAAATTGTAAGAACAGCTGTTGCCGTTATCTGTGCAACTGAGCAGTGAGTGTTGACAAAATGGTGGAAAGTAAAAGTCTAGATCAATAAATTGTTCATTAAAGTATTTCATTATTTAAAGAGTTTTATTTGTTGTTTTCTCAATAAAAAGGCTTGATAGTCCACGTAACGTCCTTCAATCCCATATTCAAGTTTTATTTATGATAATAACCAACACGAACCACCGATATGTCAAATCAGGATGGTTCATTAATAAACCTTGGAATTCATTGTATGTATTGGTTTTCCTCTTTCATAATTGTATAATGCTTGATACAAGGTTTTAATGTAAACAATCAGACAAAATCACAAGATACACAAACTGTCAAAATGTGAAATTTCAATTTTTAGCGGGAAGCGCTACTAACATTACTGATAAAAAAACACCAACTCATATTTTTGACAAATCCTTTTTTTATAAATCTAATTGTAAAATTACCTCAATAGAAAAAATAGTATAAAAAACATGTATCATAAGGCCTGTTGACGCACTCGTCCTTTGTAAAACTCGCCTGGGGGCTCGTTTTCCAAACTTGGACTCGTACGTTAACAGATTGCCTTATGATACTTGTGTTTTAATGTACTATTAGAATGCTTGCTTAATTTAAAAAATAGATAAAGTCGCAAACTGAGAAACTAGGTAAGCTGTTCTATTACTTTTATATTTATTTAAAATGGACACTTACACAATTGCAATTTGCACGAGCGCATCTCGCAGCAAAGCATAGAACTAACGGTTGCTATGGTTACAACTGCCAAACAAAGAACTGTCACCTCTACACTCCAGCCATAGTTTTAGTTGTATTATCGAATGATCTTCAATGTTATTAAACAAAACAGTTGCTACAGGAACCTCTTGTCGCCTTAAACTTATTTTAAAGAAACACAACAAACAAAACAAATCAGAATAGAGAATTAGGTTATATACGAATGACAGATGCAAACAAAATGACAGGTACAGCACTATGGAGAGAGACGTAACACAACGAGCGGGGATTTGTTTGGATGCAAGATCAACCATCTCTCTCGCAGCTCTCTCTTGCGTGTGACGTCAATTCTGTAAGTGTATTAAGAAAATACTCTGGTTATTTCCTTATTTCCACTCACTTTAAAAAAACTAAGTTAATTTCAAATTACAGATCTTTATCCAACACCGAGTCATAATATACTTGTTACTATGGTTATTTGAAATAACTAATGTACAACATTATAGTCACGGAAGAATAGACCTTTTCAATTTAACAGCTTTCTATAGCTACAAATAGTAAGTAATTTGGTAAGTAATATAGCGCCAACAACTGACAGTTGGGCTGTCAAACGAAACGTCAAAAAAATATCTATATTCTCGATGAAAATTTTCTTCGTTGGACATTTTAGTTTCAATATAAAGCGTTTGTAACATTTTTCAACAAGTTTTTTAATTATAATAATAATAATAATAAAAAAAATTCATTTTTGCCTATATCTAGTAGGTACCCTAAATCTTTTTTCTTAAATAACAATACATTTCGAAAACGATTTCCTAATGACCTAATGAATCAACTTTTGTCTAATTTAACTGAATGCGTATATACTTTTGAAATCCGCATGCGCCGCGTTCTTAGAAACATCCTGTATACAAAGTTGTTAACAAACTCTGTTGAGCGATTCGTCATGAAATTTTGTTTTAAGTACATACATATAAAAATATAAATGTAATTAAAAATTTAAGTACAGATAAGGTCGACAAAAAACTACAGAAATTACCATAATTTAAAAATAAAATTAGCTCTTTGAGCAAGGTCGATTTTAAATATCCTTCATAAACTTCTGATTAATTAAACGATAATTAATTAACTCCTGTGTAAATGGCACTTTATATATTTGAATCACTTATTTGATTAATAGTCTAAACGCTAAAATTAACATAACGCTAACAAATAGAAACAATATGAAGTGCAATGAAGTATACAACAAGGAAAAGAATTTGTTTTTCACTGAATTCAACCAAGCAAACAAGCGTTCAAATTATCTACAAATCTATTTTTTCAGGCATCCGCACAAATAACGAAAAATATTTTTGTTTTGCTCACGATTTGTGAAAAGGTATTAGTTTTTATTGATTTGCAATGATTTATAACATATCTACATTCTATTGTTTTAAACATTGAAGTGAATTTACTAACAACCACGAATAATACTTATTAATTCAATTTCAGTTATTATCTTTCTGAAGTAATCGCCCTCATCAGACGGCTGGTTCATACACTTTTATATTCGTTCTTGATTATCGCCACCAAGAGCTACAAGTGCATAACGGCTGGATAACAAATGAAAATCGCTAACTTTGATAAATTAACATCTTCTATTGTTTTTCTTTATCTCATCTCCCGGGTATACAGTGTCGCGAAAATAAAAAAAAGTTATTTATCTTTCTTGTTTACATTACATTGTCTTGCTCATTTATAATTTTGTTCTTACGGATAAACAGTACGGACGTGTAAATTAGAATAACAAATATCATTTGTAGCAGATATCAAATTTCACAACATATGCAAGTACATTATTATCAAACTTCTATTATCAATAAATGCTATCATCACGGCTTATTATCCATTGCTGGGCATGCTAATATACTTTTATCTGTAGATTTCGGTAATAACAAGGTTTGGTCAAAAAGCTGAGTTAAAAAATTCCCGGTAATTTTGAATTTGGAAAACTTTCCTCACCAAATTAAATTGAAATAAAATATCACATCATTTATTTCTTGGGTAAGTTTCCATTTATAAATATTACTTTAATAGTAAATTTTCTTTCTGGCCTTTTTTGGGTATTTCCAAATGTCAACTCTATCAAAAAGTAACGAAATTATGGAGTACGTGGTATGTGACCATAATTGAATTTTCTATATATATATATATATATATATATATATATATATATATATATATATATATATATATATATATATATATATATATATATATATATATATATATATATATATATATATATATATATATACGGGTGTCTCACAACTCGCGCCCCAGACGAAACTGACACTTGTCGACGACAATAGGTTGCCAACAAATAAGAAGAAAATCATTTGCGGCTGCTTGCATAACGGAGTTACAAGACATTTTAATCCACCAATCCCGGAAGGATATCTTGAGGTGTGATGATATTACAAAATAAAACTGGTTGCTAGGTTTTCAAAATACTACTAGTGAGTTACAAAATTTGTTTGACTTACTGTAATTTTGACACTTTAGAGTTGATTTTTCACTGTCAACAAATTTAGGTTAGCGAAGGTGTTATCCGAGATCATCATTTATACCGTACAGTGCAACGTGTTGTAGCAGTTGTGTAAAATATGTTAAACGAAAATATTATTATCATTTGAATTCTTTGAGATTAAGATTTCTATCCGGAAAACGTTCCGAATAGACTCGTGCTGCCTCTCTGGCGTTACGTCCACATTCTCCGAAAATTATAATCATTTCTAAGTAATCAGCGGCTGAATACATGGTAAGAATTTGCCTTTTTTTATTCACCTTGTCAAATTTAATTTGACACTGACATTTTTCGAAAACTACGGTCGCCCACACATTTTAAAGAAGATTTGATTTGTATAAAACCCTAGTAACGTAAAATTACGGCAAACACACGTTAAAGGTGTAGGTCTCTGCATGATTGGTCAATTTTAAGACATGTTTTCTCAGATATCTTTTAAGCTAGATTTTTTTTCTTCGCTCTGGGGCACGAGTTGTGAGACAGCCTGTATATATATATATATATATATATATATATATATATATATATATATATATATATATATATATATATATATATATATATATATATATATATACAGAGTGTCCCATTTAAGGTACGAATGCATTGGGATCTCGAGAACCGTAAGAGCTACGAGGTTGGTTAAATTAGACAACAGTTGCCCTATTAGGAGACCTTTTTAATCGTATTTTGTTATTTGCGAAAAAATGCATAGGTCACTAGATATAGGCGAAAATGTAAATTTTGCAGTTTTTTATTTTTGCAAATAACTTCGAAGTGTGAAATTATACTGGATTTTGGTTTGCACATCTTTAGGGCACTTTTTTATGTTCTTTCGACTGGCGATGCTCATTTTTTTTATCAATGTTGGTTTTCGAGGATTGATGTCAAAGTTTTAATTTTTATATGGACGCCACATTGGAAAGTTATGCCATTGAAAAGAGAATTATTTTAGCTTTACAATGATATAAAATAGTAATAATTTATTTTTATAATTAACAGAGAGATTAACAAAAAATGTTATTAATACTAAAATTTAAAAAATAAAATAAAAAATAAATATATCATCATGGCATATTACCCATTGCTGGGTGTGCCAATCTGCTTTACAGTACAATATTTAAATATTAGATTTGGAGGACAATGGATATGGACCAACAGTGAAATAAAGTGGCCTGCTAGATCTCACCTTTAGATTTTTTTTATGGGGATACTTAAAAAAAAACTTTTTATTGGGGAATATCAGAATGAAAATGAATTAAGAAATGCCACAGTAAGAATTATAAATCAAATTAGGCCAAGAATGCTGAGAAAAGTTATACAAGGAACAGAACGAAGGGCGCAGAAGTGCGTAGAACGAAATGGTGGATTAATAGAAAATTTATTGTAAAGTTTTTGTAAATTATTTTTGTATTTTTAACATTATTTGTTTATTAAATAGTTATTTTCTTAAACAGCAGCCTTCGATTTACTTTTTTCAATTAAATTTTAGTATTAATAACATTTTTTGTTAATCTCTCTGTTAATTATAAAAATAAATTATTACTATTATATATCATTGTAAAGCTAAAATAATTCTCTTTTCAATGGCGTAACTTTCCAATATGGCGTCCATACAAAAATTAAAACTTTGATATCAATCCTCGAAAACCAACATTGATAAAAAAAATTGAGCATCGCCAGTCGAAAGAACATAAAAAAGTGCCCTAAAGATGTACAAACCAAAATCCAGTATAATTTCACACTTCGAAGTTATTCGCAAAAATAAAAAACTGCAAAATTTAAATTTTCGCCTATATCTAGTGACCTATGCATTTTTTCGCAAAAAACAAAATACCATTAAAATGGTCTCCTAATGGGGCAACTTTTGTCTAATTTAACCAACCTCGTAGCTCTTACGGTTCTCGAGATCCCAATGCATTCGTACCTTAAATGGGACACTCTGTATATATATATATATATATATATATATATATATATATATATATATATATATATATATATATATATATATATATATATATATATATATATATATATATATATATATATATATATATATATATATATATATATATATATATATATATATATATATATATATATATATATATATATATATATATATATATATATATATATATATGTACTGAATCTCCTATATACACCTTGAAAAAAATCAGCCTGTATATATATTGCATTTGTGCCATCGTTGTTTCCAATATGCAAAACACTTGAGGTATGTACTTCATTACTTCATGATAGACATCGTTACGGCTATTGAGTAAAGACAAAATATTAATTTTTAAAATTAATTTGTGAGTCTAAAGTAGGGAATTTTTTTTATCTTTGTATTGACACCACAACAATTGCCGTAAGTTAAAACGGGGGGCAACGGTTGGCAAAAAACTGAATTCCCATGTTAATCTCCTATGGACACCTTGAAAAATCAGCCTGTATATAATGGTGTAAGAGGACAATATTAATTAGGTAAAAAATATTTGCCAGAAAAGGCAAACTTTAACTTGTCTATAGAGTTCTAAACTGTCACTGTTTTTTGACGTTAAAAATAAAATAATATTTGACACTTTTAATAAAAAAAATATTGAATTTGAAATATATTAGATTTACTATATTTAAAAATAAACTAAAACAATATAAATATTTTACTGTTTGCTTAAAATATTTGAGAAAATATAAAAATACATTTTCCGCATTTAATCTTACACTATATAAAAAAGACACATTCTTTTATTTCAGCACATCTTTCCTAATGACCGGAAATAACCTCAAACATCCGACAAAATATTGCCAAAAATGGAGAATGAAACAGTTACATATCATGACAATACCATTAAACGCGAGAAGAATGAAATATGATGAATAAGTTTATTTATCCGACACCGACTCATAATATACTTGTCACTATGGTTATTTGAAATCACTAATGTATAACATTAGTCACTCCGTGAGAGAATATTTTAGAAGTCACAGAGGAATTATTACTGACTTTTATATTTTTTTAAATATAAATAAAAAGCATTTTTACAAAATTACTTTATTATTAACATTTATGCTAAAATAGGTTATTTATCTTTATACAATGACAGCTGTCATGTACGGCTGATGAAATGAAAACGAGAAAGCAGTTAGAGGTTACATGCTTCGGAATTAAATTCAAAAAAGATACTGCTTGTGCTTCTAAGTGAATACGTTTTAAAAGAAGATCCTCATTTTCACCCATTTTATTGTATTTTTCTTTCAAATAATTCCAAATGACAGATAATAATTATTACAGCAATTTTTTTTCAATAACTATAACAAAACCATTCAATGGTTACTTTGTAATTTCAAATAGTACATCAATTGACTTGTCAGTGTCAAACGATGAATGAAAACAAAAATGATTTAAGAAGTTTTTTAAAAAGTGTTGGATAAAACGTTGTATTACACTTGTGTGGAATGTATATTAGTCACTAAAGAAAATTAGCAACTCGCCCTGCGGGCTACGTGGCTAAACTTTTTCTTTCGTGACTAATATGATATATTCCACACTCATATAATAAATAACTATTACTTAACTCTTAACAGAACAGTTCCAATACATTCATCATGTTGACAGCATAAATTGTTAATTAATCGGTATTCGTTAATGATGATTTAATTATGCAAAAAATCACAGTTGGTACTGCAAACAAATTGCAAATGTCAAACGAAATTATGTGCATTTGCACACTAATGATTATTTGATTCCCGTTTTCGAGTTACATAAATAAAATAACATAAATGTTGGATTTGCAAAATTTTATTCTTGATTTTTATCGTTCTAAACTATAAAAAGCATTTTATATTGTAAAACACTAAAATATAATTAATGTGATTTAAAATATTGCGCATGATAAACAGATTTTTCAAGGTTAAGAAAGTTTTCAACTAATTAAATGAGATAAAATATATATATAATATCTTCTATGAAGAAGATTTATAAATATAAAACGTTGTTTCTTATATTTTAGATATTTCATGGTAAAGTGATAAAATTAACTTTTTAAAAAAATTAAATACGAATGTCTCACTGGAATTAGTGACATGCTTAATATTTTTTAGAATTTTGTTTTAGATATGTTCGATAGTATATTTCACCATTCTTTCATTTCAAAATAACTAATCTCTTCAAACGAAAACATTACCCAGTAAATTATTTTTAAGTCCAAAAAACAGATAAAAGTCGCAAATAGACAATTTCAATTTAAAGAGATAGAAAATATGGGCTATGGGATCTGCACAGTAAGCCAATAGCGGGAGTCATGGTTACGTCCTTGACACATTAGACCCATGATCCATGACGTTTGTTTTTTCAAAATTTAGATGTAAAATATGAGGAAAGTCTTTGACAACTTTAAAAAACTTCTCAAAAGAAGCTTTTGTTGAAACTAAAGTGTCAAACGAAGTAAATTTTCAACGAGAATACAGGTATTTTAGTGACTGCAATATTTTTGACGTTTCGTTTGACAAGCCTGCTGGCAGTTGCCGGCACCATTTTACTTACTATGTGCAGACAGATGATAAATTGAAAAGATCTATTGCCAAAACAAGTCAGTATCGCAAGCATTTTGTTATTTTTATATTATTTTTCGCAAAAAACTGATGAAAATGCTCTCTGGTTAATTCCATATTTTCACTCACAGCGAAAAAAATTATCGACTAAGTTCAAACAACTAACTTAACTTTCGCAACTTAATTTCAAAATCGAGACAAACAAATAACTGTCTAAAATGATAGTGCAAATATTGTTTTCTATACGACCTACCTGATTTTCTTATTCTCAATCACTCTAGCGTGACCCTCCTGAAAATACAGTTTGTAATTCTGTATACTTTGAATAATAATTTATGATCTACTTTCTCCACCTTGATCAACAAATGAAAAAGAAATATAATGCGCGAAATGAATTAAAAACAGGTTAATATTAAATATTTTTACCTCCCGCTACCCTTGGTAAGGGAGGTATAGGGATCGTGCTAAAAATTGCAATTTTAACATTTTCACGACGATGTCTGTGTGTATTTATGTGTGGATCCTCCACTCTAACTCAAATACTATCATTCAGAAAATTTTGAAACTTTGTATTTCGACCTTTTTCTAATATACAAAGAGCCCATTAGATTTTGGTTTAAATCGGATAACCACAAATGGCACTTTACTTGAAGCTCCAAATAGTTTTTCTTCGAAAAATACCTTTAAATGTTATTTTTTCGAGATTAATGTTATAATAAAAATTAAAGAATATTAGATCTTCTACAGATTTGCATTAATACTTTTCCTACATATTTTATGGATAAATTTATAAAATTATCTATAATTTAAATCCCGGAGTCTACGCTTTAAACAAACAAAACTCCTTGGTAACGCAGTTATTCAAAGGTATGTAACTGATAGATAAATGCACTATCAAAAAACTAATCATTTCAAATTAATAATAGTAACGTTTCAAAAAGAAAAAAGTAAATAGAATAATAGGAAAGGAAACCAATACAGTTAATTAATATAAATTAACGATTCACAAAAAAGTTTAAGCTAATCCTCATTTTTGGATTAGCGAATTCTATTCTATCCCGGTTATTTAGTCTTCATTTTATTATCAAAAAAGGTAAGGTTGTTACTTAAATTAGATTAGACTATATTTTAAGAAATAGGTCCAAAAATAAGATTAATCTTTTTTGTGACTCGGGCTGTAAATGGCGGGAGGTATTGTGTTGGCCACACCAAATTTTTAATTATATACCTAGGTATTACATAAACACTGAACAGAAAATTGTATGAATATTAACAAAAAACATTTGCTCTCTGATTAATGTCATATTTTCACTCACAACGATATCTATCTGTTTAAAATGATAGTTTAAATTATATTTTCTTATTCTCGATATTTTTAGCGTGATATGTATATAGACAAAATAAATAAAAAATACAGTAGACTAATTATTACTTTCAAATTGATAATTTTCCCATATTCTTGCAAGTGCATGATAACTACAATTAATTAATGTACTCATATGTAGTTTGAGACAAATGTTATCAAAAAGATTTGTTATCATATATTCGCGTCATACACGCGATAATTCAAAAAGTATTAAAAAAAAGTTCAAGGTCAAGCAATATATGTAGTTGTAAAACCGATATTATCTTATCACATACTCATGTACTGTTCTTACAATTGTACCCAATTATAATTTCATCTGGTCATGAACGAACGTAGCTATTACCTGTAGGTGCTTTACTTTTTGTGCTCATTATAATATAATACCAACATAAATAATACAGTTATATCGCATTCTGCATTCTGGTCCAGGGAAAACCAAATAGACCCGTTTAGTGATGACGTAGGCCAAGTTTCCAAATAAGAAAATGGCTGCCGCCTTGGTAACCGTTGGTATGTTATTTAAAATTGACCGCGAAACTAGTAGAGGGAGATTTATCTTTCTTCAAAATTTAGACTCTTTAAAAGACACCAATGAAAGAAATACAATTGCTATAGTATAGTTCGTCTAGGGATCATTTTCCGAAGACTCGTTATCGTTTTATTACGGCAGTACAATAGAGGGTCCCAATAGCCTGGCATGTGCCAGGGCTGTAATGAAAAATTTGAGTAGGGGTTTGAAATATTTCATTTCACACATTTTACTTTCCAAAATAATTAAACTCACCACCTATTTATATACCTACATAGCCACAAATAACGGTTTTATAATCCTTTGGAGACAAGTTCACAGACCTTATAATAAGCTATAAGAAAATTAGGGAAATTCTAAGTTCAAAAGATTAACGCATTAAAATCTGGAAAGTGCAGTCTTGGTCTACAGTCGAATACTGGGCGTAAAATATATACCAGCATTGCAAATACTGAACTGGTCGACTGTACGGGCCGAAATATTTTGGCATTGCGGTTTTAGCTATTGTGCACCCATAATAAAACGATAACGAGTCTTCGGAAAATGATCCTTAGACGAACTATACTTGCCTTGTAAGTTGTACAGTGTATATTTTCAGGTTTTATTTATACGAGTATGTGTTTCGCAGCTAACTTCAATCATTATAGCGATAAGATGGACCTTAAAAGGGGTCAAGTCGGATTTTATCCAGGCCGCCCCCTAAAGTGGTTCCAAATAAATTGATTCCGCTTAATATTAATATATGACCAAGCCTAAATGCACTTGATTATTCCCCATTTAAATAACATTGGGTTTTGACATATTTTGGAGCTGTATTTTTGTCAAAAGAGCATTAAAAAATCCACTCAATATTGGAGTATATACTAGAGTGACGTAAGAATATGTGGACAAAATTTAAAGTCCCAATAAATATTGTTTTTTGTGCAACCGGACGCGAAATAAGCATTTCGTAGCCGCAATACAGGCCGCGAAATTCAATTTCGCGGCCGTTGTCATGCTAGCGGCCGCGAAATTAGGTAAACAACCACTTTGACACTTGAGAATTGCATGATTTTATCAAATGTTAATCCCAAAGCCACCTTGAAAGCTAACTTTTTATTTACATTGAAACTGTTTAAAATTAATAAAATTTATAATTACATATTTTTTACGGTAGCACAAAAAATATCGTGTACACCTTGTCCGCGAAATCCTTTAGCGCCCTCGAGATTGTCTTGCCTCGGACGCAAGCGGCCTCGGCGACAATTTTTCTCTCGGTACGCTAAAGCGTGATTTCGCGGCCTTGATATACAAATAACTATTTTGGGTTTTTGTGCGATAGTTTAACCATCTATAATTATATTAAGAATAATGATTGAGTCTTCAAATTTTGTCCACATATTCTCGGGTCATTCTAATATATATATATATATATATATATATATATATATATATATATATATATATATATATATATATATATATATATATATTTCAATATTGAGTGGATTTTTTAAACCTCCTATTGGCTTGTAAAAAATAAAGTTCCAAAATGTGTAAAAACCCAATGTTATTTAAATGGGAAAAATCAAGTGCATTTAGATACGGCCAAATATTAATATTAAGCGGATTCATTGCCAGCACAATTTTTATTAATTTATTTGGTACCACTTTGGGGGGCAGCTAATCTATTCTTATCTGAAATACAATATAAGTTTTTTAAAATTTCCAAATGACCCAACAAATTGAAGTGTACGTGGATAAACCTAGTCAGTATTTATTTACAACAGAAAAAAACTTTTATAAACGCCAAACGTCAAATCCTGGTTTAGTATAGCAACCGCCTTAGCAACGAACACGCCATTTTCTTGTTTGGAAACCTTCGTGACGTTTTAAGGTTATGCTGTAATTGTTTACCGGTTTCTTTTGAGCATTCGTCATATTTATTTAACCTAATACAGAAATAACATATACATATTAAAGCAAGACTATAAATAAAATATATACATACTGTTACATTTAAAGGTATATTATTAAAATTTCGAGTTACACACTTCGCACTTCGTTCGTCACTTGGTCACTTGCATCAAGCGTCACACTAAACGGGTCTATCTGCCTATTCTCGTACATATAGGTGGTGCACAGAATATCACAAAATAAATAAGTAAAATATTCTCATAAGAAAAAGTGATACGACAAGACAAGATCTGTTTACTAAATCCTTAAAATAAAAAATAATATAATGCATTTCCATTTCCCGTTTCTAAAGTTAAGGCATTGCATAAGGCAGGTATTGTTAATTGTTATTGGTCAATATACAGGGTGGTGACAGGCACAACAAAAGATGGGCATTTGTACGTAAAAAATGTTAAGTAAAGAACGTAAATAATGTATAATTTTAGTTCTTCATAACGACACTAGGTGGCTTGTTGTTCACAAATATCAGTTTTGCGTGTAGGAGTCAACGCATAGGTTCATAATTCAAGTATATAATTTAATTATTTTAAAATGACATTAAAAAAATTAGTTATGTAGGATGTAAGGTACTTCAAAGATTAAATGCACACATATACAACCGCATTTTACGATAAAACGTAAGTTATATATAGATAAATGTTTTATATTACACTTGATACTGTACATAAAATATTTACAATTAATATTTAAACTTGAAAAAGGAAAATTTCCTTAATTCTTTACATTTACCATATTTGTTCGCTAAAAGGAAATTACTGCCTACTGCGTGTATAGTACATTATTTAAGAAACTTGTAATAATAGCTGTAACTCAACAGAATGAAGTTTTCGATATGAGCAGTAAACGATTTTTGTAATTTATCCAAATTAGTTATAATCAGTAGCGATACGTTATTTTTAACCATCATACGGGCCTATTCTGTAACTCAGTGGTTAATTTTTAACAACTGGTTAAAAAATTTAACCAATTAACGGGCCTATTCTATAACTGAGTGATTAATTTTTATCCAATAGATATAGATTTGACAACTAAATAAACCTTTTTTACCTCCCGCTATCCTTGGTAATGGAGGTATAGGGATCGTGCTAAAAATCGCATATCGAGATTTTGGTAACTGAGCACGTTTTAAGGTCCCTAGGATCCAATTTTAACATTTTCACGATGATGTCTGTGTGTATGTGTGGATCCTCCACTCTAACTCAAATACTATCATTCAGAAAAATTTTAAACCTTGTATTTCGAACTTTTTCTGTAATAGAAAGAGCTCATTAGATTTTGGTGAAAATCGTATAACCGGAAATGGCACTTTACTAGAAGAATAGTTTTTCTTCGAAAAATACCTTTAAATGTTATTTTTTCGAGATTAATGTTAATATAAAAATTGAAGATTATTAAATTTTCTATAGATTTGCATTAATACTTTTTCTACATATTTTATGGATAAATTTATACAATTATCTATAATTTAAATCCCAGAGTCTACAGTTTAAACAAACAAAACGCAGTTATTCAAATGTACGCAATTGACAGATAAATGTCACTATCAAAGAACTAATCAATTCAAAATAATATTAGTAACGTTTTAAAAAGGAAAAAGTAAACAGAACAATAGAAAAGGAATTCAATACAGTTTCCAGCCTAAGTATATATGAACGATTCACAAAAATGTTTAAGCTAATCCT
Source organism: Harpalus rubripes (assembly GCA_963082715.1). Lineage (NCBI taxonomy): Eukaryota > Metazoa > Arthropoda > Insecta > Coleoptera > Carabidae > Harpalus > Harpalus rubripes. The sequence goes on from OY720450.1 coordinate 13,159,327, forward strand.
CATTTTTGGATTAGTGAATTCTATTCTATTCCGGTATTTAAAATTTAATCTTCATTTTATTATAGCTCCGGTGGCTCAATGGTTAGAGCAACGCCTCATGTCATGAGTGTCATCGGGGCTCTGGGCTCGAATCCAACTAAGGCATGAATGTATGTGACTGTAAACCCACTCTGTAATTCGGATTTAGTCCTGTTGAGGGGTTTAAAAAAAGGTAGTTACTTTGATTAGATTAGACTATATTGTAAGAAATAAACAGTAAAATTAGAGTAAAATTCGCTAATCCAAAAATAAGGATTAACTTAATCTTTTTTGTGAGTCGGGCTGTAAATGACGGGAGGTATTGTGTTGGCCACACCAGATTTTTTTGTTATACCTCAACATACTTGATTGGTTAAAACATTTAACCAGTAATAACAAAAAATTGGTTTTTGTTCACAAATCAATATCGTCGTTAATATCTATTGGATAAAAATTTTAAACAGTTAAAAATCAACCACTGAGTTACAGAAAAGACCCGATATAAAAGTTGATGATTGGCGAATAACAGTGAGTTATAGGAACTTATAACTCACTGCGTATAGCAATGTTTTACTCGTATGAACATCAGTAATTATCATGAAATGAATATAATTCAACAGGAGTACATGTATTTACGCAATGACTTTTGGTCTCTTTTTATAAGAAACAGAAAATCTATAAATATCAATGTGACTGGTTATCAAAACACCTTTCATTCTTATTCTTGACTTATTGCAATGAAAGAGTAACTAATGAATAAATGTATAAGATTTATTGGCGGCATGTAAGCGTGGAAACAAAGAAATAAAGCGATCAAGTGTATAATAATGGCAGCTATTTGCTCCAGATTTGAAATTGTAATCTCCGTAGTTTTATTCGGAAAGTAGTTTGGCATCAGTTGAGAAAGTTCAGGGTCAGTCGACATTGTGTGCCACGTTTTGGACCTTTCACACATGACTCCTGCACCGCATTTATTCTCACAGCCAAGCCAACATAAATTTATAAGTTTGCCGAATTTACTTCGCATAAAATCTTTCAAACTACGGAGTACTTCAAAATGATGAATTTTTATATTTAGTTACGACTTTTCAAATATGAAATATACAGGCTGTCTCACAACTCGCGCCCCAGAACGAATGAGGAAACTCGAGACTGCACTCGGATGTGTAATTTCGAAGAAAAAAAAATCTAGCTTAAAAGATATTCGAGAAAAGACGTCTTAAAATTGGCCAATCAGAGACCTACACCTTTAACGTGTGTTTGCATTAATTTTACGTTACTAGGGTTTTATACAAATCAAATCTTCTTTAAAATGTGTGGGCGACTGTAGTTTTCGAAAAATGTCAGTGTCAAATTAAATTTGACAAGGTGAATAAAAAAAGGCAAATTCTTTCGTTTAACACATTTTACACAGCTGCTACAACACGTTGCACTGTACGATATAAATGATGATCTCGGATGACACCTTCGCTAACCTAAATTTGTTGCCAGTGAAAAGTCAACTCTAAAGTGTCAAAATTACAGTAAGTCAAACAAATTTTGTAACTCACTGGTAGAATTTTTAAAACCTAGCAACCAGTTTTATTTTGTAATAATATCAACACCAAGATATCCTTCCGGGATTGGTGGATTAAAAAGTCTTGTAACTCCGTTATGCAAGCAGCCGCAAATTATTTTCTTCTATTTGTTGGCAACCTATTGTCGTCGGCAAGTGTCAGTTTCGTCTGGGGCACGAGTTGTGAGACATCCTGTATACAAATAATTGGCTATATAAAGCACATAAAATTATGCTAGATTCAGTTAGGTTATTAACTCACGGTAAATTTGCAAAAAATTTCACATAAAGACAGAGCTGGGCAAAGTACCGGAAAGTAGTATTTAAAGTACAAGTACCAAGTATCTTGGTTTCTAAATGTACTTGAAGTACAAGTACTTTTTTAGTTTCTACAGTACTTAAAAGTATCAAGTACTTGTAAATTTGGGTGCAAGTACTTTTTCAGATAATTGGTGTTTTTCTGATTATATGGACCTTAAACGGTGATTACGATATTTATTTGGTTATTTAAAATAGGGTATTACAGCTCAATCGAATTAAGAGGAATTAATAAGAAATAGTGAAAGTAGATGTTTAATAATGATATAATTGAAATACTTCGGAAATAAGGGGGTTTTTGTTTTAGCAGCTCGTCACTCATCTGAAATCCATATATATTATTTTGATTGGCGACTCAAATACCACCTATAAATATATAACGAATACCGAGTTAGGGGGTGGAGTAGACAAATTCAAATAGCAATAGCTACCAGTCCCCAGTACTGCAATTCTCAAACAGTTTTTATTTGAATATAAATTTCTTTCATTAAACTTAATAATTTTGATACACTTACAATTATAAAGCATGTAGACTTGTACAGTGTTACAATATTAATTTGTTTTTTATAAATATAATTTAAAAATAGCATACATTTCAAGAACATTTTAGATCCACGAAGAAAACAGTTTTATATAAAAACGTCACGTCTATATTTTCAAACTTCGGGGGACCGTAACTCGCTTATCAATAGGAATTTTTTCACCGGATTTTCACCAATAGTCTTAGTTTCACTTATACTTTCCGATGAAATTATAAAAAAAATGATGTAATCCCTTTATAAAACAAGAGTTCCTAGCTGGGACTGTCGTATCACCTAGCGATCTCATGACGTAAAATTGACGTCATATGATCGCCAAGCGATACGAGAAGCTGTACCAAGATGTTAGAATGATGTCATTTTTAGGACACGCGTTCGCCAGGCGATACGGCAGTCCCAGCACTGTAGTTAGGTAATACAAACATTATATGTATATGCAATATGCAGATTAGAATTTATTTATTTATACTAAAAAAAATGCAAATATATCTTTACTCTCATATTATCGCTGAAAGTATATTTATTAATGAAATTCACATGATTATGTACTACAGGAATAATACCACACTACTGCAAAAGAAACACTGACAGACAAACAATTCGCATAATATTGTTAACTTTTAAATCATTCATCGAACTTCAAGTACATTTAAAGTAATTCAAGTACATTTAAAATACTTCAAGTACATTTAAAATACTTCAAGTACTTTTCATTGTACTTCAAGTATTTTCCAAGTATTAAGTACCAAGTACATGTGAATAGGCTTACTTTGTCAAGTACAAAGTACTATACTTAGAAAGTACTTCAAGTACAGTACTTGAAGTACTGAAAGTATTTACAAGCCTAATAACGTACTTTTCTTGCAAGTATTGCCCAGCTCTGCATAAAGAACTACAATGATAATGGACAACTGGGCGACGGTCAACTGGGCGATAATCAAGTGGGCGATGGTTAAGAGGGTAACGATAATCTAAGCGACAGAAACTTAAAATTTTACACACAATTTAATGAATTTTTGTAACAAGGATAATAGTAAATAGTGACGCTCTGATTTTTCTAATTATAAAGTCTATGCGTTTTAACTATGGAGTGGTGTGAAAATAGGAGCAGTTTGACCTTGTTGTTTGAATAATATCGTGGTATTATCCAATCAGAAAACAAAATCAAACTGCTCCTATCTTCACACTACTTCATAGTTAAAACGGGTACAGTATACACATCTAATATTTCATCGCTCAGATGTCCGGCGCCCACTTGACTGTCCCCCATTTGTCGTTGTCTATTGCCCAATCGTCATCGCCCGTTGATCGCATGTTCCACAAAATTGGGTAATTAAAACTGGATAAAACGGGTGACGGTGGTTAGGGGTGAATATAGGAATTTAACATGGGATTTTAGTTTTACGAATTTCCTGTTCCTGTTAATTTTACGGCTAAAACTGTAGAGTACAAAATTGTTCAGAATTAAAAGATGCATCCAAAACTGTTTTGACATCCTACAGTTTTTGCCGTAAAATGAACAGGAGAGCCTATTAAAAGTTTGAAATCTTTGCAGTTTAAAGGTGCAAACCATTTTATTGTTCCATTTGTTAGTTGCTTTATTATAATAAACATATTAAAGTGTTTTTATTATTATGAATAAGCCAGTATTTATAAACTTGTTAATCTGGTTGTTCTCGAATATACACCGACAGCTGAATGACAAATGAGAAAAGTATAAAGTATTTATGATGAAATAGCTTATAAATATGTGTATAACCTCAATCCACGTGCAGTGATTCATTTACATAACATACAAACGCAAACTATTCCATACAAATAAAAAGCTGAAACGACTTTTGTCTGTCTGTTCCACTACCACGATTAATTTGTACAAAAATTTCGTAAAATTCTGCTCAAATATTCTCAAAAAAGCTGGTCAGAACATTAATTTGAAGTGATTAGGTACAAAAAAGAAAATACATGATGTTTTAATAGTCATGTGGTCTCGTGGCCGCGTGCCTGAGTGTCAGGTCGCGAATCTGGGGAACCGGGTTCAGTCCCGACCGACGCCAAATATTTCCAATTTTAAATGGCACAAAATTGACCCCTGGCGTGCACTCTCCACGCCAGTAATGAGTGCCCGTGAGGTGACGCCTGGTAAGCGCCCGCACGGTGCAAATATTTCATCATTACCGATATCTGTATACAGGGTCGGATTGGCCAGTCGGGATAATCGGGAATTTCCCGAAAGGCCGCGGCTGTTTGAGGCCGCCACTCGGTGATTACAAACTAAAATTTGAGTACGTAGCATCATCTAATTAACTTCACCGGGTAACCGTTCTGATTTAGATCGTTTTTAATATTTTCAAATTCTTGACAAAATGTCTTTCGGTGTTGCAGATATAGTCCCAGGTCGAATATATGAGGTTTTGATAATTTCCTACTTTGTAGATTTTTAATGATTGGAATTATAGTTAAGGTATTGTCCGGTGTTGGTGTGTTGGTTTACGGTTAGGTAAACTGATGTTACCAGTCCATTATCCGTTTTCTCTGTTAAAACATCCAAGAACGGAAGAACTCCATGAGATTTTTTCTCCATTTTGAACCTAATATAAAGTATCATCGACATATCTAAGCCAAAGTTTAGGTATTATATTTACTGTATCTAGTGTTAATTCTTCAAAAAATTCCTTGTATAAATTGGCTACAAATGAGAAGAACCCATCAGCAAACCATCTTCTTGTACAAAATATCTACCTTTTTCTTGGAAATATGACAAGAAGATTTTGTGGTTGTAATTGTATTTAGCTCAAAAGTTCTACAAAATGTTTTGAATTCTTCACATATGATGTACTCCTTGAAGTGGCTGAATGATTGGTAATAGAAATTGTGATAGTTTGTAAGTAGGAGAATTTATGGAACTTTTGACGGGTTTCTGAGATGCTTAAATATTTCTTATGGATTTTTGGAATCCCCGTACAGGTGTGGAAGCTTGCTAAAATATGGAATGAGATCTGTTCTTGTTCTAAGGCATATATAATTATTTATATTTCTTGACAGCACGGTACACTTTGTTTTCTATAGAGGTAGTAGAATGTTTTCCAAGTTTCTTATAATTTCCTTGATACAAAAGCTCTTCTATTTTCTGATCATATAAATTGGTATCCAATATTACTGTAACACTTCCATTATCTGCGGGTAGAATCTTGGTTGTGTTTTCTTTCAATGCTTTATTTTCTTCGTTTTCAAGATTAGGTTTGATCACATAATTTTTTTGCTTCAGAATTTTCCTCGCTCTCCATTTATTAATAATTTAATATTGTCTATAACTTTTAAACGAAACTAAATGTTATTTTCTTAACTACAGAATGTGCTATATTTTAAATACTATTTTTAGGAGCGTTTCTTATATTTTAACATCTTTTATAACTGTTTTTATCTAGGCAAAAAATTCGTATTATCCAACACCAAAACTAATTTATTACTTTGTGGCAATATATTTATAAATTTTTAAAAAATTGGAGATGAGGCTGATCATGCTAGAATTTTCCCGGGCCACTGAATCTTCACAATCCGGCCCTGTCTGTGTACAAAGCAGATTGGCATACCCAGCAATGGGTAATAAGCCGTGATGATATATTTATTTCATATATTTAATAGTCATACCCGTGCTTTTGGAATTTGAATCAGGGGGGGTAAAACAAAACACATCGAAAATTAAGAGTAGTAAATTTTCTTATTGTATTTCCTTATCAAGTTATTAGTAAACATTTAAAATTTATTAAAAACGTGTATTATAGAAAATAAAATATTTTCCACATCTGTTGTCACAAAACGTGTTCAAATCGGTTGTCTCCTACTTGAAGGCAAATGTTCCACGATTTATCATGGAAGCATGGACGCTTTGTAGCACATTTTCTTCTATTAACGTCACATTAGCATGAATACGAGTGATGACATCATAATATATATCATCTTCAGGGTTCGCAACAGGTTCGCCGTAAACATTTTCTTTCTAGGACACCATGGGCTATGCCATGATATGGGGCCACATCTAGCAATACACCTAACAGAGGAATTTTGATTCAGGAAATTTCTCACTTGCATTCCACAATGTGCCGGTGCACCATCATGTTGGAATTAACAATTTAATCTAGATGCTAATGAAACTTCACCGATCAATGGAAGCGGTAAATTTTCACCAAAAAATTGAAGATACAAGACAACAAGACTGAATTAAGTCAGTTAAGTAGAAAATGAAAATGTGGATAGTAGACTAATCACACTATTATTGATACCCAGTTGCAACACTATCACTTAAATTTTAAACTTCGTTTTATTAAGTTAGTCAATATACCTTTTCAATAAAACTTTTCAATTTAACGGCTATCTCTTTCTATCGCTAAAACATTAAGAAAAAGGCGCGAACAACTACCAGTTGGTCTGTCAAATGAAACGTCAAAAATATTGCAGTCATTAAAATACATGTATTCTCGGTGAAAATTTGCATCGTTAAACATTTTAGCTCCAATAAAAGCTTTTGTAACTTTTTTCGAGATTGTTTAAAGTTGTCAAAGTTTTTTCTCACACTTATATGACAAAAAAAATAAATACGTTATTTTTTATCATAAATCTATGGCTGCTTAGACAAAAAGTTCATAAAAACTGTAACTTTGTAATTAATTTTTACGTTTATATGAAGAGATAAAATAATCATTTCACATGATTTAGATGCTGCATTTAAATCTCTATAACTTTTATTTGAAGTATTTTTGCATAAAATAATTAGATAACGTTTGCGCAAAGAAAA
>OY720450.1:13171548-13326548 GCA_963082715.1 Harpalus rubripes
ACATTCAAATAAAGTTTTTTTTTTAATTTTACGTAGGTAGAATAAGTCGAAGCTTAGTAAACCCACCCCACATTTTCTAACTACGAGGAAATGTTATTTTATTTCCTTTTCTGCTTTTTACCTATTTTTTCAACAATAATACAGCTCACCATTCTTTCCGTCTAAAAAGCTCCCAACCAATTTCGTTTGCAATACATTCAGACTAATTTCTGTGAAACATAAAAACTATTAAGGCTATTAAATTAATATCTCCTATTTTAAAAACGACCAACAGTGCCGCTCCGTGGGTATAAGGCGCCTTTGTGTTATGTTATTATTTTAGCGCCCCTTCCCCTAATGATGTAAAATTTGCAAATTAAAGTTTAAACCATAATTTTTGTTCTTCAAAAATTCTAGATTTAAAATATTGATGAAAATTTCCTAGATTTATTCTTGTAATCAATAGGTTATAATCAAAATCATTTGTTGTAATCAACAATTTTACAGCAGATTTCAGTATTGTATGTTATGTACATTTGATTCTTCGCAAATGATAGTAAGTAGGTATTTAAATATTGGATACATTCTTGTAATCAATATTCTTGAGTTATAATCAATATATTCATTGTTGTAATCAACATTTTCATAGTTATTAATTCTATATAACAAAGCTACAATAATAACGAACCGATTAATACAATAATTATTTATTTATAACTACAGCTCTAATGCCAACAAATTAAAAAATATATTATTCACTTCTATCAAGTTAATTTGTAAGTTTTATAGTAATTTTGTCTTTACGAATAAGAGTATTTTATAAAAATTTACTGTTATTTACTTTACTGTCTTTACCTGCCCATCCGAACGGAGCGGCCCTGACGACCAAAGCTGTCAAACTAACTACTGATGAAATGTGAAACTAGTCAAATTATTAATCATAATTCGAAAATGCTCTCTGTATTTTCATTCTCAACGAAACTTAAAAAAAAAATTAATTAAGTTCTATCACTTTTGCAACTTTACTGTCAGATAATTACAAGTAACTGATTAATAGTGCACATTTAGTTTTTCACGCCTACCTAATTTTCTTTTTCCAAATCATCACGGCCTATCAAAACTATCGTGAAAATTCCACCCATTTGGATAATTTTTATAAAATATCTGATGTGGCTAACAAATACCTCCCGCCATTTTTTTATTAATTCAAATTACATACTTACATATTTACTATAACTATGGTTCTAGTTACTTTTTAAAACGTTACTATTATTAATTTGAAATGATTAGCTCTTTGACAGTGACATTTATCTGTCAGTTCATACATTTGATATGAACTGTGTAACCAAGGAGTTGTACTTGTTACTTCCTTGTACAAAGTAAAGGAAGTATTGTAATCGCGAAAAATTTCGGTTTTCAGATTTCAGCGGAAATATCCATTTTGACAATCCCTGAATCCATTTTGATTAATTTCGTTGTGACGTCTGTACGTACGTACGTATTTCGCATAACTCAAAAACGGTAAGCCGTTGAAAGTTGAAATTTTGTATTTGAGACTGCTATAACATCTAGTTGTGCACCTCCCTTTTTGGTCATTACATAATTTCCAGAAGTGGAACTTTACTTGAAGCCTATAATAGATTTTAATGAAAAACTATTATAAAATATAATCCAAAACTTTTCAAATTTGGTATATAAGACTTTTATGTCAATGAGAATAACATAGTAGATTTTGGTTAAAATAGACTAACTGGAAGTGATATATTACCTGAAGTTATTAACAGTTTTTCTTGAATAAAATGATTTTATTTTGATTTTAGAAATAAATGTTTCAAATAATAGTTTTAGAGAATTAAATTCTGCGTCTAGCACATCCAATATTATTAAATTAGCCCTTTGTATAAGTGAGATATGTAAATTTAAAAGTTATATACTTTTTGGTTTTAATAAAGCTTGCTATGGATTAGGACAAAAAAATATAAAAAAATTAATGTTATGCTAAATTACGGCAATTTTATAATTGGGTCTATACGAGTATTTCATGTTGGTCTTACGTACAAGAAAGTCGGGTGGTGTCCACATCATATTTTTTTAAAGCATAGGCTCCGGGATTTAAATTATAATACATAATTTTATAAATTTATTCATAAAATATATAGAAAAAGTAGTAATGCAAACTTGTGGAAAATTTAATAATTTTTAATTTTTATAATAACATAAATCTCGAAAAAATAACATTTAAACATTTTTCGGAGAAAACTATTTTGAGTTTCAAGTAAAGTGCCATTTCCGGTTATCTGCCTTACACCAAAATCTAATGGCTTCTTTCCATTTTAGAATAAAGTAGAAATACAAGGTTTCAAAATTTTCTGAATGAAGGAGCGTAAACAGGAACCATACACACACATACACACAGACATCATCGTGAAAATGTTAAAATTGTATTCTAGGGACCTTAAAACATGGTCAAACCAAAATCTCGAAATGCGATTTTTAGCACGATCCCTGTACCTCATTTACCAAGGGTAGCGGGAGGTAAAAATTGCATATAGGTAATTGTTATATGTTGGACGTCGGTCGAATTCAAGTCCGGACCTTCAATACCACAACCGGACACATAACCACATAAGGTGCTTAATAACCCCATTTTAGAGAAATATATACACTTAAATCTCATATTTAACGATTATAAAATAAACGCGAAAACACTTATTTGTACGTATCTTTTATTTGAAGTATTTTTGCAGTACTGCATGTTCGCTAATCATCCTTAATCAGTTCAACAGATACATACATTTTTTATATATATTAAACTATCGATAAAGCATGTATGTATGTATCAAAATAAGTATAAAGTATTTCCCAAACTTACATATTTACATTATTCTAGGAAACCACAAGTAAAATTTTCCTGTCCGGTTTCTTTACAAAATGTATATAACCACAAATATTTACTACTTTATTCTGGGTAATATTCCTTATAATGATAATGATGTAAACAATATTCAAGACAAATATTATTATGGACTTGTTTTTCGGAAAATTTAATCACAGCAAAATTCTGTTTCAATGTAGGCAACCAGAATAACAAATATATTCTGTTTCAAACCTAACCCATGTAAGCGAAGCAATATATGACGTCATTAATCAAGTGATATTTATTTAATAACGCGTACGTCAGACAAAATACTTTCTTGGTGTATGACATTACTGCATGTGTTTATGATGTCATTTCAATGCTAATGTGAAACTATAAAAACTTTTCACTATATTCAAATATTAGTTTGAATTATATTGTATATGCGAATTATTTAATACATCATTTACATATGGATTCAAACTAATTCATTGTATGACAAATTTAAAAGTTAAATTTATTAAATTATATGTTATAAAAATAAAGTCGATGGTTTTCAATAAGTAATTTTATAAATAAAAAATAACTGAATATAAATACGGGTTTCAGATTATAAAAGTAACATAAAAAAATTATCAATAAAAACCATTAAAAGTTAAAATAGTAATACCAAAATAAAATACATAAAATTTTACTATTTTAAAATATCTTTCTTTAACAATAAAATTTATTTTTATTTTTACTATTATTCGCACTTTTATTATAGTTCAATGTTTAAAATTTTAACAAACAATACGTCCACGGGGGTCACGCTAGTATAATTGAGAATAAGAAAATCAGGTAGCTCATAGAAAACAAAATTTCCATTATTCTGTTATTTACCTGCCATTTAAAATTAAATTGCAAAAGTTAAATTAGTTAATGATTTTTTACCTTCCGTCACTTTTATTGTTAATAAAGGTAATATTGTCTTTGGTCAAAAAATTCGATGTAGAGTTTTTAATAAATAAGCACGTTTTAGGGTCCCTACAATATGATTTTACTATTTTTACGATGATATCTGTATGTATGATGGATGGATGTATGGATGTATATATGGATGGATGGATGGATGTATGTATGTGTGACGATTTTTTCGAATCGCATAACTCGAATACCACCTTTCTAAAAATTACAATTTTTGCGTATTCCTTTTCTTTACATCCTTATGAAGAGCTGATTAGATTTTGGTTATAATTGGTCCACCGGAAGTACCCTAATTTGAAGATTTTAACAGTTTTTCTTGAAAAAATGCTGTTAAATATCATTTTTTCACGTTTAATATTATTATAAATATTAAAGAATATTTTATTCTCTATACGATTTGATTACATTTTATACTTCATATTCAATATACTTATACAGAGTTAAAAAATTATAAATAAATTAAATTTTATAAAGCAGCCAGCTGTGCTATAACTATGGAAACATCTACTATATTAAGAAAATTTTGATTGACAAATGTCAGTGGCAAGTGTATTTGACATATACTATATCTGTTTTAAGATTGCATTGGTGCGAAGATAGGAGCAATTTGATCTTGTTTTCTGATTGGATAATACCCCGATAGGTATTATCCAATCAAACAACAAGATCAAACTGCTCCTATTTTCACACCACTGCAATCTTAAACCAGATATAGCATAGTATGTTTGGGTTATAATTTTACTGGAAATATATACAATCTCTTCCAGACACTTTCTGTATGGATTTTTTACAAAATACATAGAACTGACGGAAGGTAATGTGCTGGCCACATCAGATTTTTTAAATATTATTAGGAGTGGAAATATCGGAATGATCACAGATGATGTACGAATAAATGATTTAGGTATAATTTGAAAACTTTGACGTGTTTAATTCAATCTAAAATTAATTTGACACTTTTTAACTCTTCCAGAAAGTAATTTAGCAGCATTGGCAGTTTTTAAATCTTCCAAAAAATTGTTGCAAACATTCCAAAAGAAGATTGGTTGGGTTCTCTTAAGAAGTAGAAGGAAAGAATGATGAAGTTTATTTTTGTTCAAGGGAAATATTTTGAACATAATTAAAATGTGCACTCCATGTGTATTACCCTCAATAATTCTAGCGTGACCGTCGTATATTTCCTTCAAATTTCATAAAAAACAAAAACTTAAATAAAATAATATTTTAATAAGCCTAAATAAATCTAGACAATTCAACATTGTCACCATTATACATTTACGCGAACTAAAACTATTAATTTTTTTAACATGATATTTTATCTATATGCACTACATGAATGTCTATATTTATGCAGCAATTTTGAAAGCAATGTGTAGTTTGAAAACATATGTAGAGCGTGTTAAAAACAAAATTGGTTCAAGTTGTTCGAAATTGACTCTATAAGAACGTTGAAAGAAGTCTGCCAAGCCTTGTGAAAAGTTTATTTGGTTTGAAAAGCGAAATTGATGGTACTGAGATTGCATAGCATTCTAAAATGCTTGAGAAATAGAATGCTTCGAACTCCCTTGAAAACGAAAAAAACTGCGTTTTACACTGCACTACTAACTATAACACATAAAAGTACAAAAAACATCATTCTTCCCATAAATATGCGCATAATGCATTTATTTACAGAAAAATAAACAGCGTTAAACAAAAGAAATCAGTGAAATCACTAAGTGCATGCGAAAAGTGGTCACTGAACAGTGATTTACGCATATACTTAATATCAGTTTACCTTTCATATTATGAAAACATCCCAAATTAATAAAACACTTATACTAAATCTCATTATGCGAATACTCAACGCAGTTTTAATAATAAAACGAGGAATATGTAACATGCATAACACAAGTTTAGATCACAAGTAAGTTAGATTTGCGAATCAAAGAATGCTGGCCTGTTGCTATAGAAACTGTTGCAACTGCTTAGGCAAGAACGCGTCATCAGCCTGTTGCCTAGCAACCACGTTTCATTCCCCCACTAACACAAGCCAGCAAACAAATATAAACTCTATACTCTATGCTAATTGCTACGAAAGAAGAATAACCAAACTAAAGTCCGATTTAGATATATTTTCAAAAATTTGTCACTAGGAAGGTATGCTTGGCGCCTCTAAACACTCACACGCCGAATAATATTAATAAGAATCTCCAATTTTATAAACAGACAACTAGAATAAAAATGAATTACGCAACTAATGAGAATTAATTGATATCTATGTATTTATAAATCAAGTAAAACAGAAATGAATGCTATCATTTAGGTAAACAATCATAAAAATGTTATAAATTAACAACAATATAAAATATAATATGAAAAATTAACCATAGAAATTTCAAATGCAAAAATAATTCAATATTTTTTTTAATAATCAGAAGTAAATACAACATCAGTTTATTAAACTTGTTGCTCTTACTGATGAATCAGCTCGTAACAAAAGAAAACAAAAATAACAAAAACAAATTTATCCCTTAATAAACAAAGTCCGCAGAAATTATTTATCAATTTGTTTACTATCATATCCAAATTTAACTAATGTAAAAAAATGCAATACGTGGACAACTGATTATTTTGCTAAAGGTTTCATAAACATTTAGCTTGTTTATTTCATCAAAAATGTAAAACTGATAAATGTAAGTAATTGTCATTTTATCCATTTACTCCTTCATAAAAATGACAATCAAGGCCACTGGTAAACAATTTTTAATAAATATAGGTCAGAATTCGGCCATTGCAAATATTCCAATTCGAGCGTGGTGATCAGGCATTTTTAATAAAATATGGTTTATATAAAATAACACCACTTAATATTTGCACCAGATGAAAGACAAAATATTGAGACATAAAATAACAAGTATACAAGCAATAATTCACTTACATTACGGCTGTAATTCACAATAAATTAGGATGACTTCTTAACTAAAGCACCATTTTCGCCACCCAAACATATGATACACAAGTACACACAGTGATTTTTGTTTGTACAACTGGATAATTGTGGCATCAAGACTTCTTCTTCATGTTCTCTTCAGCCAAATCATGCGAAAACAAATCATATTAAAAGTAATATTAACGAAATTTATATGTTTAATTTATTCAAAGGAATTGACAATAAAATATATTTATATAATAATTAAAAATAAAAATAATGTACAATAAATGGAAACAACACAACAAAATTATACGACACGAAGTTTGCTCTTAACCTATCTCTTTTTATCTTTTAAAAAAAATGAAGATAGAAGATAAATAAGTATGCGAATGTAATTTTAAATTTTATCATTATAAAAGAAAGCGCATATTCGAACGGTTAAACAAACCTATAAACCATAATCGAAATATAACAAATTTATATAAAAATTGTAAAATACTTGCTGATTTATAAGTGGTTAAGCTAAATAATTTTTTTAAAAAACATTATGTTACAAATAATTAAACATTTTATGAATTTATAATTCCACAGCGCCTCGCCCACAGACTACCCATTTTCCATTCCCATTGGTAAGTAAAAATGGTGGAACTCTCATGAGAAAATATTGTTTCAATGCCACTATTTACGTAACAAACTCATCGCAAAACTTTAAAAAATCATATCTTATTTAATATAAGGAATTGTCAAGTCGGGTTTTCATTAATAGTCATAATTATCTTTGTACAAAGTTTCATAAAAAATATAAAAAAATACAAATAGCACAAATGTAAATACCTGTGGCGATAGCTTTAAAATCCGATGAGGTGACGCCTGGTAACCGCCTACAGCTATATCATTACTGAAAATTAAAAGTAAATTGGCACAGTTATTAATATGTAATATTTTTTTACCACGAAAAAAACAATAAAACAACCTTTTACATGTTTTAACAATAGTTTAATTAGAGAAGCTATTGAGATTTTTAAAACGAAGAATAATAATCTCAATCATTCTGTCGGTTTAAAACGGAATTTAAAACTTAGTCTAGCACGGCTTCCTATATTAAAAATGTTATAAATCGTTACCCTGATTACTTGTTTGCTTTTGTTTTTTCTTTATACGTATTTAGCCTGCAACAGTATAGGGCGCGAGCAGACACGTTACTCGAGTGACCTTGACGTGCTTAGAATCAGCTGATTTGTGTGCGCATGTCATTTTGACAAGAACATTGTCAATTTGACAAGACCTATGTTTTGACTTATTTTGATTTTGAGTAGCTAAAATGTTAATATTTTATAATTTGTAGGCACTAAAACACATGAAAATAATAACATTTTAGCAGTTAAAAATCAAAATAAGTCAAAACATTGGTCTTGTCAACATGATATTGTTCTTGTCAAAATGACATGCGCACACAAATCAGCTGATTCTAAGCACGTTATTTTGATTTTGAACTGCTAAAATGTTATTAATGTACAATTTTCAGGCAGTAAAACACATGAAATTAAAAATTATAACATCTCAACAGTTCAAAATTAAAATAAGTCAAAACATTGGTCTTGTCAAAGTGACTGCTCGCGCTCTATATGCTGTCGAAACGTTGGTTTAAATTAAAATAAACCGTACATAAACTATTAAAAATGGTTGTTTTATTGTTATGAGTTCTGAAAGATTTTTTAATAATTTCAAGAAACGGAAAAGGGTTATTTTATATTCCAAATCCTTTATTCATTCATAAAATTTAAAATAATTATCACAACTCAATATATATCTCTCACAAATCACTAAAAAACTAGCACATATAATCTACTTATTATTTTAAAAACTTTACTAACATATGAGTGATGCATAATTTTTACAAAAATAGTTATTGTAATTCAGTTCAATTTGATATTATGAAAAAACTGTTCTTGATAATACCAATTTTAAAACTAATTTAATTTTGTTTGTTGGAATGTTCCTATCCTAATACATAATTTAGTATAAAATTAAAACAAAGTAAATGCCTAAAAATACCAATTGTGCATAATTATTGAAATGCAGTTAATAAGAACAAAATAATAAGTATTTCATTTGTTTTCACATAATAATTATTAAATTCTACGTTAACTACGGCTGGTATTACCAATAGCCATTTAATTTTAAATAAACGCAAAAATAAACAGAAATTATTACACTATTAATATTATTTTTCGAAAAATGCACATTTAAAATTAAACAGCTGTTGATAATACCGCCTTCTAATATAATATTTGTCATACAAAAACATTCATACATATATTTATATTTCAGCACCACATAAATGTATGAATCTGTCAAATTTATTATAAAATGCTTTCGATACTATACTTTTTATGGTTCGTATACAAGGCTTTAATACAAAATTTAATACCGTTCACTGTTTTCAAAATTACGTCATTACCTATAATCAATATTTGTTTCATAAAAATTATTTCGATTAATGCATATACGGTGTCAATCAAAAACATGGACAGAAATATTTGACGCGGAAAACTAATTTTTAGAACATATTGTCCCCTATCATTTTACAGCATATATTTTGATGCTATTTTTTTAATTTAGACCATTAGTGACTTGTATACTTAATTTCAGAAAAAATAAAAATAATATCAATTGTTGGTGAATAAAATAAAATTAATTTAATAAAATAAATAAATTAATCTGACATTAATTTTTTGAAATAATCGCATATTAGATCTATTGCTGCCTTATTAAATTAAAAATATTTGGTCGACAGAAGACTAAATTAGAAAAAAATTGGCATCAATCAGAATTTTATGCTCTAAAATACTTTGTACTAGAATTAGGTAAATAAGGAGCAATGCAAACTAAAAACAAGAAACTAATTTTCCATGTAAGATACCTCTGTTCGGATATTTGATAAAAACCTGTAAAATTAATATTATCTTCTTGTTAACAAATATTTTGTCATTTATTCTGCCATCCCTCATATTTTCTCTCTCATATTAAAATAATATTTTTATCGCTTATATAACAAAATTATTGCATTTCAAATATTTTAACTGTTAAAATAACCTGAATGTAAACATAAAACGTACACCAAATAAATGACTCGTAAACGATCCCTACACATTCAATAATAATATTATTGACCGTCTGGATGATATTTAATAACTGAACAATTACAAAAATATATTATTGAAGGTTTAGGGTTCGATTTAAAAACAAACTTTGCACATATTTTACTCTTGTTTAACACAACTATCACATACTCTAACAGGATTATGCCATCCTCTAAGAGGAACCGGTTTCCTAGTCGTCGAGCAATCCGAACATACCGCTTTGCCGCACTCCCTGCAGTGATGTAGTGGGTTTGTAGGTTCAAACGCAATATCGCAACACATACAACCCACTACCTCGCTGTCTGGCACCCAATAGGCCGGCCGAGCCGTGTCTTTGATGAAGTTCTTTGGATACTCCAACACTGAAGCCACAGATGATATAGTGTTTACAACTGCTTCGCTGTATTTCCGAACGCGGACTTCTTTGTCGTCTATGCCCTGAGATAAACTAGGAGGCGTTGGTTGATAGCAGTCGTCACAAACGCGGACGTCTTCGAACCAACCACGAGATGGGACGGGTTGGCTGCGAGAGGAGCATTCGTCGCAGAAGCCTTCGCCGCATGAACGGCAGTGATGTTTTGTTTCCGAATTTACAAATGTCTTTTTACATGCGTGACAATGCTAAAATGAAATCTTATTAGTTTACCCAAATAAAATTATATTTGTATAACAATTGATCAAAAAGAATCCAACCTTTAATAATAGGTTTGTTCGTGCCTACTTTAGTTTTTACTGCAAAAAATCGCATTTTTCACTTTGCGGCAACACAAGCTACTACGAAACGTTAAGGCGCAGTTACAAAACGCGTGGTTCGTCGAACCAGAGTACTGAAAGGCAGGTCGCGATGGCTCGCGTTCTGACGAACCAGGGCTGATAAATGACGCGAGGTTCGCTCAGATTCATGAAGTAATTGGTTTGCCGAACCAATGTGGATATTTATGTGTTCTCGTCTTGTGACTACATAATGACAATCATGGATGCTCGGCAACAAATGATTATGTCAACTTCCTTGTTACCTCTCGCTAAGAGAGGTATTGAATTCATGCTAAAAATTGCATATCCAGATTTTAGTGAATAAGCACGTTTGAAGATCCCTAGAATCCGATTATAACATTTTTACGATGATGTCCGTGTGTGTGTGTGTGTGGATGTGCGTGTATGTGGGTGTTGGATACACGAGTTCTCAAATACTATAAGACTTAAGACATTTTTAACTACGAATTCCTCAATCTAACAATAATGGGAAGAGTTGATTAAGTTTTGGTAACAATTGGACAACCTGAAGTAGTAGTTACAAGAAAAAAATCATCTATACACTGTTCCATTTAAGCCATTCAGTAGATGGAGCTGGCAACAGCGCAAACTTAAAGTAACCGAAATTACATTGGGTAAACTTGTCTCTTGTCACCAATTTCAGCCAATTGGAGAGGTCAAAACTATTCCCTATGCTCTGCAATACTGAATGGCTTAAATGGAACAGAGCATAAATATTATTTATCGAAAATTTATGTGAATACTTATATTAAAGAACGTTAAATTTTTTATTCGATAAATATAAATTCATTATTATATCTTCTAAATATTTAAAGTGAAATGCATATAAAATAATTTGATGTAAAAAAATTGACACATAAATATATAATAAATATTTGCATGCCACTGTCAAAAAAATATTTGTACATCATTATGAAAATAAAAAAAAAGTCAACAACGCAAAAGAATATACGTAAAAAAGAATATAAAAGGAATTTGCGAAAAAATGACGAATATAAAGAAAAAGAAAAAAAATATCTGGCGAGAGGTTATGTGCTGGCCACATCAGATTTTGTATTATATAATATGGATTTTTAGAGCACAATAGTTTGAAAAAACATTTAAAAAATGTTGAGGATGGCGTCACATAAAAAATAGATAAAAGTAAGCAAATCTGGCTTTCTAATTGAAGTTCTATGATTAATTTCAAACATTTATCTGCTGGTTATGTCATAGTTCACAACTTATTTGAATATGTCAAAGCTTGACTAGTGACTTGCACGGCAAGTAGTCCGCGATACGGCAGGCCTGCGTGGACCTGCACAAACCAACACGAACCTTGCACGAACCAACGTGTTCAGCGCCTTTGATCCGTGCCTATTTAGCGACAGCCGATGGAATCTCGCGAACCACCATGAACCGCAAGCCATGTATGTCAAACGGTGTAAAGTTCGTGGTTCGTTGAGACAAATTCGCCGAACCACGCGCCGTGTAACTGTATCTTTATAGTTAAACGGTAATCATTTTTACCTTCCGTCACCTTTAGGTAAGGAAGGTATTGTCTTTAGTCAAAAAATTCGATGAGTTTTAATGAATAAGCACGTTTTAGGGTCCCTAGTATACGATTTTACTATTTTTACGATGATGTCTGTATGTATGGATGGATGGATGTATGTATAGATGTGTGTGTGTGACGATTCTTTCGGATCGCATAACTCCAATACACCTTTCTCAAAATTATAATTTTTTCGTATTTGTCTTCTTTACATACAAATGAAAAGCTGATTAAATTTTGGTTATAATTGGTCGACCGGAAGTACCCTAAATAGAAGATTTTGACAGTTTTTCTTGAAAAGACGCTGTTAAATATCATTTTTTCATATTTAATGTTATTATAAATATTAAAGAATATTTTATTCTCTATACGATTTGATTACATTTTATACTTTATATTCAATATATACATATAGTGTTAAAAAATGATAAAGAAATTAAATTTCATAAAACAGCCAGCTTTACTATAAACATGGAAACATCTACTAAATTAAGAAAATTCTGATTGACAGATGTCAGTTTCAAGTGCAATTGACATAGAATGTTTGTGTTATAATTTTACTGGAAATATAGAAACTTTCTGTATGGAATTTGTACAAAATACATAGAACTGACTTAAGGTAATATACTGGAAATATTGAATCTTTTGTAAGAAACTTTCTGTGCGGAATTTGTACAAAGTACATAGAACTGACGGAAGGTAATGTGCAGGCCACATCAGATTTTTTTAAATATTCTACAACGTTCTATTTTGTGCTCAAACAGGTGAATTCGCTAATAAATAAATGTTTAAATAACTTTCGTGATAAATATTGGAAATACATATAAGCCATTTAATTTCTGCCTATGTTATTCAACATATCTTTCATATCCATATAAACGCACGTATTTTCTGCCTGGCGTGGGATCATAAATTCAAACAAATATTTGGTTTACTTTTGTTGAATCATTTTTTTCGGCATTTATATTTGAAAATGGATTTCGGATTTCAAAAAAGCGATAGCAAAAGGCTTGAAAGTAGTAAGAATTTGAAATAGTTTGGATGTGCGAATGAGTGAAGTAACAAGAGATAGCCGTTCTGTGATATAGACGATAAGGGCATTAAAAACTCGAAGAGTTTAAATACTAATAACTTTTTTAAAACTTTGATAGTCCCTATCATATAGTTGCAAGTTCCATTTTGAAGGTAAATGACAAATTTTCTAATTTGATACTATGATGGAGAATCACATTTTATTTTTTTAATTCCTCTTAAAGTATGTAGATTAACCGACTACTTGCAGCTTACTAACTTCTTTTTTTATTAAGATCAACACATCGAAATGTATATACCTTCAAAAAATCTACCCTTTTTACGTCTCGCTAAGAGAGGTATTGTATTCATGCTAAAAATCGCATATCCAGATTTCAGTGAATAAGCATGTTTTAAGGTCCGTAGAATCCGATTATAACATTTTTACGATGATGTCCGTATGTGTGTGTGTGTGTGTGTGTGTGTGTGTGTGTGTGTGTGTGCGTGTTCGTGTGTGGATGTTGGATTCACGATTTCTCAAATACTATAAGACTTAAAACATTTTTAACTACGGATTCCTCAATCTAACAATAATGGGAAGAGTCGAGTCAGTTTTGGTAACAATTGGACAACCGGAGATAGTAGTTACAAGAAAAAAATCATCTAAATATTATTTATCGAAAATTTATGTAAATACTTATATTAAAGAACGTTAAATTCTTTATTCGATAAATATAAATTCATTATTATATCTTCTATAGATTTAGAGATAAAGAAATGCATATAAAATAATTTGATGTAAAAATTCTCAGATCAAACTAGCAAGAAATTCAAATGTTTGTAATTGACACATAAATGTCACTGTCAAAAATATTTGTATGCCTCTGTCAAAAATATTTGTACATTATTATGAAGATTATGAAAATAAAAAAAAGTCAACAACGCAAAAGAATATACGTAAAAAAGAATATAAAAGGAATTTGCGAAAAAATGACGAATATAAAGAAAGAGAAAAGGAAAGTAGAAAAAGAAAATTTCAGGATATTGAATATAAAGAAAATGTATGTATTGTACATAATTTATTTTAAAATATCCCATAGATTTTGCAAATATATGTGCGAATTATTTTGTAATGAGACATGAATATATGTATTTGTATTTAAAAATATTTTTCGTTTTATGCGTACAACCAGGTAAAATGTCTGGCGAGAGGTTATGTGTTGGCCACATCAAATTTTTTTAATACACTGTAAGGTTTGAAATACAAAAAAATTAATAATGTAACAGGCAAAATTTAAAAATTTCACGCCCACAGCTTATCAATCTTATCATATACGGAATTAGTTAGAGATATTATAGAAGGTCAAATTATTTTTGATCAGGCATATTTGTAAATATAACTATTAACGTCATTAGGATTCTATATCAATTTATCAATATTTTTAAGGACATATGTTTCCGTTGCGAAATATTTAACATTCAACAAAATATTTGTACTTTATTTCAATACTTATCTTCATTTTGAATTAAATACAAACAGATTAAAATACGACTTACTTTTATTTCATTATTCGGTCGCCAATAACTGGGCGCAACTTTATCAGCAACCCAGGATGACAATAATTTTGTAGGATGCGACCCAACACTAGCAACAGCTTCACTCAGATAAGAAACTCCATCAAGTACTTTTTGAGCAGAGTTTTGAGCATTAGTAAAGTTTTTGCTCTGAAACAAAAGCTTAAAATTAAATTAGAACAATATAAAAAAGAATATTTTATTTAAAACTTGTTAAAAATAACTGTCTTACCCCTGGCCAGACGTGGATAATTTCAGTTCGAACGGCAACATCTTCAGGATTTTTATTTCCGTACCAATACTGTCTACTGCGGTAAATTTCACCACAATTTTGACACTCGATTACGTATCCAGACCATGCGTATTTGGCGAGACCATACCAAGAATTTTCGTTAGTTGTTTGTACTCGGGAAGTTACTATAATTTCTCTTCCATTAGCATGGCAAGCCTAAAATAAAATATTCTGAAGGTACGAATAATAAAAAAATATACAAAGGCAGCATGGAAAACGGGACATTTTTTTTAGAAAATATTTTGGTTCAAAAATTGTCCAATTGTATCCCAGTATTTCTGATCACTTGTGGGAAAGTAACCAATCAAAACAAACTGATAATGGACCTTTTCAATTTAAAGAGATAGAAGATATGCGCAATGGAGATCTGCGCATAGTAAGAACAACAGAGATCTATGGCGTTTGTTTCTAAAAAAATTAGACGTAAAATGTGAGAATATCTCAGATAACTTTAAAAAATCTTATCGATATAAGTTACAAAAGCTTCTATTGAAATTAAAATGTCTAACTATGCAAATTTTCACTTAAAATACAGGTATTTTAATAACTAGAATATTTTTGACGTTTCATTTGACAGCCCTACTGGCAGTTGTTCGCGCCATTTTCTTACTATTTGCACCGATAAAGGTCCATTATCCTAAGACAATTATCATTTATGTCACAAAGTTGCTAAGTAACAAACACTTTTTGACAGATAAGTAAAGATTAATTGTTTTAATTTGAAAATGTCATTTTCACGGTATGGCAGTGAAAATAACGATTCAATTAATAAAATTATTACTATTAAACGTTTGTACAATAAAACTGGACATGTCTTGTCTTCGCGTTGTGTCAATGGACCTTTTACATTTTTATTGCACCCTGACGTCATTTTTCAATGCGCCACGTAGTGAAATTAGAGATGAGGAGGCACCATGTTGTCAACTAAAATGATTAAAATAATAAGCATTTATTTTCGATAAAAAATTATTTAAAAAACACAAAACCTTAAATAATTTTGTCTTTAACTATAAAGAAATAATTAATAATGAAAAAAATATATTTAAAAGAAAAAACAACAATTTTATTCTTGTTTATTACTTTCCTAATATCAAACTGGCAACTACGCAATTATCTGTCACTTTATGTGGTGTTTATTTCGCATCTTGTGGAACAAAAAATCCCTTTTTCTATTTTGGTTCTTTAATATGTACTTTACGAAACCCATTTGGATGTCATAAAGTACTTCTTTATGACATCCAAATGACTTTCATAAAGTACACATTATACAACCGAAATTGAAATTCCTGGATATGAAATAATGTACATTTTTTGAAAAAATGACCAAAATAGAAAAAATAGTATAAAATACACGTTTCATAAGACATTTCAGCGCACTTGTCCCCTTAGAAAACTCGCGGCAAGCCGCTCGTTTCTAAGAATGACGCGTGCGCTAAAATCATGTCTTATGAAACTTGTATCTTAATGTACTATTTTCTTATTCCATCTCATCTTTCTCTTGTTTTAAAATATTCATCACAAATGCTTTGTGTGATTTTATTTAAGAAATTTAAGTTTTTGCCAGAGTTTTTACTTTCCGCCATTTGTAATCTTATTTGAAATGTAACTGTTCTCCTCAAAGCGCAAACAACCTACTGCGCACTACATATATGTCATTTTTGTCTATCTCTCTCTTTTGATGTAAAAGGTCCATGGCAATCTTATTATCGTGATTTTATAATTTTTGCTAAACACAAATTCAACGTAAATTTAATAATTTAATTAAAATTGCAAAAAAAAATTTCACCGAATACCCCTTCGGCGTCGGGCGGTTACCCAGCAACGCGCTTTCGGTAACTGTCATAAAATTATTTCGTAATTATCAATGATAATTGTTATTTCTCCGTTATTATGCTTAATTAGAGTATACAAAAGATTAATTCGCATTATTAAAAAATAGTTCAAGGTATCTAAAACGAATTAAAATGACAAATATATAATAAAAGAAGGGTCTGAAAGAAACGGAACTAAAATAATAAATAGACCAATAATAAAATATTGGAATAAATTAAACATATGTTTAAGAAATAATGAGATGTAAGTTTTAGGAACTCTTTGTGAATACACAGCAATAATAATATTTTGTTATAAATACTCAAATATAAATTTGATACAAGTATTTTTTCTTTAAAAAATGAAATGGCCCGTTTTCCGTGCCGGTCTGTGTAGAAATTATATTTACCTTACACAAATACACGCAATTTTCATACTGATGTTGATATCTACACCTGGAAGTGTTAGCATGAGGAATACCTTCTCGAATATGGCCCATAGATTTTTGGCAACCGCTGTCACAAGATTGACATTTTACTGGGCATGTAAAATACTGATCAGGAAAGAGGAGTGGCACTGAATTTATTATTTCTCCACTGAATTTATCGTTTAAAGCCTAAAAATTGGATATACATTTATTTCATTGCACACACGCAAAAATAGCAGAAGATTAATAAGAGCACAAAATAAGAAAGAATCGAAATCTATACCCATATTTTTCTCAAGAACTACATAAAAGATACACGTAGTCGGTTAAATTAGACAAAATTTGCCCCAATTGGCGAAGAAAATGAACTCGTAGCCGCCTGGTGGCAAAATTATAAAGTTGCCAGAAAAGTAATCAAACTGTTGTGTTTACGGTTGTCATACTGCCCTTTAAACAATACTGCACTTCAAATCAATTTATATTTAACATCATATGAATTTTATTTGCTTATATCCCTGTCTAACACTGTACAAGTTTTGACAATTACTCTTCTCGCCGGCCATTTTCCCGCATCGGTGCTGCCTCTATCGGTCATTTTCGTTGCCAATAGGAGCCATTTTAGCAGTGTATTCGCAGTCGTAGATAAAATTTCCCCTCTAGTGGCGCCAATCGGTACTACGGAAAGCAATCGTACAAGCGCCATATTGAATAAGTGACAGCTGAATGAGTCGTGTAGCAATTAATAATTAAATATTTAAGCTTATCGCCTTTGTATAAATAAGTTTTTAAACTCGGTTTGTATATACAGTCAATGAAACACAATGAACAATGAGAACTGTCATATGTCAAACCCATCGTATGGCGGCCATCTTGTTTCGAAAATCAGCGCCTCTATCGTTAATTTCGATTGCGAAATGCTTATTTT
Source organism: Harpalus rubripes (assembly GCA_963082715.1). Taxonomy (NCBI): domain Eukaryota; kingdom Metazoa; phylum Arthropoda; class Insecta; order Coleoptera; family Carabidae; genus Harpalus; species Harpalus rubripes. The sequence continues at coordinate 13,189,758 of OY720450.1, forward strand.
TGCAAAAAAATTCCGAATACTAAATTAAACTGGATTTTAGTTTGCACTTCTTTATGGCACTTTTTCAGCTATTTCGAAAGGTGATGCTCATTTATTATCACTATTGGATATCAAGTTATGCCAAAGTTACAATTTTTATATGGACGCCGTAGTGGAAAGATAATTTTTTAAGCTTTCCATGAATAATAATTTATCTATGTTAATTTCAAACACCAAAAATGCAAAAAGTATTAAATTTAGGGTGTGAAAGGATTATTTTGGCAATGAAACGAATGAAATCATCATTGAAGTATCGTCAAATATTTTTTTTTAAGTTTACTTAATCATTTTTGTCTATCTGCAGATATTAGTGGACAATATTGACATTTCAGTACGAGTTTTAAATTTTGAAAGCGTTGGGAAATAACGGAACTATTGCACAATAACAAAATAATATTTGTTTAATTAATTTATTTGAGCGATTAGGTATACAATAACTGCATAAATGAAATTATAATTAAAATAAAGTGGCATGTGATGAAATGCAAGGAAAACCGTTGCTGGCTACTCGTCTCTTGTTATTCTATTACAAGTATTCAGGACGTTCAGATCCTTGGCAACTCTGTTTCGCCTAATTGCAAAACATAATTGCCTATTTGATTTATTAAACTGTTTATGTTGTTCACTCTAAGTTTCTTATTTGTTTCATTCGTCTATCTTCGCTAACAATTTTCTTATTAATAAAATGTATATACTTTGATGAGATCGAGCATGAGTGAAGAATGTATGTACGAGAATGTAGATGAAGATGTCTAACAAACCAAGCCTAATTTTTTTTAATGGTACAAGTGTCATAAAATTCCAGACATAATTGGAACGTATAGCCAAAAATGGAGTTAATTTTATGAACATAGTTAGTTCACTAGTGTAAGATTTTGAATATTTAATTAGGAAAAACTATATATAAAGTGATATGAATTTTTAAAAACTTCATCGAAATTCAAATTTTCCATCAAGACGCGTTTGTGATGCTCATCCGCCTATTAACATATGCATCGAACTTCAGCGCCTACTAAACCAACGTGTTCATAGGCAGCCACATGCCTGTTAAAAACTTTTGAACAAGAAAACGTAGAATAACAAACAAATATAAAAGAAACATGTAATAATTAAAGCAAACAAATGATTAAAATATGAAATAAAAATAAAGCGGGTATTTGCGTAATCTGTGTTTCTAACCATTTACAGGATGGTAATACTACGTTGTTACACCCAAAAATGGTAGTTAGAACTTATTAAAACAAATAACTTTTCTATGTTCCAATTTTTGATTTGGTGCCCAGGTTTGTAGTTATTGGAGATCTTTTGTTTTTCGAAAAATCGTCATAACTCCGTTATTTAAGCATTAATGAAAAAAAAAATCTTTTAAAATTACCTTTCGGCCCTTTAAAACATTTGTTTACAATTTTTTTTATTTTTATTTTTCAAATGACAAAATGGAGATCGATCAAAAATTTCAAAACAAAATTTTTTTGACAACCACTGCATCGTTTTCGAAAGTAAAGCATTTATAAAATCCTTAAACTATCTACTACACCATTTATCTTAAACATTTTTTTCAATCTACCTAAAGTCTTTATTCATTTACGTCAATTACAACGCAAACCCTGCAGCGTGTTTCTGCCATTTTTACGTACAAATTATGCAAAATACGCACACAAATGATTAACTTTAATGTATATAAATTTTAATAGACTTTTTTTGAATAGATTGAAAAAATGTTTAGGACAAACGTTGTTGTGGATAGTTTAAGGGTTTTATTATTACATTTGAATATCGATGGAGCAGTTACCAAAAAATCTTGTTTTGAAATTTTTGATCGATCGCTATTTTGACATTTGAAAAAATAAAAAATTAATTGTAAATGCAAATGTTTTACCGGGCCGAAAGATAATTTTGAAAGAAATTCTTTTTCAATAGTCCTTAAAATAAGGGATTTATGGCGATTTTTCGAAAAACAAAAGAGCTCCAATAACTACGAACCAGGGTACCAAATCAAAATTTGGAAGTAAGGAAAATTTATTGTTTTAATGAGTTCTAACTACCATTTTTGGGTGCAACGACTTAGTATTAACACCCTTTATATTTAATCTGAAATGAGCAACATACCGAATTACGTCACAATTTTCAAGGACGTTTCTAGATTTATAAAGAATTTCAATTTTCTAACATCAAAGTATGAATGAAAACTTTTTACTAAACATATTTTACTGTATTTTTTTAATATACGAAGATGTATAATCTATAGAAAAAAGTTACTATTTTCCATAAATTCCATATAACTGGAATAACAGAAATTATGAAATTTCTTTTTAAAACTGTGAAGAAACCAAATATAATAAAAAATATAAAAATTTTGTACGCAACTTTTAATTCTGAACTTTTTTTTTTAAAAAAAAAACCTCTCCACAGGATTAAATCCCAATTACAGAGAGGTTTACATATACAAACATCCATGCCTTAGTGGGATTCGAACCCCGGACCCCTAGCATACTCATGACTGAGAGCCGTTGCTCTAACCATTGAGCCACCGGAGCCGACGTAATGAAACTGTTGTGATGACATACTTCCCTTTAAAAAATATATGAACTTTTTTTTTATTTCCCCGTCTCACACTGTATAAGTTCTGACACTTACGTATACGTCGGCCATTTTGTAAATTTAGTACTGCCACCATCGGTCATTTTCGTTACCAATATAAGAATACATGTTTTATAAAATGAGTTCCGTTATCAAAGTATGTAAAAAAAAGTAATTATTTTTACCTTAAGTGTCCGAAATACAACTTGCGGATGCCTAGCTGACCTTACAGAAGTATTTTCAAGTTCTAATTGCACTGCGTTCCGTAACTCTGTAAATGAAGTTGGAGGTGTTAGCGTTTGAACTCCAATATACTTAAGTGAACTGAAAGCCTCAATTTCTAATCTCATTGATGCGAATCTTTCACGTAAAATATCTTCCGGCGATTCAGATACACTCGACTGCAATGTTTTCGTATTTCTTGTCTCGTGGAAAATAATAACAGCTGGACCTAATGCAGACAGCGAGCCACCAAAATCACCGCGTTGTCCGACAGCTTGCAATGCCCCTTGAAAATGTTGAGTATAAGCTTTGGATGCAGAACCCAAAAAGGTAAACATATCTCGATGTAGTCGTTCCGATTTTGTACGGTAGATGACAACATCTGACACGGCCAATACTTTAAGTAACAGTCTTGTACGTTGATTTTCATTTGTAGTTGCACCTAGTAATCCTTCAGTATCCAAACTAATTACTTTTAAATTTGAATCAAATGCTGCCCAAACTCCCAACGTACAAGAGTTTTGTTCTGAAGAAGTTTTAAATATTTCATTTCCTTCAAAAAATGTATGATTTAAAGTATGAGATTTACCATCCCCTGTGTTACCAAATATAGAAACGACTTTCACTTTCGTCATGTTGTCTGGGATATGTATTCGTTCCATAAACTGTTCTGCAGTTGAAACTTTTAACCTCTCCAATGCATCAAGTAATAAAAAACTGTTGCCACTGTTATCACCAGCATCCTCATTTAAATTTAAAGACATCAATCTAGGAGATAATCGATCTAACGGGTCTTCACTAGTTTTAGTCATGATAAGGGATGGATTTTCAATGGATTCCATAATAGCTGGTGACTCCAGTCGTTGATGTTTCAGCCGTGCATTGCGAAGAAGTTCCATATTGCGATTAATAATTGAAACATGGCCTAATGGTGGCACTAAAAAAAACATCCCATACTAATATACAGTGGCTCATAAAATTATTCGTACACTTTACTTTTATAAGTAAAATTTAAAATAAAAAGGGTTTCCAAAAAATAATTCAGTCTTCTTTCGATATTTCAGAATCAAATGATAGTTTTCAAATTTAAAATGTTTAATTTATTTTATGTAATACCGAAAAAATATATATAAAAATTGAGCATAATTATTTAACGCATAATATTACCTTTTAATAATCAGTGGCATACTCATTGGCTTTAATAGGGGAGTTTAGTCATGTTGAAATGAAATGTTTTTTCTTTAACACTACTATGGAATTCATACATTCTGTATCTGAAAACTGTTACAGAATGAGGACATTCTATCATACTGTTTCGAAATAATATTCCGTAATAGGCAGTCACAGTGTACTAGTTTTTCAATTCACCCATTTAAAATACATGGGAAAACGCAATTGTTTTCAAAATCAAACCGACTTTGCTTGGCGTCTTGTTTCTTTGCTTTTGTCACTTCAACTGCCTTTATTGATAAATTATAAAAGAAATGATTACAAAATCTAATTATACGCATTGTTTTACGCGTTTTGATGATTTTACATGGTAAGTTAAATAAAAATTATTGGATTTATAACATACCAATAATATTTTATATTTTTTTGCAAAAAAGTGAATTGATGAGCAAAATATATTTTTTAAATAGTGTTAGAGAAAGTATAGTCTAAAACTCGCATGGAATAGTATTTCCAGCACTCGCGAAACTGTAGACCTCGCCTACGGCTCGGCCTACAAACTTTTCGCTCGCGCGGAAATGGACCTTTCCAATTTAAGGGCTATCTCTTTCTATCGCTGCAAATAGTAAGAAAATGGCGCGAACAACTGCCAGTTGGGCTGTCAAACGAAACGTCAAAAATATTGCAGTCATTAAAATACCTGTATTCTCAGTGAAAATTTGCATCGTTAGACATTTTACCTTCAATAAAAGCTTTTGTAACTTATTTCGATAAGATTTTTTTAAGTTATCCGAGATATTCTCACATTTTACGTCTAAATGTTTTAGAATCAAACGTCATAGATCTCAGTTGTTCTTACTATGCGCAGATCCCCATTGCGCATATATTCTATCTCTTTAAATTGGAAAGGTCCATTATCTATTCCATACTAGTTACATACTATTCCACATTACTGCATTACTATACATGGAATATTACAATTAATACAATGAAAGTAATAAAATATAGCGTATTTTTTGTATAAACGATATTGAATTTATCGTTAATTTAAATCGCCCGCAATACGCAAATTCAATGTCAAATCGCAAAAAGCAAATTATTTGATTTAAAATATGTAAACGTAAACCTAGAAAATACGATAAACACAGAAATTAAACTGTCAAGTGTCAAATGTAAACATAAACAGGTGGCCGGGTGGCCGTGTTTTGCTTCTGTCTCTTTCTATGAAGCACGTTTTGGGCACGTATGTCGAGACCTAATTCGCACATCGTTGATGTTATATACGCCATAATGGCGGGAAGAAAATACTGCAAAAGTTTTAAAAAATCCGTTATTTTTTAAAATTTTATAAATAATAAAAGTAAAAAAGCTTTAGATTTAAAAAGATATTAACATATAAAAAATCAAAAATTCGAAAACTTCCCCATTACAGCTTCTAGTATCAATATTTTTTACGGGGTCGCCTATCCAGTTACGACCATAAATTGTCATTAGGGTTGAAATCAGGAGACTGGGAAGTTGTTTCGGTATGTTATAGAACAGTCAATCCTTAACACTAAGTGCTGTATGTTTGATCATTATCTTGCTGGAATATATCAGTTCAGAAAACGGTTGCATCAGTGCATAGAGAACGGTGGCTGCCACCTTCAAGAGGTTTGTTTAAAACTGCATAATTTAAAACTTTAAATTATCTTCTTTCATTATCCAATTCTTTTATTGTCTATCAGCAATACATTTTATATTATTCGCCTTCAAAAAAGGAAGTTTCTAGGCCCCACCCTAAATATTCCAGCAAGATAATGATCCCAAACATACAGCACTTATTGTTACGGAATGACTATTCTACAACATACCGAAACAACTTAAAATACCTCCCCAGTCTCCTGAATTCAACCCTATTGAGAATTTATGGTCGGAACTACATGGGCGACCCCGCAAGAAAATATTTTCCACAATTTAGCTACTCCAGATGAATCTGACTGAAGGGCAAAAATACCACCGTCCATATCACTTCACTGGAAACTTTAATTAAAGCCAATAAGTTAGTCATTTGAGTCTGAAATATCAAAAAACTATGATTAATTTTTTTAATTAATTTCTCTTTCGGAAACACTTTCTATTTTACATTTTACTGATAATAGTAGTGTACGAGTAATCTTGTGAGTCACTATATGTACTACAAAAAAAAATTATATATATATTATGTTAGTCTTATGTAAATCTCAAAACACAAACCATAAATTTATGAATTCTTGAATATAAAATAAACAAAGCATCTGGCACAAAGCATTGGCATTATTTTTGACATGTGTTAGCACCCAATTAAAATATGATAACATGAAATGCACAAAATACTTTTACAAAAACATACAAATGATCACATTGACGCACTTTATGTAAAAGTATTTTGCGATGCAAAATTAATAAATTTTATTCAAAGAATACAAATGCAAGGTCATGATAACCTCAAATTGAACAATAACACGTATATACTTACAAATTACAGGAATGAGATAGCAATAATCGTTACAAATTTAGCATTTAATACATCTTACCATATTATTCTACACAGCAATCACCCTAAAGTACTGTACTTACACATGACACTAAAAATTTTATCACGTTTTTATAATGACAACGAACTGTCACTTTCGAATGAACACAACATAGTTATAATTGTGGATTAAACTACCGCGCACTCACTGTTCACCTGTTATTTTTAGTAGAGAGAAATATTTTCGTGTACGATAAACTCTTATTGTAAATGGATGAATAATAATACTTGGCATAAATTTTATTTACATTATAATTTTCTATTCCGAACGATCTTATAAGTAATTTTCAATATGAGTCAGAACTAATCTATTAATTAATTATTTTATCTTCTATGTTTACAAACCATGTATTTTAAATCTTTTTTTAGTGATTAGAAATACTATACATATAATTATAAACTGTTAATTTTGATATAAAAACTAAGACTAACAACGCCTAAATGTTCTTATTTTAGTTTACCTACAACCTACAAATTCTCTCCCATTTATTTTAAGACAAAAATGTGTGGACGAAAAAAGTTCGTCAACAAATTTAGTTCTGAGTAGAGATAGTCAAATTAGAAAGAATAATTTCTGAAATAAATTCTCATTTTACTACTATTATTATTAATAACTATGTTCCTTTAAATATGGTTTAGTATAATACATAATATAAACTCTAAATGATGCGTAATAAATATAAAAATAAGATGTGGCCAGCACATTACCAACCACATGAGTGCATCTGTCTCCTGTCTCATGGCCTTGTCATCATTAAAACTTCGCTTTCACAATTTGATTCAGTATCAGTAGTACAAAACGCGGTTTTAATAATATATGGTTTTACTATAGCAATACTATCATCTAAACGATTTTTATAATGTATATACAAATTTACAACCAAATTGTAGACCAATATATAAAAGCGCATTCATAAACCGTCCTATATTTTTAATTTTCAATCATTTGATTCGGTAAATAAATTTTCTGCAATCGGCTGAAACCAATTTTTCAAACACTCTCAAACTAGTCCAATATTTTTTTTTTTTTTCAAAATGAAGCACTATAACCTACCGATACTAATGAGGGTCCTCAAGGCCTTTTTATGAAAATCTGTGGTATATCTATCAGTTTTAGCCTTGAATGTTGTAATTAAACTAAGATGATGTTTAATTATAAAGTATTTCATAAAAAAGTCAAATTAAAACTTATTTAATACTGCCATGAGGTCACGGCACAAATGGGCACATACACCATTTAAAAAAATCTGATGTGGCCAGCACATTACCTTCCGTCAGTTCTATGTATTTTGTACAAATTTCATACGGAAAGTTCCTTACTAAATTTAATATTCTATTTCTTGTACATTACCTTCCGGCAGTTGCATGTATTTTATGCAAATTTCATACAGAAAATTATTTTGTGACGTTTTCTATACACAGTGTAATGTATCTGCAGAAATAAAAGATTTATTATTATTATTTCTTGTACATGACCTTAAAGCAGTTGTATGTATTTTATACAAATTCCATACAGAAAGCAAAAGATCATATACCTATTTCCAGTAAAATTATAAGACAAACACACTATGTCAATTTCACTTGACACTGACATCTTTCAATCAAAATTTTCTTTATTAGCTGTTTCCACAGCTATGGCTACTTTATGAAATTTAATTTCTTTATAATTTTTTAACTCTATATCCATTTAATATTAGGTATAAAATGCAATCAAATCGTATAGAAAATAAAATATTCTTTAATATTTATAATAACATTAAATATGAAAAAATGATATTTAACATCGTTTTTTCAAGAAAAACTGTTAAAATCTTCAAATTAGGGTACTTCCGGTTGACCAATTATAACCAAAATCTAATCAGCTCTTCATATGGATGCAACGAAGAGGAATACGAAAGAATTATAATTTTTGGAGTTGTAGTATTAGAGTTATCGCAGACGAAAATTTTGTTACACACACACACACACACACACACATCCACACACACACACACATACAGACATCATCGTAAAAATAGTAAAATCGTATTCTAGGGACCTTAAAACGTGCTTATTCATTAAAAACTCACCACCGAATTTTTTGACCAAAGACAATACCTTCCTTACCTAAAGGTGACGGAAGGTAAAAAATTATGAAACTTTGTATAAAGGTATTCCCTACAGTAAGCAAGATATGATTTTTTAGTTTTGCGATGGTTTGTGACGTCATGTGTGGCAGACCAGTGGCATTCTAACAATATTTTCTTATGAGAATTCCACGATCTTTCTCACCAATTGGAATGGAAAATGGATACTGTGGGTAGGGCGCTGTGGAATTATAGGTGGGATTCTCATATTTCTGGCCTACAGAATCTTACCCGTTACGTCATAAAATGATTAATTCGATATAACTTTATAATGAAGAATGTAATTTAAAATGATTTAGCTTTTTTTACGATTTATATATAAATTTATTATATTTCGAATATGGTTATGGGCTTCATATTCTTGTGGCCAGTGCGCATGCTGTTCTGTTATGTTTGATTGTTTGACTTTACGCTCAGTGGCGTAGCAAGGAAATAGGCCCGTGTGCAAACAAAAAAGAAAAAAATCTGATGTGGCCAGCACATTACCTTCCGTCAGTTCTATGTGTTTTGTACAAATTCCACACAGAAAGCTTTTTTTTTTCAAATGATTCCATATTTCCAGTACATTACCTTCAGTCAGTTCTATGTATTTTGTACAAATTCCATACAGAAAATTTCTTGTAAGATTCTATATATTTCCAGTAAATTATAACTCAAACATATTATGTAAATTGCACTTTGACATTTGTCAATCAGAATGTAGTAGATGTTTCCATGTTTATAGCACAGCTGGCTGCTTTGTGAAATTTAATTTCTTTATAATTTTTTAACTCTATATCTATTGAATATGAAGTAATCAAATCGTATAGAGAATAAAATATTCTTAAATATTTATAATATTAAATGTGAAAAGTGATATATAACAGCATTTTTTCAAGAAAAACTGTTAAAATCTTCAAATTAGGGTACTCCCGGTCGACCAATTACAACCAAAATCTAATCAGCTCTTCATATGGATCTAAAGAAAACGCATACGCAAAAATTATAATTTTTGGATTGGAGTAATGCGATCCGAAAAAATCGTCACACACACACATACATACATCATGGGAAAAATAGTTAAATCGTATTCTAGAGACCCCAAAACGTGCTTATTCATTAAAAGCTCATCATTGAACTTTTTGACCAAAGGCAATACCTTCCTTACCTAAAGGTGACGGAAGGTAAAAAGTCACTGAGTCTACAACTTCTAGTAGACCACGCCGAAAAATTTTCGTTCCTACGTTTTAAAAAAAATCTGATGTGGCCAGCACATTACCTTCCGTCAGTTGGTCAGTTCTATGGTGGTTGTATGTATTTTGTACAAATTCCACACAGAAAGTTTCTTGTAAGAGATTCTATATATTTCCAGTAAAATTATGATACTGACATTTGTCAATCAGAATTTTCTTAAAATAGTTTACTGTGGTTTAAGATTGCAGTATGTGAAAATAAGAGCAGTTCGTTCTTGTTGTTTGGTTGGATAATATTGATGTAAGGTATTATACAATCATAAAACAAGATCAAACTGCTCCTATCTTCGCATCACTGCAATCTTAAACCTGATACAGTATAGATGTTTTCAAGGTTATAGCAGAGCTTGCTGCTTTATGAAATTGAATATGAAGTATAAAATGTAATCAAATCGTACATAGAATAAAAGATTCGTTAATATTTATAACATGAAATGTGAAAAAAATTTATTTAACAGCGTTTTTAGAAAAACTGTTAAAATCTTCAAATTACTCCTGGTCAACTAATTATAATCAAAATCTAATCAGCTCTTCATATGGGTGTAAAGAAAAGGAATACGGAAAAATTATAATTTTTTGAAAGGTTTTAGTATCTCTTGGCTATGGTGGTATTGGAGATATGCGAACCGAAATAACCAACATCGTAAAAATAGTAAAATCGTATTCGCGGAAACCCCAATTTATTAATATCTTCTTCATTTAAGTAATTATTCTATTTTTGAATGTATTGTTGGAAATATATACAAATAAAAGCGGTCGTATCAAATTATTTAACAACTGATTTTGATTAAATACAAAAGTACTCTCCAGACTTTATTCGAAATTATATTATTATTTTAATAATATATAATAAAAGTACATAAAAATAACATTATACGTATACATTTAGAAAGTGAAACACGTCAGATCAATTCTGATTTGTCCTTTTTACTTATATAAATAAAAAAAAAATTAAATGAATATCTTGAAATTAATGAATATATATTTACAAAGATAAATAAAAAGTATGCAAGCATTTAATAGAAGGGAATCATATGTAGTGGTCAGATATAATTGATATTTATAATTATTTTATTAAATTAATTGAAAAACAATGAATTACATTAAAATATTGAATATTTTAATATATAATTGCTTTACATCAATTTTAAAATTAGACACATTATTATTAAACATAACATTATAATTTTACAAATATATTTACAATCTTAAACATTTTGTAAAATTTTCTGTTCATTTCATCAAATAACTTTTGTGCCTTAATCTCACTTACACTGTAAGTGATAGTAAAATAATAAAAAAAAGATTAAACATTCAAAATATATTTAACTTTATTAAATAAAGAATAGTGCTAATATTATAACAACTTTGTATCAAAATTGATTACTACGTCTACTGTAAAATTTGACACCATACTTTTTATTTCTCACATTACTTACTATTCTAACCAGTAGTACGGTAGTACACACAATAATACAAGTTGTTAAATTGTATCACATACAATTAGAAAAAAACCTGAAAATATAAAAATTCACACTTTCACTTGGATTTTCTTATTCTCCTCCTTAATTAAAGATATTTTTTCAAGGAAGGCATATAATTCTGCTTTATACACATCAGGATACAGTCGAAAATGTCCAACGTGTGAGGATTTGTCGAAACAGTTCCAGTATACCTTAAAATTAAAAGATAAATCATTTTATATATTTATTATTATATGTATGATATAACGCGTTTTACTCTTATTGGAGTTTATCAGTGCTCATTATTGTTGGCCAAGCTCGCGGCTTTCTCGATAGATGGCTCTGCATGTGGTTATTGGGTTATATCACGGTGTAGTATCTATAGGTGAGAGCACGAGATGCGTTGAGATGGCTAAGTAACTGGGAAACAAAATGGCGCTAACGCGACCCGTTACCATTTGACAAAAAATGTTTTGCTACAAGATGCACAACAGGGTATGGATCAAATAAAGAGAAATATAGTCTTTTTAAGGTGCCAAAATGTGCAATTTATCGGCAGCCATCTACACTATAATCACAGAACCAGGTACTGAGATAAATTTCTGATTGAAAGGTGTCAATGTCAAGTGCATTTGACATTTGTTTTATAATTTTACTGAAAATATAGAAACGTTTCTGTATGGAATTACACAAAATACATACATAGATCTGACAAAAGATAAAAGGTAATGATTGAAAATATAGAATATTATGCATTATATATGAATAATTTAATATTTTAAATATTTTGTGTAAAAACCGGGTCGCAACAAAACCTGCCATCTAGCGGCACACTGTATGAACTAGCCCAGTTAGTTAGCCATTCTTCGTAATGCATTGGGATACGTCGTGCACTCACCTATAGATAATACACCGTGGGTTATATGTAGTAAAAATATTTATGCAGAGGAGGCACGTCATCAAAACATTACAAAATGAAAAAACTGTAGTAATGGTCGAATGATGTATATGTTTAGGAAAACGAAGAAATTATATACTATTTTTTAAACACTATAAGAAAAGTATATTTTAATTAAATTTACAATTATTTTAAAGTCGACCATAATGTTTCAACGCATTTTTAATTTATTTAAAATAATTGTAGTTCATTTTTTCACCAATGATTGGCATTAATGGATTTGAAAATTTATACGTTTACTGACATGCATGAACCTTTTACATTTTTATTGCACCCTGACGTCATTTTACAATGCACCACGTAGTGAAATTCTTACGAATTAGAGATGAGGAGGCACCATGTTGTCAAGTAAAATGATTAAAAGAATAAACATTTATTTTCGATAAAAAACTATTTAACCAACACAAAAACTTAAATAATTTTGTCTTTAACTATAAAGAAATAATTAATAATGAAAAAATATATTTAAAAGAAAAAACAACAATTTTATTCTTGTTTATTACTTTCCTAATATCAAACTGGCAACTACGCAATTATCTGTCACTTTATGTGGTGTTTATTTCGCATCTTGTGGAACAAAAAACCACTTTTTCTGATTCCATCTCCTCTTTTTCTTGTTTTAAAATATTCATCACAAACGCTTTGTGTGAATTTATTTAAGAAAGTTGTTTTTGCCAGAGTATTTACTTTCCGCCATTTGTGATTTTATTTGAAATGCAACTGGCCTCCTCAAAGCGCAAACAACCTACTGCGCACTACATATATGTCATTTTTGTCTATCTCTCTCTTTTGATGTAAAAGGTCCATTGTCGATGTGGTTTTCTGTCATTCATATGACAGTAAATTTTATAGGTTATGTTTATATTGAACAAAAATCCTACCATACCATAAACTGGAAATATATTAAATTTTACAATGATATTCAATAATTATTATTCGTCTAATAAATCAATTAACTTGATCGCAAAAATTAGCATCGCAATTATGAACACTCATTACATTTTTAAAAATTGTATTAGTATGCCATGTAAACCTAGTAATTTTATGACGTCATTATCTAGTTACAAACTTTGATGAAATGACTCCTCGGCATAAATATTTTTACTATAGTTACCTCTGCGGATATCATTTTGGGATGTTTAAACATCCGTCCACTCCACCTACTCAGTACCTCTCATAAGCTACACCACACTGATGAGCTCCAATAAGAGCGAAACGCGTCTGTGGTTCTTGTCAAGTGGGCCAGTCTCTGATATATGAACGAGAGGTTGATTCAAAGACTGAAATCTTGTGAAACGTGTCAAGTGTTTTTTAAACATAATATACAGGGTTTTTTTATCAGGGCCACTATGGGTATTTGAAGAAAAATATATAGGCAGGTCACTAAATAATGACGATAAACTGATTTTAGTTATTTTTTCTTTTTCAAATAAACTATAATTTTTACCCTGTAATTTTTCTCTTTTTAATAATATAAATGTTATTGTGTTTCGTATTTTTCTGAAACTCCTTGCAAGCAGCAGTTCATTTCTCCAAATCTCAAAAAGATCAACAAAAAAAGTCTTTATACTATAAAATATTAAATAAAATCCTTTAGAACGCTCCCCGCAAATTGATATAACAGTAGTATGGCCGACAATTTCAAAGAATGCAATTCCTTGACATTTCCATGAATTTCTTTAACAATATAATTTCTTGTAATTGAACTTGTAAAATATAAAAGTTCCAAGGTTGAATTCTATGAAAATTGTTAATTCTTTGACTACGTAATCCAGTCTTAAGTATACATATTATGTACATACAAATAGTACGGTAAGTTAATAAACTTGTTTTACAAACACTATTTATTTAATATACCTTTCAATTACAAATTACTGCGACATATCCGCTCATGAATCTAAGAGTGTTTACATTTTTGCTGTATAAATAAATAAATGTGTCATCATGAGAATTTACTCATTTCTCCGGAGTAGGGTATTCAATCATTGAAATATATATATCTCATATCTCATAACTCGTGCCCCAGAGCGAATGAGGAAACACGAGACTGCACGCGGATGTGTAATTTCGAAGAAAAAAAATCTAGCTTAAAAGATATTCGAGAAAAGACGTCTTAAAATTGATCAATCAGAGACCTACACCTTTAACGTGTGTCTGCCGTAATTTTACGTTACTAGGGTTTTATACAAATCAAATCTTCTTTAAAATGTGTGGGCGACTGTAGTTTTCGAAAAATGTCAGTGTCAAATTAAATTTGACAAGGTGAATAAAAAAAGGTAAATTCTTACCAAGTATTCAGCCGCTGATTACTTAAAAATGATTATAATTTTCGGAGAATGTGGACGTAACGCCAGAGAGGCAGCACGAGTCTATTCGGAACGTTTTCCGTATAGAAATCTTGCTAACCTAAATTTGTTGACAGTGAAAAGTCAACTCTAAAGTGTCAAAATTACAGTAAGTCAAACAAATTTTGTAACTCACTAGTAGTATTTTTAAAACCTAGCAACCAGTTTTATTTTGTGATAATATTATCACACCTCAAGATATCCTTCCGGGATTGGTGGATTAAAAAGTCTTGTAACTCCGTTATGCAAGCAGCCGCAAATTATTTTCTTCTATTTGTTGGCAACCTATTGTCGTTGGCATATTTTTTTCGCTTTTGTGAAGAAGGGAATTGGTTATTTTCCGCATTTATTTTGAGTTTAAAAATAATTTTGTCCAGCACAAATGCGGAAAAAACAATGGCCCGTACCACGATCATGGTTTTAACTAAAACACTGTTTTAAGAAATGTCAAATTCAAATTTCAATATTTAATTTCTTCCTTATATTTAAAGAACAATTTTTTAAAAAATATTTGTTTGAATCATTGATCTAATAAATACATATGGAAGGAGTCTTGCCTATAGCCGTACACAGTGTGCTGTGTGGTTAACATTCGAGAGAGATAGCTATACACAAAGTCCTGCAGTGGGAGAGCGATAGAAGAACGTAGACCTTAGTCACGCGGTACGACTACCGTGTACGCTCTGTAAGGCAACAGGAAAAGTTGAATAAAATGAATAAAACTAATGATTTTTAATAAATAATTTTATGAATTATTAGTTACTTTTGTATTTTAATAGTGTAATAAGCAAATTAATATATTATTAACTGGCCAATGACTATTAAACTACTTTATTATCAAATTAAAAATTTTCTTATATTATATGCACAGCACACCTTAACCATTTTAATTTTTAGTATCCTTAATACTTTATTTATAATAATTTTCTTATTATATTTAAATAAAACAAGAAATTTCGAGAGCGCTAATACATTTCTAGCGACAGTAGACCTCAGTCACGTGGTTCTCGCTCTGTCTTTATTGTACAATGTTAACCACAGACTATCCTTGTCTACGCTCCTTCCATTTACGAAGTATTTATTAGTTATATGGTTTGAATACAAAATATGTTCTGCTTTAAAATCATATTTTGATAAATTTTATATTATTTATTATCATTATTAAACAATGAAATTTGACCTTTCTTAAAACAGCGTTTTAGTTAAAACCGTGTTCGTGGTACGAGCCTATGTATTTATCGATTAAAATTAAAATGAATACTCACAGGAATGCCCATCGCCTCCCAGGATTCTCTAACTTGTTTATTAGCCCTTACTGATCCAATACTATCTCTGGTGCTGACGAAAATTAAAGCAGGTACTCTGACTGTGTCTGTGTGATACATTTGACTTCCTCGAATGTAGTGAGCTGTAGCTACTTTGTGAAACGTTTTTAAATGGTACCTACATATTATTACACTCATTTAGCTTAATTTTCAGATATTACTAATTATTCTTTCTAACCTAATATATTGTTGTAAGGCATTTTGTAGAACTTTATTTCCAGGGAATACAGCAGGTGGCAGGCCAATATGTATTTCAGTTACATCTACAGAACTGTCCCAGATTTGACCACAAACTTTGTCCAAAACACACTGGTATTTTTCTTTCTCTAATGATACTCGCACTAACATTTCTCCCCATAAATAAGCGCCTACTGAGAATCCGTGAACTAAAAGTGGAGTATAATTGTCGTTTACTTTCAGGAAGTTCAACACATCTTTGGCCACCAGCTGAAAAGAAAATATATTTATTAGTTTATGGCATATGTTCATAATTATACATACAGTGTCAACACAATGTCAACACCTAATATTTTAGTTAAAAAAGCTTCAAATAAATGTTAGAGCATAAAATTCTACACCAAAATCAATAAACAATAGTTATTTATGTACCTAGGACAAAAAATTGCATATTATAGTTTGAGTTTGCTTAACGAGGCGAAAAAGGTTTGCGGACGAAAAGTGATAACCTTCTGAAAAGTGTCATTTTTCGTCCGAAAATAAGTTCGTAAAAAAACACTTTTCGTCCAGTTAAATAGAAAAATTAATTTTGCATGGTCTATAACGGCAGATATTAGGTATGTCTAAAATACCGATAGCCAGCACATAACCTCTCGCCAGATATTTTACCTGGTTGTACGCATAAAACAAAAAATATTTTTAAATACAAATACATATATTCATGTCTCACTACAAAATAATTGTCACATATATTTGCAAAATCTGTGGGATATTTTAGTATAAATGATGTACAATACATACATTTTCTTTATATTCAATATCCTGAAATTTTATTTTTCTACTTTCCTTTTCTTTTTTTTATATTCGTCATTTTTTCGCAAATTTCTTTTATATTCTTTTTTACGTATATTCTTTTGCGTTGTTGACTTTTTTTATTTTCATAATCTACATAATGATGTACGAATATTTTTGACAGTGGCAACAAATATTTTTGACAGTGGCATTTATGTGTCAATTACAAACAGTTGAATTTCTTGCCTTGAAGTAGTTTGATCTGAGATTTTTTAATCAAATTATTTTATATGCATTTCTTTATCTCTAAATCTATAGAAGATATAATAATGAATTTATGTTTATCGAATAAAGAATTTAACTTTCTTTAATATAAGTATTTACATAAATTTTCGATAAATAATAATAGATGATTTTTTTCTTTTAACTACTACTTCCGGTTGTCCAATTGTTACCAAAACTGAATCAACTCTTCCCATTATTGTTAGATTGAGGAATCCGTAGTTAAAAATGTCTTAAGTCTTAGCAAGCCTCGTCTCTTACTTGACCTCATGTCATAAAGCTTGTGTTTACACTCTTGTTGCATACATAACTATTTATTATTTGTAATTTCTGTTAAAGTGGGAAATTATTTATTTCAATAATTAGATAACAGACCTTTTCAATTTAAAGAAATAGAAGATATACGCAATGGGGATCTGCTCATAATAAGAACAAATGAGATTCATGGCGTTTGTTTCTAAAAAATAGAGATTCAATGTGAAAAAAATCTCAGACAACTTTAAAAAAAACTTATCGAAAGAAGGTACAAAAGCTTTTATTGAAGCTAAAAGGTCCAATGATGCAAATTTTCTCCGAGAATACAGGTCTTCTAATGACTGCAGTATAACCGTTAAACTGAAAAAAAGGTGTTCACAATGTAAAACAATTAAACTAATGTCAAAAAAGTACACATTTGTTTGTTACTTAATTTAACTTATTTTGTAAACAAAAAAAAAACATTTTGAAATGTTTACGAAGAACGAATTAATTGATATGATTCTAATAATTGGAGAATCGACTGGAATCATAAGAGCAAAAAGAACATGGTCGTAATTTTGAACATTTGTTTTAAGTTGTTTTTGTTACTAAATTTATTGTTTTAGTTTCCTAAGTTGTATAGCACTGTTACGTTTTGTTTATTATCACATAGCCACCTAAAAATTATTTCTAATATTTCTAAATTATGTCATTTTTCTCGAAATTTTTCAAATACATTAATAAAAAATAATATATCGTTGAAAAGAGAAAAATTGGCGGTTTCTATTTTATTAAAATAATTATAGGTTGCCATTTGAAAAATAAAAGTTGATAGTCGTATCTTGTAAACCTGACTTTATAAAAAATATCTACATCTGCCATCAAATAGTATATGTAAAATAATAAAGCTTTTATTTGAGCCATTTTTTTCTATTACTTATAGTAAAAAAGTTAAAGGGGGGGGCGTCTTCCCACTTACCTGTATATGGGGTAATTTTCGACATTTTCATACTTAATTTCTGCCGTTACAAAGCATGTAAAATTAATTTTGCTTATTAAACTAGATGCTAGAATTATAAGCTCTAAATCTTTTATTTGAAACATTTTTACCTAAATAATTAGGGAAGCAGGAAAATACGAAAATATGATTTTACATGTTAAAGTCCTATGTTCCGATGTCGCGGTCAACAGCCTGTATATGAGAATGGGGGTGTATAGTTGAATTCACGAAAGATAACTATTGAAGATTACTTATTTGAAGAAAAAAATACACAGCACTTTATGCAGCAGTAGCTTAGCAACATTACATGTTCGAAAAAGAGAGGTTATTTGACGTATATCTATGTAATTTATGTTGTGTGACATATATGTAAATTTGAAATTTACCGGAGGTGAAGTCAAAGGAGCTGATAAATGAAATTTATGAAATGAATTTAGCGATTGCATTATGTATTACTTTTTTTGCAAAAGCTATAGTTCATATTTAATGCAGTTTATATGTACAAGATAATTTAATTTTTATTGAATAACGATCAATATTGGTATTATTCTATTTGAATTTTAACAAAAACATTTTTTCATACACAAATACTTATGGGAATAAGTTCATCAATCTATAATAATATATTTCATAAAAATATGAACATGCGATTCCGATATAATACTATGATAAATGACTCAGCAAACAGTAATTATTTTAAATGTAATATTATAGTACCTCAGTAATTATAAGCAAAATTACTTTCATAAACTTATATATCAACTTTACACGGTTTTTCTAGTATGAATAACGATAATAATAAATTACTGTACCGTTAAAATTGTTACGATAAAGAAAATATTATTTCAAATTACTTGCATTATTCATATTCGGAATAAAAAATTAACTTTGTATATCATTTTAATATTAATGAATTCAATTTTGATAAAATGATAAATAAATGGTTTTATAATAATATTTATTTAATTATTTATAATATATAAATGTAAATTATATCGCAACACAATTCGCACGTGTTATATTCAAGATTGTATCTACATCTATTATATGGTTGTTATATTATTATATATTGTTTTATTTTTTTTATTTCACTATAGTTACATATTAATTTTAGAATAAAGTTGTATATACAAAACTTATTGAGAATTAAAAACTACATAATATGAGAGTTTGACAGATCTAATAACCAACCAAACCTGAAATATGTTATAAATTACGGATTTTATTTAGCATTTTTTTTACAATAAAAGAAAATAGCGATTGATTTTAGTCTGTTTAAATTTTATTTCAACAGACATCCGGTAGCGCAAGGCCATTCCGCTGTACAGGTTGTCTCATTTTCGATGTTTTTTAAGGTATCTCGGATAATATTAATGATAGAGTAAAACCGTTTGCACATTGCAGGGTGAACTTTTCGAGAAAAGTTTAATAGTCACCACAGGAATTTTCGATCTTCTTTTGTTTCTGAGCTACAGGCAAAAACTCGTTTTTCGCTCATTTTGAAAATATATCATATCTTATTTATTATGATATTTAGAGAGAAAAAAGTTTTTACTAAAATTTTACCGTTTTTTAAATAGAATAAAATGGCATAATTAGATTTTTTGAAAACAATAATTCTCGAGATATAACACAAACTTATGATTTTTTAAATGGGAACCTATGTTGAAAATAGTCTCGTCTTTTTGCTTATTCTATAAGCTTTTCAATGATATATAACAAGTCCACATTCTTTTGTTTTAAACATTAATAAAAGACGAATTATTAATTTATTGAGGTGAAAATATTGGAAATTATTAAGAAACAAATGAAAAAATTTATTACAAATGATCATTTGTTTATTTTGATTCAATATCTATTAATTATGTTCCCAAAATTATTCTTAACCAATTATTTTCGGGATAGTTAAATTACTAGTTATCGACGTTAAAGTTGGCTTTGACACAATCCGAAAAAGATGGTTTAATATGCTTTTAAAGTAAATAAATTGAAAAAATGAGTAAATCTGAAACGAATACTATTAGAAATATGCAAATGATCATGTGTAATATATTTTTTTATTTGTTTCTTAATAATTTTAAATTCTTTCAACCCAATAAATTAATAATTATTTCTTATTCAAGTTTAAAACAAAAGCATGTAGACTTGTTATATATCATTGATAAGCTTATAAAATAAGCAAAAAACCAAGACTATTTTCAACATAGTTTCCCATTTAAAAAATCATAAGTTTGTGTTATATCTCGAAAATCATTGTTTTAAAAAAAATTAATTACGCCATTTTATTCTATTTAAAAAACGGTAAATTTTTTGTAAAAACATTTTTTCTCTAACTTTTATAATAAATTAGATATGAGATATTTTCAGAATGAGCGAAAAACGAGGTTTTGCCTGTACCTCAGAAACAAAAGAAGATCGAAATTTCCTGTGGTGACTATTAAACATTTCTGGAAAAGTTGACCCTGGAATGTGCAAACGGTTTTGCTCTATCATTAATATTACCCGAGATACCTTAAAAAAACATCGAAAATGAGACACCTGTACAGTACACAGCGGACGATATTCTGAAGCGCTCAGGACTTTGACGGAGGAGACTCTTTACTATCAGTAGACAAACCCCAGCGCAATACATAGTCCACTGATATTGTGGTAGCTGTGAGACACACTGGCAATTATCTGCGAGCGTTAACAACAATAACCAAAACTAAAAGCTCTCAGATAGATGCCAGTGTGTCTCAGAGCTACCACAAAAACAATACTCTTGTGTGCAACAAGTAAGAAATGTATATTTTCTGTATTAAGCGTGAAATGTTTAATCGAGGCGCAACCGATAATAAAAACACTCCTTACAATGCAATGAATATAAAAAATCATACGTCGCGTAACACGTGTAACTTCGACTTTGTGACCTTGATAATAACAATAAATAATTTGCTCTATTAATACAACTCAATTGCACTGTTTCGAATTGCCTTTCCTATTCTCCTACTGTTTTGTTAACATCTGAATTAACATTTTTCATTGAATTACTTATAATAAATACCTCATATCTATACTAATAAATTTCAAATAAAAATTTACTACAATACAATATACCTTCACAACCAATTTAAAGATAAGAAATAGTATATTTTGTTATTAGGAGTAGAAAGCGGTATTTTGCTATTGCGGCCGAGGTGGTAACCGAAGCTAGACAAGCTGGGTAAAACACAAAAAGGGCTTTCTACTCTGATTGACATATACTATTTTTTCTTCAAGTGTTTCAAAGAAATTTTTGACATTTTTTTGGAATTTTTCTAAATATAGTTTCAATTTCAGTAAAAAAAAAAAAAAAAAAACGATACAACTGTCAAATAACAATTTATCTATGTTGCTGCCAGCGGTGGAGACCTGGAAAATTGACTTTTCGGACGTTGCTTAGGCGACGCGAAACAACACATTTCAAAACATGAACAGCGGTGGAGACCTGGAAAATTGACTTTTCGGACGTTGCTTAGGCGACGCGAAACAACACATTTCAAAACATGAATACGAAATAGCTATTTGTGTATTAAGAGCGTAAAATGGGACAATATCCATTTGCGCTCGAAACTTTTGCAGGTGGCAGCATAACTGTTCATACAATTTTTTTATATTTAATTTTAATTTATCGTTATTTGCCATTCTTCTTGAGCTATTGCTTCAATCTAATCAAAGCATTCTATAGTTTCGTTTTTGTAAATGTATGCCCTATTTTATTTTCACAACAATGCGGCATTTTGTTTGGTTATGTAATATACCGATAGAGCAGTTATATGTCAAATTGACTTGTGAAGGTGGTAAATGTGTAACTACAGTGTCATTAGTTCCTGACTAAACGTTTCTATTAAAAATGTAGACAAGTGACATTTCTCAATATTGTATAGTTAGATATTTTGACAGCGAGCGTTTTTTCTGTCGCGCATGAGCGGCAAAATGATATTTTGTGCTGACAAAAGAGAGCGCAAATGGCTACTTTGTATATAGACTGTAGAAAAATACAATTTTCTGTTGAAAGCTAC
Organism: Harpalus rubripes; assembly: GCA_963082715.1. Lineage (NCBI taxonomy): Eukaryota > Metazoa > Arthropoda > Insecta > Coleoptera > Carabidae > Harpalus > Harpalus rubripes. The sequence continues at coordinate 13,212,300 of OY720450.1, forward strand.
TCTTTGCACAAACACTTTCAACACTTGGTATACAAATAACTATTGTGCAACAAATATAGCAAGTAATATACAGGTGACAGGTGTCCCCTAAGGAAACAGACGAACTTTAACCATATACTCTAGGGGTTATTTTTAGTAAAAAAAAGTTTTTTTGTTTATTTTATTTTTGTTGAAATCCCTAACCTAACCTATCAGAGAAGAGTTAACCCATCATCATCTGTGGCACTACAGCCCATGGTGAGCCATGGCCTCCTTCAACATTGTCTTCCAAACTATCCTGTCCTTTGCTTTCTCTTTCCAATTTGTTAATTTCAGTTTTTTTAGGTCATTCTCTACGTCATTCATATATCTTTTCTTCGGCCTTCCTACATTTCTTCGGCCGAACGGGTTTATTCTAAACACAAATTGCGTTGGATCTGTATCTTCTAATCTTTCTTCGTGATCCAGCCATCTTAAACGTCCTAGTTTTATAGTTTTTATTACATCTATGTCTCCATAGAGTTCATACAATTCAAAGTTATAACGCCTGCGCCATAAATCATCTTCTTTTACCCCTCCACAAATTGTTCTTATAATACTTTTCTTTCAAATATGCCTAGCAAGTTGATATCTGTTTGCTTCAGGGTCCATGCTTCAGAGCCATACATGAGAACGGGCTTGATTAATGTGGAGTATAATATAAATTTTGTTGTTCTGGAGATTCTATGGGATGTAAGATGTTTACGTAGTCCAAAATAGGCTCTATTGGCTAGGCTAATTCTCCTTTATATTTCTGGTGATATATCTCCGTCTTTCCTTAATATACGAATTCTGTAACTTCCTCAATGTTGCATGTACCTGCTACAAATTTTCTTAAGTCGTTTAGTGTATTTTGTTTTACGTGCATATATTTCGTTTTTTCCTCGTCAATATTTAATCCCATTTTAAGTGCCGATTGTTCCAGGGATATTTACGCGTCTTTTAGCTGCTGTTGCGTTCGCCCGATCAGTACAATATTATCGGCGTAAGCTAATATTTGTGTTTGTTTGTTGATTATGCATCCTCGGATATCTACTTCCGTTTTTCTTGTTTATTTGTATTTATTTTATTTTTATTGATATCTCCAAAACGGAGAAGAATTACCCATAGTTTATATGACCTTTTTTACGTAGAATGACCTCTAAAATACATGGTTAAAGTTTGTCGGTTTTCTCAGGGGTCACCCTGTATTTCCCGAAAAGTATGGAAATTTCGAAATAAAATACGTGTGAAGTAGATTTTACTGATGATACTTCTCAAAAAATTTCAACACGAATGTACTGTGTAAAGCAGAAGCTACATGCACGCCATTGACGAGCAGTCACCTGTTTTCTTGTTTTTGATTTTGGTAGTTTTGTCACGTTGTTTGTGTTATTACCTTTTACACACACGTGAAATATAACAATATACAATGTAGACTACTAATACGAACAGCGAACATCAACAAAATAAGAATTGAATCAGACATTATTGCATTTGTAAACAAATTCCTTCTCACACCGCCAAACAACTGTCACATGCGAAAATATTTTTACATTTCAGCTGTAGGTAGCACTGTCATCGCTTTGAAATCGGGAATGGGGAATATCTACATTCCGGTAAAATTCAAAACTTTTTTGCGTTCGTTAAAAAAGGGCACTTTTTTCATAGGTTCATAAAGTATATATTTTTTTACAATAAAAGCGTGAAAAATGCACTTTTTGTTTTTTCCCGCTTTTATTGTAAACGTAAAAAAATTGTATTCATGTTGCATAAATAACTATTAAAAAATCATATTTTGCTCAAATTTAATGGAAAACATCTTAAAAATTGACATTTGTATGCCAAAAAAGTATTTTCAAAAAAAGGAAGAATACTCCATTCAAGTTTTTGGTAAAAGATCGTCTTTCGTATCTATAAAAGTGAAAATTTGACGTCTGTACAAATCCACACCGTTTAACATATCGACGCCAAATTTTTTAGAAATGTTCTTTCAGCTATTAAATACGACATATAAATTTTTAAATCACTGCACCACCTATAACCAGAGATATTTGCCAAAATGAAACGAGACAATTAGTAAAAATGTAACATGTATTCTTACGAGAAAAATGTACTTCCGTTAACGTAAATTAATTTTTTGACAGAAATAACATTTAAAAAAGTTTGTTGATTTTTGTACATCAGTTATTGATTAAAATTATAGTATTTTTTAAACATACTGTTGCAGTACTAATTACGACAAAAAATAATAATAAAAGAAAATAGGCATGGCTCAATTGCGCGCGCAAGCAAAACAAGAGCCCGACATGTGAGGTTGTCAGCTTGTCGCTGCGAGAAACATGCGTGGAAAGGACTACGTAAGTCAAACACAAACAGAAATCGAATTATGAATATTTTGTATAACATAGCAGTAGGGTAGCAATTACCTTAAGTTCAAAATTTTCCAAAATTTTTTTTTTTATAATTGATATTCAAAGTTCAAAGTTTACATAAGAAAAACATTGGCATTGGTTTCTAGAGCGGCGCTAGAATTGCCAATAACCTGGATTCGGAAGAAGTGCAAAAAGAACGAATTAAAATAATTCGGATGAAGAAGTTTGAGACAAAACACATAATTTTTCGATTTCAAATAAAATTTAATATGCACCGGGCACTGAAGTTCTATTTTTTATTAGGAATGTGGAATTTATTTACCAAATAAATAAACCATATGATACATAAACAACTATTGTTGCAAATATTTGCAACTGGTACAGTTAGTTATTAATAAAATAAGAAATTACAAATGGCATTTTAAGCACTTTTATATACATATATATATATATTTAATATGAAAACCACAATGAAAACGTAGAAAAGAATCAAGGTTAATTATAATTAACCTTCAGCCATAGACAAAGGATTATGATTGAATATATATATATATATATATATATATATATATATATATATATATATATATATATATATATATATATATATATATATATATATATATATATATATATATGTTATTGGTTTACAGATGTAAAAAAATTACCTTTTCCTACAGGTAGGAAAAAATACTTTGACACTAATTAAAGTGTGCGTAGTGAATGATTATAAATTATTTTTTTAAAAACCGTAATATGCGAGAATTGATAATAATAGAATAATTAAAAGATACATACCTGAATTCCCTTCGTTGGCCAGAGCACTTGCCAAGGAGTCGGTGTAATGTGCAATACATTAAATCCTTGTTCCAAGTAAAGGTTGGCATACTTCATTACATTTTTTCTCTTCGCCATTAGCCATGTCATACACACAACTAGAGGTTTATCCTCTCGGACAGATAACTTCAAATTTGAAACCTTAGCATTTAACTTCTCATTCGTTATCAGTTCTATATTTTTCGTAATACGAAGCGTGGAAATGTTTCGAATAAAGAATGCTGATGATATATTAGCCTGAAATGATGTAATTTTAGAATTTAAACATTTCTTACATCAATATTATAAAATAAAGTGCGACGTAAAACAATATGCCTGTAGTACTCATGCTAGGAATATTTTGCAAGAAATTAAAGTCAATTATCATTAACGTAAAATTACATTTTAAATTCAATGTGAATTATTTAATCAGTAGGTACTGTATATTTAGGAAATAATTTGTTAAACAATTTTGGCATAAAACAACAGTTAAAAAAATCCTTTTTAAACAATAAATCTGATGTTGCCTGCACCTCCTGCCAATTCCATGTTTGAAATAGTAAAGAGCTTTAAGTAAAATATCACTTCCGGTTGATCGTTTATGAACAAAATCTAATTTGTTGTTCCAATAAATAGAAAAGTCTGTAATACGAAATTTTGGATTATATTTTATTAGATTTCTCCTAAAAAAATGTTCAGTTCCAAGTTTATCATATATAGTCAAAACCTAATATGTTGTTTCTCATCATATACGAGTTTTAAATATCAAATTTGAGAAGCTTTGGATCATATTTTAATATAATTTTTCAAGAAAATTTATTCAGAGCTTCAAGTAATGTACCACTTCCCGTTTATCAATTTTAGCAAACATCTAATATGTCGTTCTCATTAATATAAAAGTCTTAAATATCAAATTTAAAAAGTTTTGGATTATATCATAATATATTTTTTCACGAAAATCTGTTTAGAGCTTCAAGTAAAGTATCACTTCCGGTAGTATCAATATTAGCCAAAATCTAATATATTGTTCCCATTGATATAAAATTCTTAAATACTAAAATTGAAAAGTTTTGGATTATATTTTAATATAGTTTTTCATTAAAAACTGTTATGGGCTTCAAGTAAGTACCACCAGTTGTCCAAATTTACCCAAAATCTAACAGACAGATATTATTGTAAAAATAGTAAAAACGTGTTGTGAGGACCATAATTTGTGCTTATTCACTGAAAACTCACTATTAAATTTATAAATTGTTTTTTTATTCTTCTTTTAAAATTCGTATCTGTGACATAAATTTAACTATGCATTAAATACATGTTTCGTGGACATAACAAGATAAATTTACTTTACAACAAATTTATAAACCGTCCCGAAATAATATAAGAAGTAATGCAATTTCGATAGTTATTTAAAATAAAACTAGGAAATATATTGTTCTTTTCCATTATCATATTGTACTGCAAAAAGTAAAATAGACAGCAAAGCCTATTTTATTTTAAAATATAATACACAGTATAGCATTACATAAAGTAATGTTTATGTTTTTCCTTTTTACCTTCCGTCACCTTTAGGTAAGGAAGGTATTGTCTTTGGTCAAAAAATTCGATGATGAGTTTTTAATCAATAAGCACGTTTTAGGGTTCCGAGAATACGAATTTACTATTTTAAAATATAATACACAGTATAGCATTACATAAAGTAATGTTTATGTTTTTCTTTTTTACCTTCCGTCACCTTTAGGTAAGGAAGGTATTGTCTTTGGTCAAAAAATTGTGTGTGTGTGTGTGTGTGTGTGTGTGTGTGTGTGTGTGTGTGTGTGTGTGTGTGTGTGTGTGTGTGTGTGTGTGTGTGTGTGTGTGTGTGTGTGTGTGTGTGTGTGTGTGTGTGTGTGTGTGTGTGTGTGTGTGTGTGTGTGTGTGTGTGTGTGTGTGTGTGTGTGTGTGTGTGTGTGTGTGTGTGTGTGTGTGTGTGTGTGTGTGTGTGTGTGTGTGTGTGTGTGTGTGTGTGTGTGTGTGTGTGTGTGTGTGTGTGTGTGTGTGTGTGTGTGTGTGTGTGTGTGTGTGTGTGTGTGTGTGTGTGTGTGTGTGTGTGTGTGTGTGTGTGTGTGTGTGTGTGTGTGTGTGTGTGTGTGTGTGTGTGTGTGTGTGTGTGTGTGTGTGTGTGTGTGTGTGTGTGTGTGTGTGTGTGTGTGTGTGTGTGTGTGTGTGTGTGTGTGTGTGTGTGTGTGTGTGTGTGTGTGTGTGTGTGTGTGTGTGTGTGTGTGTGTGTGTGTGTGTGTGTGTGTGTGTGTGTGTGTGTGTGTGTGTGTGTGTGTGTGTGTGTGTGTGTGTGTGTGTGTGTGTGTGTGTGTGTGTGTGTGTGTGTGTGTGTGTGTGTGTGTGTGTGTGTGTGTGTGTGTGTGTGTGTGTGTGTGTGTGTGTGTGTGTGTGTGTGTGTGTGTGTGTGTGTGTGTGTGTGTGTGTGTGTGTGTGTGTGTGTGTGTGTGTGTGTGTGTGTGTGTGTGTGTGTGTGTGTGTGTGTGTGTGTGTGTGTGTGTGTGTGTGTGTGTGTGTGTGTGTGTGTGTGTGTGTGTGTGTGTGTGTGTGTGTGTGTGTGTGTGTGTGTGTGTGTGTGTGTGTGTGTGTGTGTGTGTGTGTGTGTGTGTGTGTGTGTGTGTGTGTGTGTGTGTGTGTGTGTGTGTGTGTGTGTGTGTGTGTGTGTGTGTGTGTGTGTGTGTGTGTGTGTGTGTGTGTGTGTGTGTGTGTGTGTGTGTGTGTGTGTGTGTGTGTGTGTGTGTGTGTGTGTGTGTGTGTGTGTGTGTGTGTGTGTGTGTGTGTGTGTGTGTGTGTGTGTGTGTGTGTGTGTGTGTGTGTGTGTGTGTGTGTGTGTGTGTGTGTGTGTGTGTGTGTGTGTGTGTGTGTGTGTGTGTGTGTGTGTGTGTGTGTGTGTGTGTGTGTGTGTGTGTGTGTGTGTGTGTGTGTGTGTGTGTGTGTGTGTGTGTGTGTGTGTGTGTGTGTGTGTGTGTGTGTGTGTGTGTGTGTGTGTGTGTGTGTGTGTGTGTGTGTGTGTGTGTGTGTGTGTGTGTGTGTGTGTGTGTGTGTGTGTGTGTGTGTGTGTGTGTGTGTGTGTGTGTGTGTGTGTGTGTGTGTGTGTGTGTGTGTGTGTGTGTGTGTGTGTGTGTGTGTGTGTGTGTGTGTGTGTGTGTGTGTGTGTGTGTGTGTGTGTGTGTGTGTGTGTGTGTGTGTGTGTGTGTGTGTGTGTGTGTGTGTGTGTGTGTGTGTGTGTGTGTGTGTGTGTGTGTGTGTGTGTGTGTGTGTGTGTGTGTGTGTGTGTGTGTGTGTGTGTGTGTGTGTGTGTGTGTGTGTGTGTGTGTGTGTGTGTGTGTGTGTGTGTGTGTGTGTGTGTGTGTGTGTGTGTGTGTGTGTGTGTGTGTGTGTGTGTGTGTGTGTGTGTGTGTGTGTGTGTGTGTGTGTGTGTGTGTGTGTGTGTGTGTGTGTGTGTGTGTGTGTGTGTGTGTGTGTGTGTGTGTGTGTGTGTGTGTGTGTGTGTGTGTGTGTGTGTGTGTGTGTGTGTGTGTGTGTGTGTGTGTGTGTGTGTGTGTGTGTGTGTGTGTGTGTGTGTGTGTGTGTGTGTGTGTGTGTGTGTGTGTGTGTGTGTGTGTGTGTGTGTGTGTGTGTGTGTGTGTGTGTGTGTGTGTGTGTGTGTGTGTGTGTGTGTGTGTGTGTGTGTGTGTGTGTGCGTGCGTGCGTGCGTGCGTGCGTGCGTGCGTGCGTGCGTGCGTGCGTGCGTGCGTGCGTGCGTGCGTGCGTGCGTGCGTGCGTGCGTGCGTGCGTGCGTGCGTGCGTGCGTGCGTGCGTGCGTGCGTGCGTGCGTGCGTGCGTGCGTGCGTGCGTGCGTGCGTGCGTGCGTGCGTGCGTGCGTGTGTGTGTGTGTGTGTGTGTGTGTGTGTGTGTGTGTGTGTGTGTGTGTGTGTGTGTGTGTGTGTGTGTGTGTGTGTGTGTGTGTGTGTGAGGGCGCGTGCGCGCGTGTTTGTGTGTGTGTAACAAAATTTTCGTCTGCGATAACTCGAATACTACAATTTCAAATATTATCATTTTTTCGTATTCTTCTTCGTTACATCCATATGAAGAGCTGATCAGATTTTGGTTACAATTGGTCAACCGGAAGTACCATCATTTGAAGATTTTAACAGTTTTTCTTGAAAAAACTATGTTAAATATCATTTTTTCACATTTAATGTTATTATAAAAATTAAAGAATATTTTATTCTCTATACGATTTGACTGCATTTTATACATAATATTAAATGGATGTAGAGTTAAAAAATTATAAAGAAATTAAATTTCATAAAGTAGCCATAGCTATGGAAACAGCTACTATATTAAGAAAATTTTGATTGAAAGATGTTGTCAGTGTCAAGTGAAATTGATATAGTGTGTTTGTCTTATAATTTTACTGGAAATATCGGATCTTTTGCTATAAATTTTCTGTATGGAATTTGCATAAAATACATGCAACTGCCGGAAGGTAAAGTACAAGAAAAAGAATCTTTAGCAAGGAACTTTCTGTATGGAATTTGTACAAAATACATAGAACTGACGGAAGGTAATGTGCTGGCCACATCAGATTTTTTCTAAATACATTTATATGACTTTTGATCTTTTATTAATTTAAAGAAGATCATTGAACAATTTTTATAGACAATGGTTTAAAGTTTAAAGTCCATTTACTGGTCATATTTTGACATGATAAAATTGATAAAATGAATGAGTACACATAATTTATAAATAAACAATTCATTGGATTTAATGTTTATTTTAAATTTTGATCGGTATATTTCTTTTAAAAAAATTTTTTTTTTTTAGTACCGTCCGGGAAATATGTATTCTCAAAATAATGCAATAAACAATTAAAACATACATTTTTTGTTTCGATGTCACTGAAACTTAAAAATATGTACCTTATTAGTAGTGACAAGAATTTGAAATACATTTCGTAACTTTTACATTTGTGGGCGATTGCAGAAAAAAAATATGCACAACATATACTGAAAACCACAAGTTGGAAACGTGTTTCTGAGACATGCAAATTACGAAACGAATGTTCGTTTCAGAATCACTATTTCCCACACTTGTAACAAAAATAACTGAAGTACGGAGATCGTGGCTTATGTAAAAATATAGATATTTTTATAAATAAAGGATGTTTTAAGATCTTTATAATCAGGTTTTCATATCGTGATTTCTAATAATTACTAACTAAAAATACACTGCCAGTAAAGTTTTGTTGTCAATCTGCCAACCAAAATATTTAAAATTCTAAAAACTTCTAAGCAGTGGCGGCGCCAGGATGTAAATGTGGGGTGGGCACAATAAAAAAAAGGGTGGGCACCATGGGGGAAGGTGTTACAATAGATCATGCAAAGGTTAGCAGAAAAAGGCGCCGCAGGCAATTTTTTTTTCATTCAAGGTCAAATGTTTTTTAATTGAAAGTTACATTATTTCAAGGGATGTGAAGCTGCATGTTTTCTCGCTTTCATGTACAAAAATAAATAGCCAAATCACATAAATACAATTGTGAAATTTTCATATGGCCCTATTAATTTTAGAACAAAATTAATTACAAATAATGTTCAGAAGTAAAAATAAAATTTTATTCACAAATTTTATAGATAGAAAAATTATTTGTATGTTGGTAGTGGGTGGGCACTTGGGTGGGCACAAGAATTTTTGGGCACGTGACCACCCTGCCCCCCCCCCTTAGCGCTGCCGCTGCTTCTAAGAAAGCGGCGTTAAATATTAATTTATTGCGAATTATGTTATTTTAAATATAAATAGTAAAAAATATTTAGACGTAGTATTTACTCTTCATTAGGCGTGATTAAGCTATGACTAAAGCCGTGTTCCTTCGGGTTGTGATTTATGAATCCTGATTAATTTAATCGTGATCCTTTTGAAACAGGATTTACAAATTATAGCAAGAAACAACACAATCTAGTGTCAAATGTCAATGTCATATGCAGACTAATGCAAACTATCCTACTATATTTTATAATCAACTGTCTAGTGTTATATTCAGAATTAAAAATGGATTATATTGAAATAAAAAATAATGTTCTTGGTAAGGAATATGAAGTATGTTTATTTCAAACAAATCTGGTTGATTACACGCTTTTGTAGAAAAATCTTATTTCCCTTGATGCCACAAACCCTACATTCGTAAATTTCTACGCTCGAAATAGTATATTTTCAATTTGTTCTGAACTGAATCCATGTGAATCATTAAAAAAGGTTGATTCTGAAGGGAAGGGGGAAGGTTGTCTAGTGATCTCAAAATGAGAAAGTGGGGATAACGAATAGGAAACGTAAAAACATTATTCTTCTTAATCATTATCACTTTTATCATTTAGATTACGAATCACAGCCCGAAGAAACGCGGCTTAAAACAACAAATTCAGTTGTTTTTTAATCATTCCAATGTATTTTTAAATGGTAGTTAGGGTGACAAATTTTTTGAGTAAATACAGATCTTATGTTTTGTAAACTTTATTGCAACATGATAGTTTTAGATTAAAAAATTAGTTTTGAAATACAGTATTTTTGTTTCTCAAAATTACGAAACAAATATAAATATTGCCGTCAAATAAGTTTACTGAATTTTGACACAAAATTTAACTAAAAATTTGCGTAAAATTATAAAAGCGGGGTTAATGTGCTACACAAATCAAAATTTTATTTTACACTTTTTACAACGGAATAATGCTCTTCCTTTTGGTTTCGTTGAGGTTGAGGTCATTTTCATTTTTTTGTACTATAAAAACTTGTTTTGTTAGTTTCTTGTAATAATTACTTAAAAAACAAATAAACACCACATTATTTTAAAAAAGTATTAAATAATTTAGCTTAAATAAATTCATTTTAACGATCAACAATAGAAATATTGTTTAAGTTTAATTTTCTTTGATTATATGTCCACGTTAGCAATGACAATTAATATAATAACACGAACTAAAACTACTAACATGATTTTGAATGCATTAAAAGACTAATATTTATAATTCTGGGTTATTTTCTTAAAAGATAAAAAAACTTACATAAATTTGTTGATTACTGCTAAATCCAATATTTGCGATGTTTCTTGGAGCTGAGCACAATATAACTCGTAAAGTAGTCATTGCTGTAACTGTAAATGAAACAAAAAACAGCAATTACATTTTTATTACACTATAAATATTTCAAGCTCTTTGTTTTAAAGTGTATCGCACTCTACAACTGCAATTTATAGAATAAGAATTCTTTCTTTATACACAAAGCCGGTACACGTATCCTAAAAGTACTTGTAATGGACTATAATTAAATAAATATTAAAATAGTTCACTTACTTGATTCCCTGAATACACTTGTGAGGCACTTACGCGTAATTATTAATTAAATGAACTGTAATTGTTTGCAGCCGTGAACTCAATCATTTATCTATTGGCGTATTGTCTGTACTCATCTGCTTCTGCTGTTGCAACGTCTACCAATAACAAACTGAATTTTGTACCCTGATTCCGGCCTGGCTATCAGTCCAAGTGTCCAGGTTATGTTTCTATACTTTGCAGAATGACGAGAGTTGAGCGAAAATTTATGCTCACAACTGTACTGGACATGCGAAGAGCGAATGATTGTAAATTAACCAGTGGCGTAGGCAACATAATTTAATTCTATTTCTATATGTTCCATATTCAATCTATTTTCAAGGACAATTGATCCGTATGGCTTGTGTTATGCTTAATTGAAAATTAAATCATGAGAACAACATTTTATTATTATATGCAAACAAGAATTTTGTATATACTCTGTTCCATTTAAGCCATTCAGCAGATGGCGCTCGCATCACCGCCAGTTTTAAAATTTTAAGTTGCCGAACTTGTGTCTCAAATTTCAGCTAATTAGAGAGTTCAAAACTATGCCCTATTACCCTATACATTAAAATTTAAGGGTGACTGAATACGCTATGTTATTATAGACACACTTATTATTTTAGTGTCTCTTTATGTAGCCGATTATGAATTTTATTTGTAATTTTTAAATCGCACAAAAGTGACACCTCTTTTAACAACAGAGGCGTTTTTTGACGATCCGCTGGGCTGGTTTGAAACAGTTTCGAATTATTTCGTAGTAGAGGGGGTAAACATCAAGAATACGGAACACCGGTAAATGTTTCTAAATCATTACATATTAGTTAAAAAATTAATAATTATAGGTTATCCATTATTATCTGTGAAAATAAAACGTTTGTACGTGTATAAATAAATATTAAAATGCATTTATTTTTTCTCTTAGAAAATAACAATTGAGTGCAGCCAAGGAATCGGTTTTTAATCACTGTTTTGAATAGTTTTTATGTACACCACAAATTCAAACTCACTCAAACGTCTAATTTACATTTGACAGATTTAAATTTATACGTCATTAGTTCAAAACACAGTATTTTAGCGATCCCCACATTTATGACATCATGTACGAAAGTTTTGAAAACATTACGAGACTGGTTCAACGTCAAAAAACGTCTAAGCTTTAACGCTTGGTCAGCGCCCTCTACAATAGAAGATAAAATTGGCCCGCTGTATCCGCGATTTGACTAACCGCGGCTCGAAAAAAGCGCGTGATATGGTCGACTGTTGAGGCCATGCTACTAAAGTCTAGAATACCTACCCCTCAAGAATTTTATTTTAATGGTTAAATATAGTTGCAAAACCATTAATAACACTAAATTCCGTAAAAATTAGAGCGCGGAAAGCAATTTTTATAGTGATTTTCGCATTTTTTCTAAAAAAGTTTCATCAAATTGAGTTTTGTACATTAGGTTACCGCCACATTAAAGTATTTTTTGAAAAATTGTAAGCGAAAATGTCAATTTTCATAAGTACAGGCTTTAGAATATTTAGGTAAAATATAACTTTATTAGATGAATAAATAAAACACAAATTCTTCGTTTTTCCACTTTATTTCAAACTCGTGACGGCTGTTTCGTCCTTTCGGACATCAGACTGAAAATACAAGAATTTTGTACAGGTATTTATACGAGGGGGTATTGATATATAGTTAGCCTTGGATGGTTCCAATATCTGAAAGTGAATATGGTTGTTATGGTTACAACTATGATGTTTTATAAATAAGTTGACAAAGTTTGACATCTATAAGTTGAACGGTGATTAAACTGTGAATTTTTGAAAACGGCATGTTTGCGAAAAAGCTAGAATTTGAAAAAGTTGAGTTGCGGTCAGTTATTAAATATTTATTTTTGAAAGGATTATCCGGCAAAGAAATTTTTGCTGATATAACAGACACTTTAGGTGATCAGTGTCCTTCATATGCAACTATTAAAAACTGGGTTGCGGAATTTAAGAGAGGAAGATCAGATGTTAAAGATGAGCACCGCGCTGGAAGACCAATTTCTGTGACCACTTCGGAAAACATTGATTCTGTCCATGATATGATTTTAGCAGATCGACGAATTGGGCTGAAACGTATAGCGGAAGCATTGAACATTTCCTATGAACGTGTATTTCATATTGTTCATCACGACTTGGATATGAGAAAACTTTCGGCCAAATGGATTCCAAGATGCTTGAATGCTGATCAGAAGCGTTTTCGTTTGACAACGTCGAAGGAAATTTGCCGTCGTTTTGAAGCAGACTCCTCAACATTTTTCTCCGGATTTAGCACCATCAGATTATTATTTATTCCCAAATCTTAAAAAACACTTGAAAGGTAAAAGATTTTCCACAAATGATGAAGCCATACATGCCGCTGAGGAGTGGTTTGCAGACCAAGACAAAGAATTTTTTTAGAGGGTTTACAATTATTTTATAAACGTTGTGTTAAATGTGTAAGTCTTAAAGGAGATTATGTTGAATAAATAAAATTTTGTTTTGAATTATTGTGGCGTTTTATATGGTAGGCTAAGTATTTATCAACACCCCCTCGTATTTCTAACAAGGATGAAACAGAAACTTTGCTCATTACAGATATTTTTCCCAGAATTAACAGCTCTTCTAATTTCTAGATTTTCTAAACAGTTTAATCGTAATCCCTTCGGTGCTTTATGAAGATATTTGAAATCCCCATCGAAAGTATATTTCATATTAACACAGTGTTTAGCAAACCATATGTTGGTAATTTGCTTCTTAATGGTTTTTTGATGTAATTTAATCCTAGTGAAAAAACCAAAATTCTATGTATAATCTATGTTTTATTCATCTAATATTATATATACAGGGTGTTAATTAAAAACCGGGCCATAGGCGTTGAACATGGGAAATCGGTTTTTCCTTGCGCAACAGTTCCCAATTAATTTTAGACAAAAGTGTTTCAGTTAAAAGTTGTAGATAATTTAATTATACACAAGCATCACTAAACAGATTTTATTTTGCATGTTTAGTAACCTGTAAAATCCTAATTTAAATTCTATAAATATTGCTCATTTCTAGTGATAGCCATGGAATTTAAACAAAATTGCAAAGAAATGCATATCTTTTGAACTGTCAGAAATTCACGTTTCAAATAAAAATTACCGATAATTATATTCTATCCTAAGTTCTTAAAAATATTTTGTTTTTATAATCTACATCTAAATTATTGCTTAGATTTTATTTATTTTTATTTTGTAACCTGCAAAATCGAAATTCTGACAATTCAAACAGTATACATTTTTTTATAATTTTGTTTAAATTTCATGGCTATCACTACAAATGAGTAATATTTATAAAATTTCAAATTGCATTTTACAGCTTACTAAACATGCAAAATTAAATCTGTTTAGTAAGGCTGGTGTAGAATTTAATTCTCTACAACATTTATTTGAAACATTTTTGTTTAAAATTAAATGGGAAGTTTTGCGCAAGGAAAAACTGATGTCCCATGTTAAACGCCTATGGCCCGCTTTTTAATTAACACCCTGTATATATGTTCCACCAAGTACCGATTATCATAACTCTTATACTTATAACTTTGTTTTTGCAAAAAAACATATAAATATCTACTTCCGCTCTCTAATTTTGTGTTTCTTTGTTATATTTTAACTAAAAGAAGATAATGCAACAAAAAAATTGGAATTTAAAAGGAGGTACGTATTCTAGAATCCAGCGTATGTTTACTTATTTTCAGTCTAATTGTCGACGAAAGAAGCCAGTTGCCTGTCATCATAATTAAAAATTATTGTATTTAGTTGCCTAAAAACATAAAAATTGTTTTGTAATAATTTTAAATAAATAATATATAACATGTACTTCCTGTCAGTTTACAAACATTCAGTTGTTCATGAGCGCATCGACAATTATTGATAACCACGGGCACACAAACACGTTTTTATCAGTATTGTTTAGCTGAATCATAATAGTATTTTATGTACCAATGGCGTTACTATGATGATAATGTCAGGAGGGCGACGAGGATCTAGCCCGAGGGCCTCTGGCCGATTTTGTTTATTATCAACATTTATTTATTTTTAAAACACCAACGTTTTAAATCGTTGGAGATGGTGGAATGGGTGAATTTCATGTTTCGGAAGATATTTTGTCGAAACGGTGTAAAGAATCTATTTTAAATGTTTCTGTATACTTTGAGGAAGACAAACGTACAAATGATCTCCTAATTATTCCATTCTCGTCTGTAGAATATGTAAGTATTATATTTTGAGGTTCGTTATCACATGACAGATCTCAGTTCTTTATTTCTTATGCACTTATTTGTGAATATTATTACATTTTAGAGAGCTTGTACAGCTTTCGATGTGTCACATGTGACGGTAAAATCAAAAATGAATTCAAACGTGAGTAAATATCGTCCCCAAAAATGGCTTTTTAAGGTTTTTTTGATAATCAATTTTAAGTATTATAATTAAATTAAAATTGATTTCTGTGTTGTGCTTTCAAAGCTGTTTTCTTATATTAATTGTTGTAAGCAATTAATGTATTAATTGTTGTAATCAATCCTTATTATTATTGTAATGAATTATAATTAAAAAGAAAATAAATTCATTATATACCGTTCATATTATTTTTAATTTAAAGTCCATAAACGATGATCGGATTATAATGAGGGCATAATGAAATATGCCCTCCAATTATGCCCCGGTTGTTATAGATATGTTTATATACACCGTATCCTAGCAGTTCATAATACTTTAGTGAGACAAAATATAATACATGTATTTTGCAAATTGTGTCTATTATTTATATAAAAGAATACGTAACGTAACATAACAGAACATTTTTTCTTTCCTGGTTCAATTGTGCAAAAATCTGGGGCTTAACTAGTGGTTCGCTAATATCTGCAATTTTTGGAACCGACCTCCGCGGATAAGGCGGGCCTGCTGTATTTCATCATTACCGAAATCTGTTAACAAAAAAGTAAATAGGCAAACACAGCACTGGGTAATAAGCCGTAATATATTTATATTTAAAATTACACAAATATATTATTCAGATATTAGCTTTTATTATCACACTAACTATATAAAAAAAACATTATTACATGCTTGCATTGTTCTGTATGCTGAAATATATATATTAAAAATTAAAATTAATATAAACCAAAAATACTGCAATTATTATTAGATTACAATATCGTAATGAAACTTTAAAAAAATGTGCAATTTTCACGATTACCTAAATAAAAGCCTCCTGCGGCTTTAAACATCAAATGAAACGTTATAATTTTGATTGCATTCTCTCTGGATAATGGATTAATTCCAGTTTATCCAAAAACTTGTAAAGTTCCTCCATATATTCTTTTGGATGGTAATAGAAGTGGCTTACGTGAGGTGACTTATCCCAGCATTTCCAAGTAACCTGAAATAATAATAATAATATTTAAAATAATTAAAAAAATTGCATTTAATTTAAAAATTAAAGGAAACCTATTGTATTATTAATCTGATCTTATTTTTATCACACATTTATCACGATAAAGATAATAAATGACACGTTCTCAATGGCATTTAATAACATTTCAAGTTCAATAATAATTTTAAACAATCAACAATTTTGTTTTAGAATATTTTTCAGTGCTCTGTTACATCGGGATTACAATGCAATAGAAATTATACTCGTATTATCTAATTTTCATCACACTTCGGTCACGATAAAGATAGTAAATGACACGGTCTTATTAAGTGGCTCATAAACAATGGGGGTTTCCACTATGTTTCAATTTTTCAAAAGTTAAATGTATTAGAAGTAAGTAAAATATTTATTACAGTTTTTCTGATTTTTTTAAAAATATTTAAATATATTATTAAAATAAAAAAATATTTTTTGTAGCTCGTTTAAACGACCAATTTTCACCGCCACTACAGTGCGTCATAGGCCGCAGGTCTGCTGACGCTCAATAGATGGTGTGGTTGTAGCGTCATCTGTCATATATTTGCACAGAGTTTTTAAATTCAGTTCTGTAATTTTAATGAATTGAAATATAAATAAATTTGATTTATAGTTATTTTTCAGTAGGGTATATGTATGAAAAATAAAAACTGGTATTTGTTAATTTGAATTATTTCGGCGCTCAGCGCTGTGCCATGTTGAACGCGGCGACTGTTTATAAAGTTAGCAAATATTTGTTCCGTTTTAGTTAAGTTCAATTGTTTTTCGTACATCGCCTACTGAAAAATAAGTATAAAAATAAAATTTATTTATATTTCAATTGAATTTTTCTCAATATTTTTGTTAGTTAACGATATAAAATTTAAAAAATGGTTGCATTCAGAAAAAAAGACTGTCAAATGGGCCCAAAAAAATATATCATCTCAATCTCTCAATCATAGCTGTTCACACATACAACTAAGTTAGGTTTTAATTCATATGTCACTTGGCTAGACCGCATTGTGACGTCACAAAACAGGGCGGCAAAACTAACTTGAATCGCAAATGGTGGAAACCTTGCAATTAATAACATTGACGTAATAATATTGAAGTTCAATATTCTCTCCAGACAATGAATTATTTTACTTTAAAATAATTCTTAGTGCTTTGCTAAATAGGGATTACAATACAAATCCTATCTTGGTTTACAGTGCGCGTTTATAACCAAATAAAAATAACAATGCAATGAATTATGTTAATATATCTAATTTAAATTTAAAAATATTATATCATTTAGAATTCGAGAAAAAAGGCATTTGACCTCATACTGGTCGAATATAGAAAACACCTGCGATCCAAAAAGAAACATGAACTGAAAAAATTATAGATGGGACCAAAGTAAAGGACAGATTTTAAAAATGACTTCCATAATAAATTTAATGACTTCGAATTTATTTAATTAAACTAGGCCCGGTATTTCATCTCTAATTAAACAGTCTTTTAGTTTTACTGTCAGTTAAAATTAAATATATAACATCGATATTATTATTGCATAAGTTAACCAAAGATGACTTTACAAGTAAATTTTACTGAATGTATATAAAACTGGTCATTAAATGATTAAAAAAAACTACTATTTTCTATAAATTAAACGATCATTGGTAACCCTATCTTGATTAAGCTGGTATGTGTCATTTGTCATTTGCCATTGGACTTTTTCTCAGAAGTATAGTTATCGCAAAAAAATTACAAGCCGATAACGGTAAATGGATATTTTAATTACAATAATATTATGGCTAATTATCTAATCGCAGATTAGTTTTAGAAAAAATTGCTTCAATTACAAGTATTATAAAAAATATAAATATTTACAGGTTGGTTGGATTCTTTTCATCGAAAGTGCCAAAAATAGTTAATGCAGAATGTTGTAGAGCAGTCGTATTCAAACTAGGGGACGCGGGTAGTACGAAAGAAAATGACGAAGAGTTTGTTTTCTCAAATTCATCAGACTCTAATAATTATAATAATAAGTTTAATTTTAAATACGTTAAAAATTTGGTTTCTAATCATCAACACTGACTTACACTGTATTAGGAGTTGCTTGATCTTGTTTTTTGATTGGTTAATACCCCGGTATTGATTTTCTCATTAGTTGCTAGTGATTTGCTATATGTCAACGTAATCAATTTGGGGTCGCACTACTTAACAGTTTGAATACCTGTCATTTATTTTACAGGTTTCGTAACCGACAGGGGGCTGACAATTATATTACCGATTAATTTCACAATTGTAATTTGGGAATGGCACCGCAAAATGTCGCTATAGTCGCTATCGGGTATGTTCGTATATTTTCGTTGAAATTCAAAACGTTTAAAATTCAAATAATTTTGTCATTTGTATGTTAACGAGATATAATGCAGATTTGCAAGTTTTTAAAATCAAAATTTCTGAAAAACATATACCAGGAAGACCGTAAGTATAGTCATTAATAATAATTAACTGATATTATACTTCAATATTACTTGTGAAGATTATGTATTTTTATTACTGAAATTGAAATTACAGGAACCGAAATGTGTAAACTTCAAATAGTCCAGCTTCCATTTTACCGAAGAAAAACATACAATTTATGTGATTTATGGATATTATGTACCAAATTTTGTTAATAAAATTTTGTAATTATTAACATAATAACAGTGTATTTTTTTTATTTTATTTCAAATTTTCAGTAAACGAAAGTACAATTTCAATAAATAAATAATCACGTTGGCTGCGATTTTAATTTTAGTTCTGGATTGGCAACGCTAAGATGGCGCCAAAAACTATATACTTTGTTTTTTACATGTACTGTACCGTTTGTAAAGTGTATAGTCGGTGGTAACCGAGAATAGTTATTTATTATATGAGCGTGTAATGTATCATATTAGTCACGAAAGAAAAATAGTGGCCAATTTTCTTTAGTGACTAATGTACATTCCACACGAGTGTAATACAACGTTTTATCCAACACTTTTTTAAAAACTTTTAAAATCATTTTTATGTTTTCATTCATCGTTTAACACTGACAAGTCAAATGATGTATTATTTTAAATTACAAAGTAGCCATTGAATTGTTATTATGGTTTTGTTATATTGGCTGGTAGCACGAGCGTGGTTCTAACACCTGTTTTAACTAAAACCATGCCAACGACATGGCACATACTTCAGGGTTAACAAAATCAGTGTTGCCAATATACTGATTAAGTCGAAAATGTATTGACAACCATATTCAATAAATTTGTCTTCATTATTTTAAATTGTTTATACTACAAAGAAGGCAAGACATAAATCGTATTAAACACTTTAAATAATGCCGCCAAATTTATTAAATATGGCTATCAGTACATTTTCGGCATATTCAGTACATTAGCAACATTGATTTTGTTAATAACCCTGAAGTACGTACCAAGTTGTTAGTATGGTTTTAGTTAAAACCGGTGTTAGAACCACGCTCGTGCTACCAGCCATTGTTATTAAAAAATTGCTGTACTAATTAATGTCTGTCATTGGGAATTATTTGATAGAAAAATAAATTAAATTGGGTGAAAATGAGGATCTTCCTTTAAAACGTATTCACTTAGAAGCACAAGCAACATTTTTGAATTTAATTCTGAAGCAAGTAACCACTAACTCGTTTCTCATTTTCGTTTCATCAGCCTTACATAACAACTGTCATTGTGTAAAGATAAGTAATCTATTTTAGCATAAATGTTAATATTAATTTAAATAAATAAGTTTCATAATGATACATTGTTACAATAATAAAATAATTTTGTACAATTGCTTTTTATTTATATTAAAAAAAAAACACACAAAAACCAGTAATAATTCCTCCGTGACTTCTAAAATATTCTCTCACGGAGTAGTAACAAGTATATTATGAGTCGGTGTTGGATAAAATAAATTCCCTGTATGTTACTTATTTATAGTGCATATGGTCCGCTTTATTTTATGATCAGATCAATCTTTTCTTTTTGAACTGTTTTAAAACTATGTACTCAGAAATTAAATAAAAATTAACATACATCCATTCCCAAGGACACCCAAGAATCTTTGACTCTTTCATTAGATGAAAATGCTCCAACTGGGTCTGATTTGCTTAAGAAAAACAAGGCTGGAGCTCTGACTACAGTAGTGTGGAATATCTGACTAGCTCTGATGTAATGGCGAGTAGCTACTCTGTGGAAAGTTTTCATATGGTATCTGAAATTAAAACGTTTTAATGAAAACGGAATCTGCCATATTAAATGTTAAATTAACGAAAGGTAAACATGATAAGTCCATTCTTACTTACTGAATATATTGCCTGAGGGCTGTTTCCAGCACAGCATTGTCAGGAAAAACAGCTTTTGGAAACCCAACAGGTATTTCAGTAATATCAGCTGCACTATCCCAAATCTGTCCACAGATTCTGTCAATAACATTTTGGTAGCGAGCTTGCTCATCTGTTAATTTCACTAGGGCTTCGCCCCACACGTAACCGCCCACCGAAAACCCATGAAGTAATAAAGGCGAATAGCTACGGTTAGTATCCAGAAACTTTACAATGTCGTTACCCACAACCTAAAATAAATCAAAATTATTATACAATGGTGTCATTGGCATTTTTCATTTTTTACTTCTGAAAGTTCGCCTGATAGTCTTATTTTTAGACATGATCAAGGTCATCTGTATCGTGAACGAATTAACAAGTGTTCTATAACGAAAATTTACCAATGGATGGACAATAAAAATATATAACTTTTATATTTGAAACATTTTTCTATATTAACAATTATTTTCGAGTTATTTGAAAAATTCGACCAAATTCGGTTTTTCGTCATTTAGTAATCTCTGAATTTTTTTGCAAAACGAAAACATATACGATGGCTAATTTCTGAGATTCAATGGCGACCTACGAAATCCCGATAGCCTGTACATTATTTTGCCCATGTTAAAAATATTTTTTTTCAAACGTCGTAGAAATGGCATTTTTTGTGACTTAATTCACAAGGTAGAAGCTTTATTTCTACGCCGCCGGAGTAGAAATGAGATAAATAAATATCCATAGCAACTACATAGAATTAGCAAATAAAAAGAAAAGAAGTGCGTTTGAAAAAAAAATTTAATGTGTCATTCGGAATAAAAGTGTCTTTGTTTGCCTCGCATGCAATTGTCCGACTCGCTTCGCTCGTCGTGCAAACTTCCATGCTCGCCACACAAAGTATCACTTTTACTCCTAATAACACAATATACTATTGTATGAACATATTTTTATATTTTAATAATTTTTTGATGACGTATTGTGCTCTTCTTGACGTTTATGACGGAAATAGCCGAACGACAGGCGAACTTATGAGGCGCGGGCAGACACGTGACTTTGACAAGTGATTGTAGGGCCCCACAAGGTTGCCAAGTATACAGCTTGTGTAACTTGTCTGTGTTGCCAAATCAATTTAAGCGTAAAATTAATAAATAAAATTGTAAAACTAGTTATTATTAATGAATATTATGTTGTTTTAAATATAAACTTAATTTTTAAAATATTTTATATAAATAGAGCGATTAGTGCTGCCATCTACGATACAAAGATTTATTCATGATCATGATCAGTTCATGTTGAATGCTCTATTTTCATAAAAAATAAGTTTAATGTGTCAGAAAATAAAACAACATGATATTCATTAATAATAACTAGTCTTACAATTTTATTTATTAATTTTACTCTTAAATTGATTTGGCAACATAGGCAAGTTACACAAGCTGTATACTTGGCACACTTGTGGGGCCCTACAAGCACTTGTCAAAGTCACGTGCCTGCCCGCGCTTCATGGTTTTATATCTGTGTAGCTGCTAGTACAATTTTTTTTTCTTGGCCGGATGGTCATATTTTATATAAAATGGTGTTAAAATATCACAAGATACAAAAAACGATGTATTATGGACATAAGCCACTATAGACTTCAACAACAAAAACCTAACCTCTTATATGTAACAGCTGAGCTGCTCATTTGTCTTAAAACACTTGCTATTTCTCTTGTTTTTCATCTTTTTTATGTAGAGCCCTTCTACGTCACAGGTCACAGCTTTCAAGGACTTTCTAGAGCGCGCAGAAATAACAGTTTTTAGATTATAAATATTAGCAAAAATATTTTAATGGGTTTAAGAAATTGATATTATTATTTAGATGTGAACCAATGAATTTTACCAGTGGCGGCTCGTGGGTTGAAGATTTGGTGGGTCACATTGTAATTAGTAATATAAGTTTATGAAAAAATTATTTAAAAAAGTTTAAAATGTCTATTTTCAAAATTATTTATCACCAGGGTACAGGCACGTTGCCAGGGGAGGGGCTCGAGGGACTGAAGCCCCCTCGAAATTCTAATGAATTTAGTTTAAATTTATCCGATTGCTTCTAAATGTCTGAAATATTATTAAAAACCACACATTTTATTGAATCATGTACATTTATTGAAATGTATTCATATTTATTTGAATTAATACATTTATTCGTAAAAAATGAATATTAATACATTGACGCAGTTGAATTAATTTCAAATTATTTGAATTGTGATGTGTTCTATTGGTACATAAAATACTAAATTATAAATTTTGTTTGTTCTAATCTTTCGTAATTATTCTTTTTCAAGAGCACCTCCTCCAAAAAAAGTTCTGGATACAGGCCTGATAAAGGAAAACCATAATCCCTCCCGTTCATTTCTTAAAATTTCGAATCCATCGTGTCGATGGACTGACTTTATTAAAATTATTAAATTAAAAATATTTTATTATTTTTATTCTTTCGCTTTTCCTTTTGTTTTGATAAATTTGTGAGGTTATTGACCAAAAGACCTAATAGAGGAACCGCCACTGAATTTTGCTATTACTATAATGCCCGACTTCACCATTGCGAATAAATATTTTATTCATTAGTAAAACTATTCGTCTAATAAATGAATAAAATATTTTTGTTTCAACAACGTCAGTTATTAACTGTTCAACGATTTTAGTTGGCGAAAAGAGCTTTGAGTAATCGATGAATAAAATTTACTCGTCACATAACTATTGGTGAATTTATTCGGCAATGGCCAAACCGGGTATAAAGTTTAAAATTAATCCCTTACTTGAGTTCCTTTAGCGGGCCAGAGAATTTGCCACGGAGCTATATTGATATTTAAAACATCAAATCCTTGGTCGACGTAGATTTTGTTAAATTTATTAATGTGTTTCTGTTTTGCTAAAAGCCAAGTGAGTAGTACAACTAATGGTCTTTCGGTAGCCACTGGGACCATAAAATTATCTTTATTAAATTTTCTTTTTTCATCACTAATTAAGAAAATATTTTTCGTTATTTGTTGAGTAGATAAGCTTCGCATGTTTGCTAATGTTATGCGAAGTCCCTAAAATAAAGTTAATTTTATATACCATATAATAATTATTACAAGTTTGAAAATTTAAATTCGTGAATTATTTAATATTTTGTTAAAAACAAATTTATTATAACGATATATGGTAATTTTATATTCACAGACGAATTGCATAATTCAATAAATTATAAAATTTAAACATATTACAAATAGGGAATTATAATTAAATATATCATTTGCAAAAATAATTCTTTACATTACTTGACAATAATTAGCTTTTCTTGAATAAATGCATCTTCAGTTTACAGGTAAAATATTACCTGATTTTTTATATGACTATGTGAAGAAAGAATGCGAATTACATTCAATCCTGCCTTTAATGAATAAATCATACCTAAAACAAAAAAGTTACATATTTTGATGAAAAATATTACTATTATTGGCGAAAAAACTCAAAGTGGGTGACGTCTGGCGGCGGTTTTGTGAACTAGAGGAATAAGGAAACGTTGATAGCATACATTGAAACGTATCTAATTTTAAACAGGTTTAATTTATATTTGTTGTAAAAGTGAGATATATAGTGTATATTACATTTTCAGGTTTAAATAATGATCAGTAAATGCCATAGATACTGCTCAGTGCCACAAAGCAATAATTACAAGTCAAAAAGTTTAAGTTTACACTACATTTCAAGTGACAAAATATGATCTCGAAATTTTCTTCCCTTATAGTTTTCACGCCTCCAATCAGTTCTATTTTTTTTTGTTCAAAACAGAATCCCAAAATTCTTATAATTTTATAGCCAAACTATATTGTTTATCATCCTTTTTAATAAGTTTTCCCCTTACTTGTTCCAAATCTGTACAACTTAATTTTTCTATTTCTGCTGCTTTGTAATACACAAACCCATAAACAAATAAATTAATAGCATAATAATATTAATCACATTTATTGTAAAACAATAAATATAGTTTTGATTTTTACTACCCTGTTTATATGCAACAAAAATGCAACAATATGTTTGCATTTACCTCCCAATTCTACTCTACAACTAAATTTTCTTTCCAATAATTTATATTCTCATTTATTAAAATTTCAATTATATGAGGATCTCCACTCAAATGACTGGTTTTTAAACAAGATCCCAGTATTGTACCTACATCAAAGCAATACATGTCCAGCATTAAAAACTGCTTCGTTTTCCTTTATAGGGCGTGCAGAAGCAATGTATTCAAAAATATAACTAAATTTTATGTTAATTTTCTCCATATTAAATACTTTGCACTTGGAAATGCATATTGCCAGCAATAAGGAATGAGAGAAGTCTCCTTATTCCTCCGCCATCTTGCTACCGTCCGGCCTGCCATCTATAGTTCAGTTTTTTCGCCAATACACAGGGGCGAGCTGGTCTGCCGGGCAATTTCCCGGTGGGCCGATGCTGTCTGAGATTTCGCTTGCATTTTATCAGCACATCTCAGAACTAATAGTTTTGAGATCTGTGGTATAAGAGAATTTACAAATAAATAATAAATTTACTTCTACAGGTATTTTAAAATTAAGCAACAAAACTTTTAAATATAGGACCTAAAAATAAGTAGGCAAGTTCATGTAAGCTGTAAGTAAATTCTCACTGATGCTTCAGTTTAGAGTTGTTTGCATTAGGTATGAGCAGCGGATTTCCGCACAGGCGCAGGAAGCGCGCGCTTGGGGTCTCTTAAATCGAGGGGGCCTCAAATATCAAGCCTCAAAATAAAAAAATATTTTATTTATTATTATTTTTCTAATAAAAATAATTTATAATCTAATAGCATTCTCTAAATTAAATTAACAAATACATAACGCCATCTATGCCATATATTTTGTGGCGGCCTAGTGGTCATATTTCAAACCATATACAAGTTTGCTTTCTACTGATGAGATAAAGATAGAATATCCTTACTATTAATTTAAATTTGGCGCTAGTACATTTCGTTCACAAACTCTTTCAAAATACAATTACGGAACCGGAAGCCTACTGTCAACTTTTGTAATTCCCGCTCGATTTTCATGTCATTACTTTCGGAGTCTATACTAAACGCTGTATTTGTGAAAATTATAACTTTTTCGCTTGTAAATTTTAAAAAAATACTTTAGTCCAACGGTAACCTAACGCACAGAATTCAATTTGACGAAATTCCGGTATATAATGTAAATAGGTATGTTATATCTGTTCGTGTGGTTGCATGCATTTCGCGATTAAATTATTGTTAGTTTTTTAGGCTATATTTGTGAAAAATGTGACATTTTCGCTTGCAAATTTTCAAAAATACTTTAATGTTAAGTACATTTATTTTATAAGAATTTAAACCCTGTTTTCAAATAAATCGTATATAATCTAGAGTGCGAGCTACAGTAAAAACGCGCAGAATGCTCACTATAATCTATAATGGTATTGAAAATATTAGGGGGGGGGGTATAGGGGGGCCTCAAAAGTGAATTGCGCTTGGGGCCTCTCAAGTGCTAAATCCGCCACTGGGTATGAGTGTTATAAGGACGTTAGGTACTGTATTCTTTTAAGAATTTCTAGTTTTGACAATAATGTAATCATAAATTTCATAAGTTAATTTTAAAAAATGATAAATTATATACGATTTTACAAATTTGTTCCAAATAATAACCTTGAATACGTAAACAAGCTTGGCATCGCATGGATTCGTTAGTGATGCAATTACTCCTCGACATTGTACAGGATTGCTAAATCAGAGGAGCGCGCTATGTTGACGATGATTCAACCATTCCCTTATATTTCTAGCTTCTGTGAGAATTTGATTCATTTATTTTTTGATTTTTTAAAAGTCGAATTTATTATTTATTTGTATCTCTTATAACTTTCTGTGAAAATATTATCAAATTCTCCTTTTTAAAAGCAAGACATATGGTACCTTTTTCAGAGTTAATCAAATAATTATTATAATGATACCTATACCACAGATCTCAAAATTATCTGTTCTGAAATATGCTGATAAAAAAATTATTCGTGGCCTACACTTTTATTTAAAATCCCGGCCTGCAATGCCTCATCCAGCATGACCCAGATTATACATTCAATATTGTTAGACAGAAATATTATTAATATTATAAATAGTTATTTATGAAACCACGTTTAAAAATCTTAGAACGGTGTATATTTCACATGTTTCCATCTATGGGCCCTATTCAGTTGTTAATTTTTAACCACTGGTTAAAATTTTTATCCAATAGATATTGATATGACAACTAAAAAATCCCTTTTTTGTTATATATCAACATACTTGATTGGTACATATACTGTGATACAGAAGTGCTTGTTAACGTTTTGTTAAAAAAAATCTGACTTGATTTAATCCTACTAAGGATCATTGTTCGATCGAAACCATCGAAATGTTGGTTTATAATCAAATAAGTACCTTAAGACTGCGTTCCGACTAATTTCTCTTTCCTTCACTATTTTTTATATTTTGTGTCTTTTATATACTATGAGAAATGGAATATACATGAATGCAGCCAAAAATTTCTCACCAGAGATTAATATCTGTTTCATATTAGGTATTAGGTAGATGCTATTTTTTATACATATAATAAAAACGTTGATGTAACAAGTAGGTATATATATATATATATATATATATATATATATATATATATATATATATATATATATATATATATATAAACTATTATTCACGAAAGATGACTATTCAAGGTCATTTGTGAGCCGTCTGATATATTACTTGCAGATACTTCATTGCATTTCGTATGCATAGGCGTGCAACATAAAATATTTATGAACACATTTTAACTGAAAAAATTAGAGTAATTTATTTGAAAATTATGTTTCTTTCTAAATAATGCCTTTCTGAAAGATTTATGTTCTTCACAAAAGGTTTTGCAAAATACAAAAACATTGACTTAATCTTTCTTCGAACAAATGACCTTGAATAGTCATCTTTCGTGAATAATAGTATATATATATAAGGGTAAAAGCCTGTATTACGAGTGCATTTTTAAAATAAAGGCGCTTTTATGGAGCACACTTCTCATAATGTAATGTAAAGGTGCGCTCCATAATCGGTTTTTTATAGAAGTGCGCCCGTAAAAAGTTTATTTGGCTCAAGTTTATTCTTCATTATTTGAAGCTATTTTACCTAAAATTATAAGGGAAGCAGGAAATTACGAACGTATGATTTTCACATGTTCAGGTCACCTCCCTGTATAAACTTCTCTAATATCGGAAGTAGCTTATAATTACTTCAGAATGTAATATTTTAATCACTCCCTCCTATTGTATAAATATGATTGTTTTTATTACTGGATAGCAAATTTCACGTACTTTTTAATTTTGAATAAATATCTAGATATTCCGAAAATTAATTTGCTACCAAGAAAACCGGAAGTAATAATATTACGCTAAGCTACTTCTGAAATTGTAATTTAATTTTAGACGGCACTGTATTGTTTAATTTTATGCAAACTATACAGAGTGCGGTGGAAAACCTTTTTTTTTTGTTTGAATTCTACAACAAAATACAATCACCTGGGTGGTTAATCTTGTTATGGAAAGAATAATTGTTTGACGACCTCTATTATTTTAATATAAAAATGAAGTGTATTATTTTATTAATAATATAAAAATATATATCTTTTGTCTTTCAATGACAACAAGCAGTACATTGTATTCTATCGCCGGTCCGGCTATTTTTTACTCAAATTGAAAATTGATACAAATTATCGGAAGTTACATAAATAGAAATTTCAAGGGCGAAAGTATAAATATTTCCGTTAATATCTACAATGTAACTACAATGTAGCAATATAAAAGTATTTTTAAATATTGCTGTTGCTGACAGTGAAAAACAAATGAGGTTAGAAACAGATTTTTATTCACATAAAAACAAATGGAAAAAAGAACTTAATGTATCCTTACTTGTTATATCACCAAAACAAAATACTGTTATGAACTATCACTAATCTTTGGTTTAGTTTAAAACAGATTTTCAATAAATGTACAATATTTTCAAATGTAGAAAAAAATGGAAATCAATGGCATCATATTATCTTCGATTAAAAACACTGAATATAATTAATCACTGAAGCAATTATAATTAAACTAACTTATCATTAAACAAACAAAATACTTGTGTGGCTGCTGAGTGTCTAGTCTACAACAAAGTAGCACGGTTGCTGTTACGATACGATTTTTATAATTGGTTGATGTACTCAGTAGCGCCGAATAGGGGCACCCATTTCGTAAATAAACAGGTCCACGTGTACTTGTGCTTGGAGGTCAAAGCCCTAGGAATCGACCTCAATAATAAGTAATTAGCGTTGAGAAACAAATTATTATTATCATTGTTTTTTACTTATAATTTCTATAAAGGGAGAAGGTGTTGAACTTTAAGGAACGTCCGCTTATTCCTTATTCGTTTCAGGACGTGACAGGCATATCATAATAAAGTTAAAATTTACATTATGATAGCTTTTATTTTCAAAAAATTTGTTGCAATTTAGATTAATTAGTTGCATGTCCAAGTTTCGAAAAAAACTGATAATAAACAATGTCAAATTACTTTATAAATGATAGGCAAATGATAAAATTTATGTAAACATAAAACTCTTGTCAATAAAATATACAGGATGTTGACATCGGTACCGGAACAAGTAAAATCATACTTTCGCAATTTCCTGCTGTTCTAATTATTTTAGGTAAAAAAATACAAATACATGTTGGGCATAAAATTCTACATTAGAATCAATGAACAAAATTAATTTTGCGTAGGAGTTAGGTATAGAAATGTCGATAACCACTCCATGGAATTATGCCCTATGCCACTGATTACAATAATATGTAATTATTGTATTCAGTGCCTATGCTCTGCGATACTGAATGGCTTAAATGGAACAAGATATAATGTAAAATTCAAATTAAAACTCATACGCCATCTATTGGTTACATTCTTAAATATGCTTTCCTTTCTACAGTTCAAAATAATGACGTCACAAAAATGTTCTTTCTTAATATATTAAAAAATATTTTTTTAAATAAAATTTATATTATGTTTTCAACATAACTTTACATATACAGGGTGTTTCAAAAATACTGTAAATTTTTTTAAGGGCATATAGTACTGACCAAAATAACTAAAAAAGCTTAATCAACATAGGACTGATCTTCAACTGTTTCCGAGAAAAGAAAAAATCGAAAAAAACTGACAAAGA
The DNA here is from genome assembly GCA_963082715.1 of Harpalus rubripes. NCBI lineage: Eukaryota > Metazoa > Arthropoda > Insecta > Coleoptera > Carabidae > Harpalus > Harpalus rubripes. The sequence continues at coordinate 13,241,934 of OY720450.1, forward strand.
TAGTGATCGAACAAACTATATAAAACAATTAAATTTCTAATTAAAAAATTAAATATTGGCCAACTATTTGATTAAAAAAAAACAAGTACATCTAAAATGACCTCTGAAAGGTAAACAAAAAATCCCATTTAATCAAAGTCGTAACTCTTATAGTTTTTGAGAAAGCAAACGTAAACTCCGTAAAAACTCATTTTTCACTGCCTCAAATCTCTGAAACTATGGAAGATCGGACCCATGTTAATTAAGCTTTTTTTTACTCATTTTTGTCAGTACTGTATGCCCTTAATTTTTTTAGTTTTTTTGAAACACCCTGTATAGTGATAGATATCGGATTTTCAGTACCACGCACGTACCACGCAAGTAGCCCATTATTTTAATTCCATGGCTATCTCTATTTTACGGGTGATTTTCAATATTTCCATACCAAATTAATTTTGTTTATTGATTCAGGTGCTGAATTTCAAGCTCTACAACTTTTATTTGAAGCATTTTAACTAAAATAAATAGAGAAACAGGAAATTACGAAAACATTTTACATGTAAAAGTCCCATGTTCCGATGTCGCGCTCAACAACTGTATATTACGACTTGTGCTCAACATTTAAGTACAGAAGATTTATCTAATTTTCTTTTAATTGACCAACAAACAAATCAGTGTTTTTCGTTTTATTTAAGCGAGATTTTAAATTTAGGGAATGTGACATATTTTCTTGTTGAGATTTGCAAATTATTTTTTATGTAAATATTAATTAGTTTGACTTTAATTCTTTAGTAGAACATCCCATTAATGGTTTGGTATATTCAGCTTATTTAACCATATTACACGTTTTAAAACAAATATTTTATAAGTATATAAATATCATAAGGTACATGGAAAACTTTTTGTTATTTCAAAATACGTAACAACAGTAATTTATAAAAAATAAACTTACCATGCAACGCCATCTATCCAGTTAAACATGGAAACAGATTTGTACGATAGACGGGGAAAGGAGAATTATGTAGAATGATTTATGAAGAAATGATAGCTCCAATGAGACCCTTAGCGCAAAGCTTAGCGCAGATGGCAGCACATGGACAAGCTCCTAAGTATGTATTAGAAGGTACAAAATTGTACGAATGAAGAAAAAGAAAACATATATTATTGAGTGTAATCATGAGTTTTATATTTGTGGCACAATATACAAACGCCGTAACTATATAATAGGTGCAATCGTGTAATAACACAAACTTGACAAATATGTTAAATTACAATTAATCATGTCTTCATATATGAGTTGGAGAGTTTATGAATTAAAAAAGGAATTAATTCGAAGAGGTGCCAAAATATCGGGGCGAAAAACCGAATTAATAGAAAAATGAAATTTAATTTAGTTATTAGCTGTTTTAACACTGTATATAATTATAGACTAATAGCTTACAACAGGAATGATAATTTTGGAAACATTCCTATAAATGAAGAGCCAAGACCAAAATTACAAACTCCACACATTTTGACTTATAAAGATTTACATCATAGTATCAGTCTAAATATATCCATAAATAGACAAACTATTTATACATATCTTACCATGTATAATCATTCAATCACAAAGAAATCTGAAATGCTCTTTGATAACAGATTTGTGAAATTTATTAAATTTTCATGTTCTTCCGATGGAGTTTTTTTTAAAAGTGCATGTCTTGCTGCTATGAAATCCGTAATTTATAATGTGGATTCCATTGCAATGTAAAACAATACATTGGTGTATTTTTGTATATTATGTTCTGTGGTTATGTTTGAATATGTAACTCGTTTGACGTTTCCGAAAGTCGTTTGAAGGTTGAAGCAACTACTCATGTGGCTCCTCTACCGGGAGAAATATTCTGCTAAGGGTCTGATAGACCATTTCAGAAATTCAATGCGCATGCGTCAAGTGTTAGACTGCGACTGCGACAAAAGTTAGTGCCGATTGCCGTATACCCGTCCTTGTTTATATGACAGTTCTGTCAATTTTACAGTTTTGTTTTTGTTTTGTTGGTTTCGTTTTTCAAATAATTATGACGGGTACTAAATTTCTGGTCCACAAAATATTGCAATTTGAAATGTTTTGTCTGGTTTAGAAAATAAAAACTTAGGTTAGGTATAGTAATACAATTTTTATAATTGATTGATGAATGTACTTCATTTTTTCACGTAGTAAAATAAGTTTTTATTTGTAAAATAAGAATTGAAATCATATCTTATACTCAAATTCATATTAACAATTTCTATGTGGTTCTAAAATTTAAAACAATACAGGGGTAACGTATAAATTTGAAATGCCGCCATTTAACGGCACTAACTTTTTAGTTCAAAAAGTAAATGTAGTGGTCGCTCAAATTTCTGAAATGGTCTATTAGTTGTGTAATATAAATCAACTAGTTGGCTATATCGATGTTCGTATTCATGCTGCTGTACGCTATACCTGAAGAAAATAGGCTACGGAGCGTTCATGCTTCTTTGAAATCTTGCGAAAGTTTGTCTTCAAGTATGAAGTCCTTTTTAAACACATTTTTTTTGACAAAAATGTGGAAAATATTAGTTTTTAATAAAATTTAAATGTTAATTTTTTACGCGCTGAGCATTATACAACATTAACATTCTATTATTTTTAATGTAAATATTAAGTAGTTGTTTGACTTCAATTCTTTTATAGTAGAACATCCCATTAACGGTTTTGTATATTCTTCTTATTTATACATATTACACGTTTTAAAACAAATATTTTATAAGGAAAGAAATATCATAAGGTACATGAAAAACTTTTATTATTTCAAAATACGTAACAACAGTAATTTATAAAAAATAAACTTACCGTGCATTACACTAGAAAAGAAAAACTTAATTGTGTAATGCACGTTTACAATATAAAAATAAGGATTATTCTTTTTTTAAATAATGATAAAATATTAACATGTATTTCAAAGCTTTTAAAATATTTCTTTGATATTATAAATAAGATTTCGATATACTTTTAACGGTACGGTAACATAACTTAAATAAGTAGATAAACAAATTAAAAAATTTTCAGATACACATTTCTGAGAAAACATATGGAATTATTATACTTAGCTCATATATACGCTTATTTACATATCTTTGGTCTTTATCCAAGATAGGCACAAAATTTATGGAGGTATTACATTTACATTATTCGGAAAAACCATTTGAACATTCGGAATGGCGGGATTTTGTACCGCAAGTCTTTTGTAATGTTGCTCCAAATCTGTAGTTGGGTCAATTTTTAACTCATTCGTGTTATTTACACCTAGCTCTTTCATTGCAGATTCTGCGCTTTGTTTCACCGCATCCATATGTAATTTGTGAGTGTCGCTGTAAAGCGGACACCTAAAAAGGAAAATAGAAGTTTTATTTACAGCCGATTGGAAAATAAACATTGTCAGGACAATTGTTTTAATACGAGAGGAATACTGTAGTAGAAATTTTAATTTCAATTGTATTTTATTTATATAAGGTTTTTTTCAGGTTGCACATTTATGTTAGAAGATTTTTGTTTTTAAAGATTTCGTCATAAATTTAATTACATGACTCCGCAAAATATCAAGCTGGCCCTGCGCCCGAGTGACTTAAGGCCTGTGTCCACGATCCCAGAAATCGATCCGAGTTCTCGGATATTGGGATTTTCAAGTATCAAGAGATGGCACTGATCCCATTAAACACTGGTACAGTTTTTGTTGACGTGTGTCAGCGTAGCATTTCTGTCAATTGCATTTCTTTAGTTTTCGTATTATTTTCTCATTTATTAGTATTTTTTATTTATAATTCAAGTATGTATAATAGAGTTTTTGTAGTCATATAGTTATAGTTTCATGTAAATGTTAAATGTGTACCACTGTTTGTAGTTCTAATAGACGACGCTGGTTAGCGTTTTCTTATTTGAAAATCCCAATAGTTCGCAATTCGATATCTCGAATCGTGGACACTACCAACTCGGAGGCAAAAATCGAATAGAAAACTAGAATGGAAAAATACGTTCTGTCCCATTTTTTCGTACAAGTTGCTAATTTCATTTAACTGTTACCAATTTAAAATCTTGACATTTAATGTTTGATAAGCTTGAAAATGATAAGGTTATAAAATATAACATAATTCTACTTATTTTTGATATTGATTATAAAAAATTACTTATAAATAAATTAATATATTCGTTGTAGAAATTTAATTTACTTACTGCCGGAATAATTTTTATTTTTATTAGTTTTTAGCATTGGTAGAAATGGCTGAAACTAACTTCATAAATTCGACTAAGCTGACATCTGTAGTCATACAGATTCAATGTTTATAATCAAAAAAAATTTGAACATAAAAATTGAACTTGTATGACTACAGATGTCAGATTGGTCGAATTTATGAAGTTAGTTTCAGGCATTTCTACCAATACTAAAAACTAATAAAAATAAAAATTATCCCGGCAGTAAGTAAATTAAATTTTTACAACGAATATATTAATTTATTTATAAGTAATTATTTATAATCAATACCAAAAATGAGTAGAATTATGTAATATTTTAAAACCTTATCATTTTCAAGCTTATCAAACATCAAATGTCAAGATTTTAAATTTGTAACAGTTAAATGAAATTAGCAACTTGTACGAAAAAATAGGACAGAACGCATTTTTCCATTCTAGTTTTCTATTCGATTTTTGCGCCCGAGTTGGTAGTGTCCACGGTTCGATATTTCGGATCGTGGACACTACCACCTCGGACGCAAAAATCGAATAGGGCGCGTGCAGACATGTGACTCGAGGAACCTTGACGTGCTTAGAATCAGCTGATTAGTGTGCGCATGTCATTTTGACAAGAACAATGTCATGTTGACAAGACCAATGTTTTGACTTATTTTTATTTTTAACTGCTAAAATGTTATTATTTTTAATTACATGTGTTTTACTGCCCAAAAATTGTAAAATATTAACATTTTAGCAATTCAAAATATGTATAGGCGTGCAACATGAAATATTTATGGACACATTTTAACTGAAAAAATAAGAGTAATTCATCTGAAAATTATCTTTCTTTCTAAATAATGCCTTTCTGAAAGATTTATGTTCTTCACTTATGTTTTTGCAAAATATAAAAACATAGACTTAACTTATATACCAAGGAATAATAATTTGATTTAAACGTCAACGCCACTAGGTAAATATTAGCACAGAGGGCAGTGTAGTTGATAATTAGGTATCAGTAATTCTACGACATATGTCATTAATATTTATAGTGTGTTAGAAAGTAATGCCACTATTTACGTATATCTGTCACACTACATAAATTAAATAGACATAGGTCAAATAATCTTTCTCTTTCTAATACAAAATGTTGCTAAGCTACTGCTGTAAAGTGATGTGTATTCTTTCTTCGAAAGAATGACCTTGAATAGTCATCTTTCGTGAATAATAGTGTAAATAAATTAATATATTCGTTCAAAAAATTTAATTTACTTACTGCTGAGATAATTTTTATGAGTTTTTAGAATTGGTAGAAATGGCTGAACTAACTTCATAAATTCGACAAATCTGACATCTGTAGTGATACAAGTTCAATGTTTACGATCAAAAAATGTGAACTCGGAACGATTTCTAGCATCGTGGACACAGGCCTTAATAGGTTTGTTCCTACAGCCAGCCCGGACTGTCATATGTATGTCAGACGCATGCGCATTTTAAAAATATCATTCCAACCGACTCTTGTACAATCGATCGGACTGTTGATATGTTTGTTCCTACAGACTTCGGACGCATGCATGAACGCATCCGCGGACTGTCAGATCCATCCACTCGTCTGTGCTATGTGCTATTTGTCAGCACCTGCGCGCAGCGAGGAAAATATCGAAGCTTAACCTATGATTGTTTATCTGCTTTCATAAATGAACATAATGAATTATTTGGAATTTTAATCTGACCCAGAATCATTGTTATCTGATTCAGAAATGGATTTGATATTTGGCCAGCCTCGAATAAAAAACTAATTAATTAGGTATATAATATAATCAATAATTAATATTTGTTTCTCGATAATTCATTGACCGATATTTTTCTGCAGAGGAAACAGTAATTAATTATGATGATGACAAGTCCGTTATCCGTTCCAACCATACGAAGTTTCTTACACATGCCTGAATAAGTACATGAACAAGACATGCGCACAGAAGGGTTCATGAATGCGTACATGAACGCATCCAAAAAGTCGTGTAGGAACAAACCTTATATTTTCGGCTACGACACAAGTATCAAAATATTATATAAAAAAATGAGACTTACAGGTGATATTGGTCTCCACCTTGTCCGTTGAAATGCCTGTAATCAGTGACTGGCTTATTACAAACATAACACATCATGGCACCACAGGAACACGTCATTTTATTACATCCGCTTTCTTTTATAAATTTCAAACCGCATTTGTAACATATTCTACAAATCAAGATAAAAACAATAATATATACTTTATATAAAGTTGAAAACAACATACCTTAACAGAGCTTCCGTCATTTTATTTTCGATGTATGTTCTCATTTTAACGTCTTTATCTTTCTCAAGTTCATCACAGCGTAATGGAATATGTGACGGTTCTTTACACAGACGGCACGATTCTTTCATACAATCGTCGTTGAGACAACGGAATATTTTATCACCGGGAGCGGGAATCGTAGCGAAATCGCAAAATGGACAAGACTCTAAATCTTCTATTCCCGCAGATTTTACCTCTTCCATCTGTTTCCTTTGTGCCATTTTAGAAAAGACTTTTGGGGTTAAAACGGTCTGCATTTTAAAAGATAATTACCATTAAATAATATTACATTAATTATAATATTTAAAACATACCTGTAATACTTGTAATGTAAAGAAACTATCACACGTTTCTAAACAAGGAAATTCTAGTTTTCCGTCCCCAATTATAACTTCACAGCCTTTTTTTATACATTCTTTACAAAATATGTGTTTTCCAGATTCACAAGTTTCTATATCTTCCGGCATTATCTAAATAGAAAATGTTTTTTTTACTATTTCTTGTTTAATAACTAAACACACCGGCAAAATGAGAGAAACAAACAACAGTATCGTAAAAATTTGATTTTTTTGTGTTCCTCTAATTTTGCCAGTGTGTGTGTACACATACATAACATGTTTAAAAGAAGCGATTTTGTAAATGAGTGTACAAAATGTCTCATTTTCGATGTTTGATTAGGGTTTGTGTAAATTTAATAGTTGTGAACATCCATCACAAAACTCTCAAAATCTTTTTGACATGTGGTTGACAAACAAAGAAATAGAAACAGCAGTGGGATCGCGCCGTTTGGAGCTATAGAATTGAAGCGATAGATAGAATACGCGACAGAAATGAAATTTGGTATCACGCCGTATCGTTTTGTAGAATAAAAATGTAATTCGGCTACTTTCGGTTTTTGTTTGTTCTGTTTTGTAAAAATTGAGTAATATTTTGGTATTTTGAACTTGTAGGTAATTATTGTGATCAAAATAAAGTTTTCTATAACGAATCATTTACGTTTCGTTTCTATCTATTTTGACATAAGATGTGAAAAAAATGAAGTTTTTTTTCTTGGCGCGACACCGACTTATAGTTTATATTCTACAAATACCGTTTTCCTATCAACAAGTCGCCACTTTTCTACATTTCTATATGGCGCGATTCCACTACAGTTCAAGTTAACTTCATGTATGTATAATTTGTATTTTCCGCCATTATATTTGACACTTAGCAAGACAAGCGAGAAATTTGTGGCTTGGATTGCTTGCGAGCAAATCAAGCAAATGCTAGGCTAGTAAAGTCGTTCAACAAATTTTATTTTGGGTTGCTTGTTTTGCAGGGCTTATTGAACGCACCTATTGGTACATTTTTTGTTGACATTTGTACGCGTAGAATTGCTGTCAATTGTGGTTCTTTAGTTTCCGTATTATTTTCTCATTTATTAGTATTTTTTATTTATAATTCAAGTATGTATAATAGAGTTTTTGTAGTCATATAGTTGTAGTTGCATGTAAATATCAAATGTGTACCATTGTTTGTAGTTCGAATATTCGCCGTTAGTTAGCGTTTTCTTATTTGAAAATCCCAATACGCACATTAAGCGTATATTCACTGTAACCGTGACACAAATTTGTTTATTTTGCAATCAAATGTCAAAATGTACAAAATTGAATCGTTATCGTGAATGTTAAATAGTTAAATTTATTTCATTTGTGAAATAGTCAATGCGTGAACTACACGAGCATCAAAAATAATAGAATAAATGCAGTCATACAATGCTAGTCACCTGCTCGCTAATCACACTTAATCAGTTCATATTAATGGTCAATATTTTTTAAAGGGAACCTATATTGAGAATAGTCTCATCTTTTTCTTATTTTGCAAGTTTTTAATGATGTTTAATAAGTCTACATTCTTTTATTTTACACATGAATAGTATGTTCCATAACGCAATCGGTTCGACCAGATTTACGGTTTTGTGTTCCGTAAGTCCTGAAATTATTTACCGGTTTCTATTTGGAACGCGGTTTCTGAAAAAAGTTAGTAAAAAGTCGGAACATGGCAACCACGAAATAATCCTGGTTTCTCTTGTATTTTTACCCCCACTACCGCTACTTACAAACATCATCATAACAAAATCAAACGACATCCGTCAATGTCAAATTTCTAAACCGCATTTTTAGTGGTATTACTAATAATTAATATAGATGTAAGTATGAAAACATTATTTATATTTGATATATTGTAGCTTGTGTTATTTTTATTGGCATTATTCAACGTTATTATTCATTTGGTTAATTTTTATTTTTGTTACGTTGTGTCAATTTTAAATGTCATATGATTCAATGACAATCTGAAAATATTCAGGAATCATGGTGTACCCGGAATCAAGATACTGGTTTTTTAGTTGACTAACGGAACATAGTAGAAATAATTTATTGTGGTGAAAAAATTGAAAAGAAACAAATGAAAAATTAATTCCAGATCAATATCATCGTGAAGCGAAAGAATGGAGGAGTTTTTTCGAATTTTTTATTTTTTTTATGTTAAAATATTTTTAAATCAAGCGTTTTTATTTTGATATTTTGTAAAATTTAAAAAAATACTGGAGAAAAAAAATGTTAAACTTTTGCAATATTTTCTTCCCGCCATTATGGCGTACATAACATCAACTATGTGCGAATTAGATCTCGACATACGTGACCAAAACGTACTTCATTGAAAGAGATAGAAGCAAAACTCGGCCATTTGTTAATGTTTACATTTGACACTTGACAATTTAATTTCTGTGTTTATTGTATTTTCTAGGTTTTACGTTTACACATTTAAAATCAAATAATTTGCCTTTTGCGATTTTACATTGAATTTGACGTTTCATTCATGTTTTCATTCTACACTAGCGCTTGTACCGGACAACTACGGCGAACCAAAAATGCCGCATACGTCATCGTACTGCGGGCAGTTTAAATAACAATAAATTTAATATCGATTGTAGGTACACAAAAATTCGCTATATTTTGTTACTTTTATTGCATTAATAGTAATATTGCATGTATTGTATTGCAGCAATGTGGCAAAAACATTACAATTAAACATGACTAAACTTCCTCATTGTAGACATGTTTTCTCTTCATTTAGAAAAAATATGAAGAATGTTTGCGTGGACATCCGGTGTTTAAGTGAATGGAAGTTATAAATTGTGTACTAAAGGAGAGAATGAGTGAAGGATACTTATTCTTTGTTTGATTTATGGGTTCGTATTTACCCATATTGTGGTAAATGTGGTAGTTTTTTGTACATACCTCATCGTCGTAACAGCACTGACAAGTTTTCAATAAACCAGATGATTTTGCGTGTTCTCTTGCAATTTGTTTTTCTAATTCTTTCTTCTGAAGATACAATAAAATTTCAGGTTTATGTTTAACATAAGCAATCTACAATCAAATAAAAATTATTTATTTCTTAAATATTTTCAAGTTGTTTTTACCTCTTGTAATAAAGGAATGTTTTTGCAACTTGTGACAGGGTAAGGTCTTCTTCTAGTCTTCATATTTTTTAATTTTTCTAATTTTTGCGCTGATTTTATAACGCTGTATTTACTAGTTTTAAAAACGCTAATAATATCTCTGACTACAGTTGTGCAAAATGTGTTTTTTAGAAACGTTATTGCGTAATTTATATCATCAAAATTGCTTTCTGATAATGCACGTCTCTTAGGATCGTTGAAATGTTCCTCAGGATTTGGAATTACTTCTAAGAATTTTTCTACATTAAATTCGGTGGTGTACTGTTTTTCTTGTGCAGAGAGCTTCATTTTTCTACAATAAAAAGAAGTAAATTAACTAACATACCACACTCGAACAAGTATACAGTGTGTCCCATTTAGAGCTGCCACCATTGGGATCTCGAGAACTATAAGAGATACAATGTGGTTAAATGGATCTTTTTGTTCATCTATTGGGGACAAATTCAGATATGCTTTTGTTTTTCCAAAAATTCTCATAGAGCAACAGATAATTGCAGAAAACTGAGTTTGATCGATAAATTCCAATGACTAGTTCTTAACCAATCATGTTGCACAACACTTGAAAATTCAACTAATGGGAACAGTATTATACTGATAAAACTCCGTTACCCCGATAAATTTCCGCTACCAAGTGAATAAACAGTTGTTATTGTTTATAACTGTCGTGTGACAATTAATATTTAAAGTTTAAAAATTAAATAATAATTAAATTGTTTCAGTTTGCGTTGTCTTTGGAATTTATCTCACCAAATACCACACGACCTCTGATTTTCTCAGATAAACTTTTATTTTTAAGCACTCATTCTTTTTGCTTTTAAGCAAAATCACCCAAGCAAACTGACATTAGGTAAAACTCCTCCTCCTTCGGAGTCGGGGTTTACCATGCAGTTTGCTTTTGTGTTTGTTGCTACGCAAAAAATTCGTGCAAAATAAAAATTTATTGATAACAAAGTTACATATACATATTTATTGTATATCCAGTGGCAAACGAAAATAATTTTTTGTCGGTAAATTTTCGAGATATAACACAAACTTACATTATTTTAAATGAAACACATATTTGATTTTTACTTTTAAAAAATTCTTATTTTTTCTCTTTCAGTTTTACCTATCAGATAAAATAGGGATTTCCACTATTTTTCAATTTTTCTCTCTACTCTATATAGGGCTTGTATACATACACATTGTCCGTCAACATGACTCGAACGCACAGAAAATGGTTCGGGTTACGTCACTGCGATCTACGAGATGTGCGCTAATCCGCTCAGCAACCAAACCAACTTCAATTTTTTTATATATAGGGCGCGAGCAGACACGTGACTCGAGCGTCCTTAACGTGCTAGGAATCAGTTGATTTGTGTGCGTTTGTCATTTTGACAACAATGTCACTTTGACAAAACCAATGTTGTGACTTATTTTAATTTTGAACTGTTGAAAAGTTATTATTTTTAATTTCATGTGTTTTACTGCCTGAAAATTGTACATTAATAACGTTTTAGCAGTTCAAAATCAAAATAAATCAAAACATTAGTCTGTCAAAGTGACACTGTTCTTGTCAAAACGACATGCGCACACAAATCAGCTGATTCCAAGTACGTCAAGGACACCCGAGTCACGTGTCTGCTCGCGCCCTATTGTGCTATTCTTCATACAGGCTGGTGATTCGAACACCGGAACATAGGGATTTAACATGTAAAATCAGACTTCCGTAATTTCCTGCTTCCCTAATTATTTTAGGTAAAACAGCTTCAAATAAAAGTTGTAGAGCATAAAATTCTAGATCTGAATCAATAAGGGCGAATTTTACAACTGCCGGTTAAACCATGGATAACTTATTCCTTAGAAAAATATCGCATCAGGATTTGACATTTAATACAAATTTGACAATTTGAGTCATAATTTCGATGCTATATTTTTTTTGTTTATCTAAGGAATAAAATATCCATGGTTTATCCAAGAATTGTAAAATTGACCCTAAGCAAAATTAAATAGCAATAGCCATGGAATTGAGACAAAAATTAACAAATGTCTAACCTTAGACTAGGAATAGACGGAGAGACAAGGCATAGTCACGCGTATCTTTCCAAATCATCTGAGCGATTTTGAACCTTATTGAAATGTCAAAATCAGCCGCAAAAGGCTAGTCGACCAGTTAAATACAGTTATGTTACAGTTGGCCAAATCTAAATATATACTTGATTATCCATAACTACAAATTATCTTGAATTTGTTTTGTAAAACTAAAATAAATACGAAAGAATATTAATAAAGAAAAACGTAATATAAATAACGGACAAGTTAAAACAGTAGGTGACTCTTGTTGACATTGAAAACTTATTCGTTCGACTGCACACGTATGTAACACATCTGGCCGACTAGCCTTTTGCAGCTGATTCTGATAGTTCAATAAAGTCGAAAATCGCTAGGATGATTTGGAAAGTCGTCTTATGGCGAAATACATAGCATGCCCTGTCTCCCCCTCTATTCCTGGTCTAAGTGTCTAACGGTTTATCTGTCAAGTTAGGTTAGTTCATTTTTAATATTATTTGTAATTTTAATTTTTAAATTGAGATTTGTTGTGTAAAATTGTATAGATGTCAAATTTTAACTTTTATAAATCCGTGTAACAACCTTATAATTAAAATATTACCAAATGCTTTAATATTATAAAATTTTGATAACTTTTATATATTACATACCGGAAGATTTGAACCAAAATACTTCAATGTACCAGCGCTATAACGCGTGCGGCTGAGCGGCTCTTACTAATTTCTTTCTATAACTTACTTTAAATAATCAGCTTTAGTTGGATAGTCCTTGAGTTCTATTAGTGAAGTAACAAATAGTTTAAAATCTTCGGGACTGTCTATTACACGTTCACAATGATGTTGTAAATAACTTGGATCTGCATCAGGAAACAAGTCTTGTAAAATTTTATGTTGCTCTTCAAAATCCATAACATTTTCGGGCGATGCAGGTCTATCACGTTTTTTATAATCTCCTAAAATTAAAATTTATTAAGTATGTAAATTATTATAAATACATACTCTAATTTTAAACTAAGAGAAGTCAATTCATCTCAGTAAAAATTCACCGGTAAGCGGAATTTTTTTCGTTATAAATTTCTCTCCTAAACTTATTGATGGAAAAATATTGTAAGCTTTGAGCTAAGGAAGAGTTTACAATACGGTTTTCCACGAATTTTTGATTTTTTTATATGTTAATGTAGAGATAATGACAGGATTGGTTAAAACGCAGACACGTGACACAAAATGGAACATATACAGGATGTTTCCTTTAAAGCAACCAGCGCTTTTTTGGGCGAACTAACAACTTTAGAGAAAAATGTTTTATACCAAAAATGATCAAGAATAAGGGGATAATGTATCAAAAGTAACAAACCGAATATTTAACCAGTGGTTCTCAAACGATAGAACAAAATATTTTTTTTTAAATGGCACCCTATATAATTTTTTAGTCCTTTAAATAGAATATTATTTTGTGATTTCAACGATATAAATATAGCATAGGGTTGTATAACAATTATTTCGAGAAAAATGGTACTAAAAACTAGAAATAATGTAATAAAAAATGGGTTTACTACTAGCGTAACTAGGCAACAGACCTATCAATACCTGTGTATTGCATAGCTTATTGTAATATTACAAAATTTGTAATACCATTTTTCTCGAAATAATTGTTATACAACCCTATACCATATTTATATCGTTGAAATCAGAAAAGAATTCTCTATCTAATGGGCTAAAAAATTATATATGATACCATTTAAAAAATATAATTTTTTTCTTCCGTTTGAGAACCACTGGTCGAATTTTTGGTTTGTTATTATTAATAAATTAGCCCTGTATTCTTGATCATTTCTTGTATATAACATTTTTTTCTAAAGTCATTAGTTCGCCCAAAAAAGCGCTGGTTGTTTTAAAGGAAACACCCTGTATATAAGACATGTTTTTTTCGCACGCGTCAAAATTCTAATTGACAAGTGCGAAAGAAAGTCTTATAAAATGAGTTCTTTATACTATTTTTTATATTTTGCGCCTTCTACAATAACATTTACTTACTCAATTTGTAATTATATTTGTAACCATTTGTACATTTTCATGTAAATAATCTTTCCTAAATAAATAATAATAATAATAATTTCGACATTATATTATTAAAATGAATTGTCAAGTAACTACAAACAAATTAAGTAAAAATGGGTTAAAGAAACGTCATCTAGTACCAACCGTCTAAAACAAAAAATTGCGTATCGAAATGAAGGTCATTACGATACGTAATTGCGTATCGTAATGACTTCATTATGAACGCAAAATATGAAAAATAATCATGTACATACACAGGGTACCTTAACTTTAAGGGCATATAGTACTGAGCAAAATGAGTAAAAAAAGGTTAATCAACAGTTTCCGTGATATATGGCAGAAAAAAATAGTTTTCCGGGGTTTATCTCTGCTATCTCGAAAACTATACGAGTTACGACTTCCAATTAAATTAGATTTTTTATTTATGAGAAGACATATTAGTTGTGCTTTTGTTTCTCAAAAAAAATCATAATAGACCTTTCCAATGGAGGGTATATTTTCGGGCTGTCATCTTTTGGTATTTTCCTTGTACTACACTTGTAACTCATTTCACTCCGTTGCTATATTACAAACAAATTGCTGTCATGGTGACAGTTGCAAGATGGTGCCAAGTATCAAGCGAGTGTATGGTCTTTGCAACAGTGACTCCCGCTATAATTATAAAGACTACATGACAAATGTGAAATTCTTTAAGTTTCCTCAGCCGTTCGAAGACATTGAATCACATGTAAAACTCAAATGTCAAAACACAAGTGACAGAAGACAGAACTGTAAAAATGGCGTAGTTTGTTTATAATCCGATCTTCCATCTCAACTTCTACATCGTCGCATTCTTTTTTGCTTGTGACGTCAAAATCGTAACCCTCTATTTAAAGAGATGGAAGACACATGCGCAATGGAGATCTGCGCATAGTAACAACAAATGGCGGGAGTCATGGATACGCACTTGCCATGAGATCCATGACGTTTGTCTCTAAAAAATTCTGACGTAAAATGTCTGAAAAGCCCCAGACAACTATAAAAAACTTCTCGAAAGAAGTTACGAAAGCTTTTATTGAAGCTAAAATGTCTAACGATGCAAATTTTCACCGAGAATCAGGTATTTTAATGAACGCAGTATTTTTGAAGTTTCGTTTGACATCCCAAGTGGCAGTTGTTGGCGCCATTTTACTTATAGCGGTTTTACACTTAAGGCCTGGGCCACACTATGCGTTTTGGCGGGACCGGTTGAACGGGAAAACAACAACTTATTGTTTTAAATGAATGCGTCCACACCGATGCGGTTGCAGGATACTACCGCAGCATGTTGCGGTTTGACCGGACGGTCAATTTGCCGCATGACAACTACAACACATTGGAGATAATTCCAGCGTTCACAAAGGTGTAGTTTTGTTTTTCAATAAACAACGTATACTATTTGGGCTCTGCACTGATCAGATGTTGGTTCGACTGTGTCCGAATCGGGTTGTCATTGCTACCGTCCTGTTTAGCGGGATATATGTGGACGCTGTACTATCCATCCCGTTTAACCGGATGCAGTTTTACCGGTCCCGCCAAAACGCATAGTGTGGCCCGGGCCTAACAATGAATCGTTCAATTTATTGACGGATAAATCGATAAATTTATCTTAAAAGTCGTTGAGAATTTACACTTCACGAATTTCTATCAATTTATTTTTGTTGAAATTAGGACTACCAACTTCTCAATATTATTTTATTTATTTATTTTGTTAGATTTTAACCTAGCAACGCTTGTTTTCTTGTAGTTTTTTGGAGTGTAGTTTTTCTTGTAGCGTACTTGTTAAAAATGGGTAAAACTTGTGAATTGTAAATATACGTTATATAACCTTGGATATAGTTTGAAATGTCAAATATTATAGAGTTGGCACCGGAAAAGTAACAAAAAAATCCCTAAAAAATCGACGGAAAATAGAACTCGTTATATTTCGTGAATTTATTTTCGAAAATAAATCGATCTATTTTATACGTACCGATTAATTATAGGTCGCAGTCGAGCAATAAATTAGTCGATTTATCGATAAGAGTAATACAGCTTGGGATGTGCCACTAAAAAATTCCTGCAAGGAATTTTGTTTTTCCCGGAAATTCCTGTGAAAAATATCTTGACTTTTTTCCCGGATTTTTTTTTTAAATTTTATTTTAGATATTATACCTTGACACCTGTTCTTTTACTTTCAATGTGTGTGCCTTATGTATGCCTGTTACCTACTCTTACTCCGTCTACAAATATTGTGGTGCTAAGCAATATTTGAAATAACTTGAAAAATTTTCAAAAAAAATACTGGAAATTTCCCTGGGAATTTTTCATCATTCAATTTCGGGAATTGACCCATCATTAAATACAGCCATTACTACATGCAGATAGAAAGAGTTAGGGTCAATTTTACAACTACCGGGTAATGGTCAAAACTAAGTTTTAAATCTGTAAATAGTGAACAAAATCGCAACGGTTCTGCAACTCTTATGTACAATTGTATATTAATCAACAAAAATAGATTTGTTTTTGTCAGTTTTTCTACAGATTAATGCCCGGTTGCACAAACGTTCATCAACGCATTGTTCGATTAACGGTTCATCAATTTGAACAAATTCGAATCAGTTTCCTTGTTCTTATGACATTTAAATCATTGCTGTCAAAAAATCGCGTTGCATTTGTTCGTTTTGATGAACCGCTAACCGAACAACGCGTTGATTAACGTTTCTGTAACCGGGCATTAGACTTACAGTTTTGACCATAATACGGCTATAAACCATGGATAACTTATTCCTTACAAAAATATCGCATCAGGATTTGACACTTAATACACATTTGACAATTTGAGTTATAATTTCGATGCTATATTGTTTTGTTTATCTGAGGAATAAGATATCCATGGTTTATTCAAGAATTGTAAAATTGACCCTTAGCCGTTAAATTGAAAAACTCTACAATATCGCATCAAAAAATGACATTCAATATAATTTACCTTATTTATGCTCTTAATTCGATGCGATATTTTATTATTTATCTGACGGATAGTTATCCTGAACTTTATCCGGAGATGGAAATACCGGCCCTGAGTAAAATGTTATAGCGACCTAGACCAATATTTATTTTCAAATAGCTTCGTAACTATTAGAAATTGAAAAAATATTTCATATAAAATTTTATTGTATTTTTGTAGTCTATTTAATGGGATACACAATATTTTGTTCGGTCAGTTTTTCTTCGGTTCTAATACAAAATAGTCTTGCTCGGAAACATTTGAAGATCAGACCTATGTTGATTACGTTTTTACCTCTCGCCAAGAGAGGTATTGGCTTCATGCTAAAAATCGCATATCCAGATTTTAGTGAATAAGCACGTTTTAAGGTCCCTAGAATCCGATTATAACATTTTTACGATGATGTCCGTATGTGTGTGTGTGGGGATGTGTGTGTGTATGTGGATGTTGGATCCACGATTTCTCAAATACTATAAGACTTAAGACATTTTTAACTACGGATTCCTCAATCTACCAATAATGGGAAAAGTCGAGTCAGTTTAGGTAACAATTGGACAACCGGAAGTAGTAGTTACAACAAAAAAATCATCTAAATATTATTTATCGAAAATTTATGTAAATTATATTAAAGAACGTTAAATTCTTTATTCGATAAATATAAATTCATTATTATATCTTCTATAGATTTAGAGATAAAGAAATGCATATAAAATAATTTGATGTAAAAATTCTTAGATCAAACTACTTCAAGGCAAGAAATTCAAATGTTTGTAATTCACACATAAATGTCACTGTCAAAAATATTTGTATGCCGCTGTCAAAAATATTTGTACATTATTATGAAGATTATGAAAATAAAAAAAGTCAACAACGTAAAAGAATATACGTAAAAAAGAATGTAAGAGGAATTTGCGAAAAATTAACGAATATAAAGAAAAAGAAAAGGAAAGTAGAAAAAGAAAATTTCAGGATATTGAATATAAAGAAAATGTATGCATTGTACATAATTTATATTAAAATATCCCATAGATTTTGCAAATATATGTGAGAATTAGTTTGTAGTGAGACATGAATATATGTATTTGTATTTAAAAATATTTTTCGTTTTATGCGTACAACCAGGTAAAATATCTGGCGAGAGGTTATGTGCTGGCCACATCAGATTTTTTTTTAGAATTTGGTCAGTACTATATGCCCTTAAAGTTTTTACCCTAAGTTGAAAAACACTCTGTACTTCTCTTAGTTTAAAAACGAAATATAGTAAAATAATATACCATTTAATAAAATTGTAACCATATCATCCATAGTATGATGTTGGCTGGTAGATTCACTGCATAACTTCTTTAGATAATTTGGACAAATATCAGGAAAAATTTCCAACAATTTGAAATAAAATGGATGCGTTGTTTGTAAATCTGAAGGTAGCTGTGTTTTTGATGCAGATGGCTCTTCGCTATAAGTACTAGTTTCTTCAACTTTCACAATTTCTTTATATGATGCTTCATCATTTTGCAATATATTTCTGGGTGTACCATCACCTAGACGATCAACTGATACAATTTCATTATATGATGCATTTCTGGATATACCATCAGTACTATTTTCTTCAATTTTCACAACTTCATTATATACATCGTCAAGATTTTGTAATTTATTTCTGGATGTAACACGATTAACTGATACAAATACTACATCATCATCCTTCTCGTAAGAACTTTCGCTACTTGATTCATAAACCGGGCGGTTGTAGAACATTTCGTACAAATCGGTTCTCACTCGAATTGAACTTTTGGTAGATGTGTCGATTGCGTTACCTACTATATTTCGCAATCCTGAAGTACTAGGACGACAATCGGTAAGTCCTTGAACAAAATTGTTTAATTTTTGATTGATCTTTATAATATTTGATTCTGGTTGTGTCGTGATTTGTATTAATTGTATATTTTTGTTCTCTTCAGTATCAGAATTTGATAGATTATTTATATTTTTAGATGGACTTGATGTTTTTGTGTTTAATTGAAGTATATTTTTAGATGGATCTGATGTATTATTGCTTTTAATAACATGTGTATTTTTAGAATTTTTATTAATATCTTTCCCTTTCAATTGTGTAGTACCTGTAAGAATTAAATTTCTTATGGCTTCAGTTGATACAACTGTAGCAGTTTTTGCGGGATTCTTTTTCTCAATATTAGATTTTGATGTTCCTGTAAGAATTAAATAAGACTTTCTTATGGCTCCAGTTGATACAACTGGAGCAGTTTTCACGGGTTCCTTTTTCTCAACATGTGATTTTGTTGTGTTTAGATTATTTATATTTTTAGACGGACCTGTTGTTTTTGTGTTTAATTGAAGTATATTTTTGTCCTTTTTAGAATCAGAATTATAATTTAGATTTGGTAGATTACTTATATTTTTAGATGGACCTGATGTATTATTGCTTTTAATAATATGTGTATATTTAGAAGTTTTATTAATATCTTTTACTT
The DNA here is from genome assembly GCA_963082715.1 of Harpalus rubripes. NCBI lineage: Eukaryota > Metazoa > Arthropoda > Insecta > Coleoptera > Carabidae > Harpalus > Harpalus rubripes. Next base: position 13,261,586 of record OY720450.1, read on the forward strand.
TCAATAGTGGAGTAGAGTTTGATGTTCCTGTAAGAATTAAATGAGATTTTCTTATGGCTCCAGTTGATGCAACTGTAGCAGTTTTTACGGGTTCCTTTTTCTCAATATGTGATTTTGTTGTGTTTAGATAATTTATATTTTTAGACGAACCTGATGTTTTTGTGTTTAATTGAAGTATATTTTTGTCCTTTTTAGAATCAGAATTATAATTTGAATTTGGTAGATTAATTATATTTTTAGATGGACCTGATGTATTATTGCGTTTAATAACACACGTACTTTTAGAAATTTTAGTATCATTTCCCTTCAACAGTACAGTAGAATTTGATGTTCCTGTAAAATTAAAACTTAATATTAAAGACACATTAACAACCAATTTGGAACCATCTTAATATTAATTTGATATGAAATCTGCGTTGAGTTGAAAATGAAAACACAAGGCAGCATATAGGGAGGTGACTCGAACACCGGAACATAGGGATTTAATATGTAAAATCAGACTTTCGTAATTTCCTGCTTCCCTAATTATTTTAGGTAAAAAAGCTTCAAATTGTAGAACGTAAAATTCTACACCCGTATTGATAAGCAAAACTAATTTTGCATGCAACGTAGAAATAGATCTTTTCAATTTAAAGAGATAAATAGAAGATTTGCGCATTTTTTTTCCAAATTTTAGATGTAAAATGTGAGAAAAATCTTTGACAACTTAATGGGACATTAGTCGCTTTATCATTTGCCTCATCTCATCTCAAAATGAGATGAGTTTGACATGAACTGAGCTGAGATCAAGTGAGATTTTTATGAAGTAAAAAGAACGACAAAAGACATATTTTGTTGGTAACATTTTAGCAGTTAAAAATCAAAATAAATCAAAACATTGGTCTTGTCAACGTAACATTGTCCTTGTCAAAATGATATGCGCACACAAATCAGCTGATTCCAAGCACGTCAATGTCGCTCGAGTCACGTGTCTGCTCGCGCCCTATTGAATATAAAGAAAACGTATGTATTGTACATAATATATATATATTAAAATATCCCATAGATTTTGCAAATATATGTGAGAATTATTTTGTAGTGAGACATGAATATATGTATTTGTATTTAAAAATATTTTTCGTTCTATGCGTACAACCAGGTAAAATATCTGGCGAGAGTTTATGTGCTGGCCACATCAGATTTTTTTACTTATATAGATTGTTTCATCGATTTTTCAATAGATGTCACTTTCACTAAGTGCTAATTCTAAACGTTATTTTAGATTTAAAACCGGTAGTTTTAAGACGCTCCAACCGATTAGTATTTGTAATTTATAATTCAGTAGCTCTGAACTCAGCTTTATTTGAAGCTTTTTTACCTAAAATAATTACGGAAGCAGGAAATTATGGAAGTTTGATTTTACATGTTAAATCCCGATGTTTCGATGTTCGAGTGACCATCCTATATAAGCTTTCACTGCTCGTGTCTATCTTTTTCGGGTAGCTGGGCCGTGGTGTAATAGGAAAATTGCTACCTAATGTTAGTAATTATCCTAATTAACCACTAAATTTATACTAGATATACAATATATTTACTGTAAATATGTAGAAGAGCGCATAAACAAAAAGAGCATCGTAATTTAAAACTGACAAAAATCGAATTACAATGTGCATATGATGTTTAAAATTCTATATTCATGCATACCAGAATTAATTGAACCCTAGGACACTAAAGAAAACTTATAAATCCTACAGAGAAATCGATTATTGTAAAAGTTTTATAATTGTTTTTAGATGAACCTCATAGATTTTATATAAAAAAATAAAATAAAAATAGAGTGCAAAGTGGAACACATTACCTGTTTTTGATAATTTTGACATTGCGTTCTGTTTTGGATCAAACGTGGCTGGTTTAATTATACTATTGTTTAGAGCAGTGTCTAAAAAAAAAAGAAAAAATATTTAGAAATTTTCTTATACCATGTCATATGCAAATACAAGCTCTGTTAAATTACACAAAAAACAAAAGTTGCCCCATCAGAGGCCATTTTAGTGGTGTATCGTTGTTTGAAAAAAGAAATGCATAGGTCAACGATATATAACTTATGCTTGAATTTATCTATATTCATTTGTTTCAATTTCAAACAGGGATAATTCAACAATTATTAAAATGTTAAAAATAATGGTTGTAATAATAATAATAGACTTTATAACATTTTTATAACTAAATTAGTAAATTCGCAATCAAATAATAAAATTATTGTCTAATAACAAAATTAAATTCTGGTTTTCAAGGAACTCAATATTATTTATTATACTTCCAGTTCTCGAGTAATTGATTGCAACTATTAATTTTTAAATGGAATACCCTATATATGTATTAAATTGAAAAACTATGAAATTTGCTATCCAACCGTATAAAAACAATCATATGTTGTATTATTAAAAAATATAAAGAAGAATGTAAAATATTACATTTAATTTAGAATAAACTTTGACACAATTTTAGGTAATATTTAAAATATTCGAGTAAAACAAAAAATACAGGCCGATTAGATATGAAGATGTTTTTGTATTGCGAAAATATAGTCATCGATAATAAAATTAAGTTGTGAAACTAAAAACAGAGACCGGTAGTATTTATTCAAAATTTTAGTCACCCTAACTAACTAATTACCATAACTACCATTTAAAAATACATTGAAGTGATTAAAAAACAAATTAATTTTAGTTATAGCTTTTCGTTCAATCCTTTAAAATGAATTCAAAGTTTTACCACAAATGAGCAGAAATAATACAAGAAACTACTACTAAATTGAAAAAAAAAACAAGAGAAAGAAATTCATATTTAAAACATAAATGGGGCCCGGAACTCATTCTTCAATTTTTTTTCTGAAAGATTGAATAAACGAAAAATATCAGCAAATGTGTTTAGTTTTTGAAATATATAGTTTTTAAATTTAATTTTGCGTGACGTCATAACATAAATTTTATTTCGCCTACTGACTACATCTGTCAATGTCATTAATTCTGTCAAAAATTGATGTCGGTGGGTTAACTAATGAGCACCTTCAGAAAACTATAGTTGTACCTTGTCAAAGGAAAAGTCTGTTGTTATAAAGATTTTGAATAAATATGTTTAATTTTAATACAAATAATAAATGTTTCATACATTTTCATGAAAAATAGAACTACATATAGAGGGTGTTTCCTTTAAAACAACCAGCTCTTTTTTGGGCGAACTAATGACTTTAGAAAAAAATGTTATATACAAGAAATGATCAAGAATAAGGGGCTAATTTATTAATAATAACAAACCGAAAATTCGACCAGTGGTTCTCAAACGGCAGAACAAAATTATATTTTTTTAAATGGTATCCTATATAATTTTTTAGCCCATTAGATAGAGATTTCTTTCTGATTTCAACGATATAAATATGGTTTAGGGTTGTATAACAATTATTTAGAGAAAAATGGTATTAAAAATAATGTTATATTACAATAGGCTACGCAATAATACACAGGTATTGATACGTCTGTTGCCTAGTGACGCTAGTAGTAAACCCATTTTTTATTATATTATTTCTATACTCTATCCGTTTTAACTATAGAGTGTTGGGTGAGATAGGGCTTAAGATTCTAGCTCTTGGATTGGTTTAAACGTGAACCGAGTTTACACAGTAAAATAATTGACGCGAAATTTAAATTTGCTTGACAACTGTATCAATTATTTTGACGTGTAACAAAATAAATAAAAGTCAACAAAGACAATTGTACACGATTTATTACATATTATTAATTTCTGTTCAGTTCTGTTTGTTAAGTATATTATTGTTCTTTTCGTTTATATAATTTTCATAGTGTTTTGGTGTTATATTTCATATTACATAGTTTTCATTGTGCGCGTTTTCTTAGTTTTAGTTAGTAGTTCGTTAATTTTGTTATTGTTCTCTTCGTTAATATTATGGATACAAATAGATAATTATGTATATAAAAATGTCAATTGGAAAGATTTTTTTTTAATCCAGGAATGGCGCCAAAATTTGAATTATTTATTTAATACATGTAAAAACGACCGCGCTCGAAACGCCATCTAGTCTACAGTTAAAACGGATAGAGTATAGTTTTTAATACCAATTTTCTCGAAATAATTGTTATACAACCCTATGCTATATTCATATCGTTGAAATCAGAAAATAATATTTTATTTAAAGGACTAAAAAATTATATAAGGTGCCATTTAAAAAAATATAATTTTGTTCTACGGTTTGAGAACCACTGGTTAAATATTCGGTTTGTTACTATTGATACATTATCCCCTTATTCTTGATCATTTTTGGTATAAAACATTTTTCTCTAAAGTTGTTAGTTCGCCCAAAAAAGCGCTGGTTGTTTTAAAGAAAACACCTGTATACATATATGGATTTTATTTTCACAAGTTTTGAATAATATAAAATTATTCTTTTCGCTTGGTAGACTGTAACGTTATAGCGCTAATAGTTTTTATTAAAATTTTGAATGAAGAGTTTTATATTTTAAAAATATTTTGGTACAAAATCATTTAAAATTTGTAATATTTTCATAATATGACAAAATATATGCTACTTTTTTTTAGTACCGGACGCTGGATCCGCCACTGTGTCACACACTACAAACAGCATGTCGAAACTCAAATGGATGTAACCAGCGTGACGTCACATTGGCGGGAAGTATATCTGATATTTTCTTTTATTTTTTCGCCTTTAAACTTTAAAAACAAAAATAGTGCATAATAAAAAATGAGGGAAGATTTAAAATTAAAAATATTTTCACGTATTAAACAATCAAAATAGGCGATAACTACCCTATTGTGGTTTTCATTTTTCTCATTGCCACATCATAATTTAATAATTTTTGCTGTTCGAAACAAATGTTGAGCATTGCTATTCGAAAGAGCATAAAGTGCCCAAAGGAGTGCAAACCAAAATCTAGTATTATTTCACACTTGGAAGTTATTCGCAAAAATAAGTTTTGAATAATTTAGCCGTCTTCACATATCTTATAATTCTCGTGATCTCAAACATAAAAGCTCAATAAGAAAAACAGAAGTATTTTTTTATTTTTCAATAATTAGAAATATAAAAAAAATATCATTTAAAATTTAACTTCATCTATTAATTTTTGAAAAAATATAATAAAAAAACTTACTGTTGTCTGCTGATTGACTTAAATCTAACACAAAACCATTCACAACTTCTTGCAAGTAATCATGTAATTCATTAAATTTGTAACTTTCCGTGGATTCTTGATTACTAGATTCAAATCCTTCTAACAACTGTTTATCACATACGGAAGCTACTGGAAGATTAATATCTTCATTCTCTTTCATTCCATCTTCTTGGGTTAGTATTTTTTCGTTACTTTCAGCTGAGCTACATGTGCTAACAGGAATTTGATTCTCACAAATTTCTGTTTTATCTTGTTGAAATGCATCATCAGTTATATTTTGATTTAGCATTACTTGTACCATCATATTCATTGTAGCTTCATCTGGTGGATCATCGGGAACTACAGCGTAATTTTCGCAGACAATTTTCAATATTTCTGAAGAATGTTGTGGGAATAAGCTGGATAAAAGAGATAGAATACTTATTGGATTTTCCGGGGTGTTACATAAATTTAGATTGTCTGAATCTTTGTTAGTTTCGACTATTTGTTTGTTGGGTTGTGAAATATCAACAATCTGAAATTCAGAAGTTGAGACAACTGGAATTTCATCTAGATTTTCTTTTTCAGTTACAATACACGAGTTTTGGTCATTATTCTCTGATCTTTCAAGTTTACTTGTATCTATAATATCATCTGATGCTGATACTGTTGTATAACTTTCAGTTTCAGATGTAGTTGAATAATTTTGAGACAAATTAGCTTGTTCAAATAATAAATCGGTTGAAATCTCATCGGTTTTTGCTTTTTTCTTCGGACTGGCTTCAGAATCGCTAATGTCATCAGACGCACGTTTTGAAAGTTTTAGTTGAGTATCAAAGTAATTTTTTAGAACTAATTGTACTCTATTATCCTTATCTTCTACCCCTAATAAATCGTTATTAATATGTATAAATGGGTAATTAGGTACAACTCGCTTTATTTTCTTAATGTCATCAGACATACAATTGTGTACTTCTGGTTCATAAGACGAAAAATATTTTTTGAGAATCAGTTGTACTCTATCGGGATTATCTTTAAAATTATTTAACTCCGTGTAAATAACAGACGCTGCCAAATTTGGCAAAACTCTTCCGAGATTACATACGTCTTCATAAAACTGATAAAGTTCCTGTTCCTAGAATCATTATGAGATATTAACCTAAAAGAAATTGGTTGCTGGTTCCTACCTTATTATCCATATTAATTGGTGTGTCCTTAAATCCTAATTCATAAATGTCTGAATCCTTAATATTAGAATTAATAATAGATGTTAGAAGTTTCTAAAGTAGTAAGATACACATCACTGACATACCTAAGTTTCAAATATCAAGGCCACTTAATAAAAACATGAAAACGAAATGACAACTTAACCTAAACTAACTTTTATAACTTTAAAATTTAAATCGACACGTGCTTTAACAAAGCAGTTTATAGTTTATTTTTATACTGCAAGTTTAAACAAAATTTATTTCACAGTCAAAAACTCGAAATAATCCAACAAAAAAGTTTTTTTCTTTCAGTTTCCTTGTTGTCAACACTATCCATTAGCGTAGGAGCAATCGGGGACGGGGAGCAATAATTTGCGTTGTTCAGATAATAACGTAGATAAAGCCGGGTCCGCATTGAAACGAATTTTGTTAGCGAACAAATGTTCAGCAACATAGTTCGTGACCAATTGTAATAGTTATTTACGTTATAAGGCTGGGAAATAAATTATTACGGTACGAATAAGAATTTTACGGATGAGGCGATGAAGGAAGCCGAGTCAGGAATTTCAAAATGAGTACCGTAATACTATTTCACGGCCGTATGACGTACATTTTATTTTATACTGTCGTGTTTTAATAGTTATTTATGTATTAAGGGCATAATCAAAAGATTGTAGCACGGGGGAACGTTTAAAGCTCGACGCGTAGCGGAGAGCTTTAATTTTTCCGAGTGCTATAATCTTGATTATGCCCATGGTACATATAACGTTTTATTTTATTTTGGTTTTTGAAATTTAAGGATTCAATGGGTATACATTCTATATCGTTGTGCTGGCGTTGTGAATTTTAAGCATGCTATGGTTTCTAGCTATATTGTTTGTTTATAACAAATTTTAATTTAGTGTCAAATGAAAATGGAATTTATCGATTTTTCAAAAGAAATATCGTATGAATTTGATGCTGCCCAGGGCAAGTTGGTTCCAAAGAAGTCAAAAGACGTATACGAGAAAGGATACAAAAAGTTTTGCGAGTAGCAGTTTTCAAAAAATGTGATTTATGGAATTTATTGTGTTGTCTGACATTTATCTATAAACCACGATTTTGACGTTTGAATAGCTGTTGCTTGGCAACTTTATAAGCTCTCGGGCGATAAAAGCCAAATTGCACCCGTTTTTGAAGGCGAATAAACAACTTTATGATTCCAAAATAAAAATTTATATTAATTCAAAGTTGTCTATTTAACTTAGATCACATCGTCTTTGAATTTGTGACAATTGAATTTGAGTCTGGGAAATGGAACATTACAGTACCCGGGCCGGAAAATATTTCCAGGCCCTGGTACTGTAATGTTCCATTTCCCGGACTCAAATTAGCAATGTAAAGTAGTATATAGTGGACAATATAAAGTAAAATATATCTCTTTTTCTTGGCAAGTAATCATGTCTGTCTTTTTACAATCGATTACATGTTTGTACTTGTTTACTAAATTCAGAAGATATATCTATTCTGCAGAATTCTTATTAACACTTCTGAGCCTTTTCGTAGTATCTATCCCTTGAGCCATATTAATATTTGATAATGAAGCACATAAAATAAAGAACACTATAAGAATAATATAACATTTTTACCTCCCGCTACCCTTGGTAAGGGAGGTATAGGGATCGTGCTAAAAATCGCATATCGAGATTTTGATAAATGACCTTAAGGTCCCTATAATCCAATTTTAACATTTTCAATATGGTGTCTGTGTGTATGTATGTGTGGATCCTCCACTCTAACTCACTCAACTTTTTCTGTAATGGAAAGAGCCCATAAGATTTTGGTGAAAATCGGATAACCCGAAATGGCACTTTACTAGAAGCTCAAAATAGTTTACCTTTAAATGATATTTTTTCGAGATTAATGTTATTATAAAAATTAAAGATTAATAAATTTTCTATAGATTTGCATTAATATTTTTTCTATATATTTTATGGACAAATTTATAAAATTATCTATAATTTAAATCTCAGAGCCTGCGCTTTAAACAAACAAAACGCAGTTATTCAAATGTATGTAACTGACAGACAAATGTCACTATCAAAGAACTAATCATTTCAAAATAATATTAGTAACGTTTTAAAAAGAAAAAAGTAAATAGAACAATAGAAAAGGAATTCAATACAGTTTCCAGCATAAGTAAATATGTAGGTATGTATTTAGATAAATGAAAATTAACGATTCACAAAAATGTTTAAGCTAATCCTCATTTTTGGATTAGAGAATTCCACTGGTAAATTCTATTCTATCCCGGTATTTAAAATTTAATCTTCATTTTGTTATAGCTCCGGTGGCTCAATGGTTAGAGCAACGCCTCATGTCATGAGTGCCCCTTAGATCATAAAGCATATGTATATGTATGCTTTATGATCTAGGGAGTGCCCTCGGGGCTCTGGGTTCGAATCCCACTCAGGCATGGATGTGTGTGAATGTGAACCCACTCTGTACTAGGGATTTAATCCTGCTGAGTGGTTTAAAAAATGTAATTACTTGGACTATATTTTAAGAAATAAACAGTCAAAATTAGAGTAAAATTTGTTAACCAAAAAAAAAAGGATTAACTTAATCTTTTTTGAGACTCGGGATGTAAATGGCAGGAGTTATTGTGATGGCCACATCAGATTTTTAGTTTATGTTTTGTATTTTTATTTAAAACCCGAAGTACAAACTGTCATTTGTTTTGAAATATTACAAAAATAACCTATAAAACTTAAAAGAAAAGTACTAGATTTTCACGCTTTGTAAAACTCCGCTTACGTGGAGAGGGTACAACAATAAAATTTAAACTGAGCCCATAGTATAAAGGTTAGTGAAATTATTTGTTTTAACTACAGTTAAGCAAACGGAGTTTATTTAGTAAACTTATGGGGGTTTACCGGAGTGTGTGTAGCCGCCTTCAGTAATTATATTTTAGTATAGGGCGCGAGCAGGCACGTGACTCCAGCAACCTTGAAGTGCTTGGAATCAGCTAATATGTGTGCGTGTGTCACTTTGACAAGAACAATGACACTTTGACAGGATCAATGTTTTGAATTATTTTAATTTTTAACTATCCAAAATTTATTATTTTTAGATTAATGTGTTTTACTGTAAAATTGTAAAATAATAACATTTTAGAAGTTCAGAATAAATATGTCATAACATTAATATTGTCAAAGTGATACTGTTCTTGTCAGTGGCATGCGCACACAAATCAGCTGATGGAAAGCACTTCAAGGTCGCTCGAGTCACGTGTCTGCTCGCGCCCTATAACTGTACTGGGTTGAACTGAACCAATATTACGTTATCAATTATTCGTATTCGTCCCGCAGTAGATTTTTCTACATTAACTAAATTACCACACCAGCTACATATTAAAAAAAAAAACTTATTCTGAGAAATCTTACTGGGGTGATTAAGCTATGACTAAAATAACAAATTCAATTGTTTTTTAATCATTCATGTATGTTTAAATAGTAGCCGTAGTAATATGGCGCCAGTTGGGCTGTCAAACGAAACCCCAAAAATATTAAAATCATAGCTATGGCGGTACAAGTGGGCATAAAATATAACAAATGTTAATGAACATGTTAGCAAACACTAGCTAACAATGTTCGTTTTCATTTCAATGTGGACCCGGCTTAACTAGTTCCAAGAAAAGATAAAAACTTGCTATAATAGCACATTTTATTTATAATGATTATTCTAATACAATTTATATTTATATTATTTAAATTATTCATGTAGATTAGAACAGCTTATTAAAATCTTTAACGCCGCCAATGAGTAAACATCGCAAAATGTTCCTAGAAATTTATATCCCATGACAACTTTCAACTTTGCACTGCACATGTCAAAAAATGTATTTCCCGTGACGTCAGTGTCAATATACATTGTATACACAACAAATTTATAATTCATTCGCATATCTTTCTCAATGTCCGTTGTACAAAGTCATCGCTAATATTAGTATACCAAAACAAAGCAACGAAGTGAAAAGATAATTAATTGGTTAACATTTATTTCTTGATAATGTTATTGGGATTATTTCTTACTATATTATTATTTAACTATTGTTATTGTTTTGTTTCTTTTCAACCAGAACAAGTGCATCTCGCTTATGGAAACAACGTCAGCCAAATTGTGGTAACATGGTCGACAACCGACGATACAAAAGAATCAGTTGTTGAATATGGAATTGGTGGTTTAGTTTTGAGGGCCCATGGATTTTCTACATTATTTGTTGATGGTGGACCTAAACAGCATTCTCAATATATTCATCGAGTAGTTCTTTCTCATCTTTCCCCCAACAGTAAATATGGTACGTAATTAATTGGTATGAGTGTACAGTTGCAATTATTAATTAATTTTAATTAGTCTACCACTGTGGAAGTGATTTGGGCTGGTCTCCAATGTTCTGGTTCCGTACAGCACCAGATGAATGTGTTTGGTCACCACATATTGCGTTGTACGGCGATATGGGTAACGAAAATGCCCAATCGTTAGCTCGGTTACAAGAAGAAACGCAAAAAGGAGTTTATGATGCCATATTACACGTCGGTGATTTTGCTTACGACATGAATTCGGTATTTAACTTGTATTACCTCTGTTCCAAATTATGGTATACATTACAGGTTTTAAATTTGCCCAAAATGATGGTACACAAAAATTTGAAAATAGTCTATTTTAAATTACATAGAAATTCAAAATTAATGTTATTACGGTAAATTATTAATTTTGTTTTATTGATTAATATTCGTGATATTTATTGATCAGTATCCATAATATTTTGTCGCATTGTGTCAACTGCGCCTTAACTTCACAAACATAATAGATACCGGCAAACGCAGTTAATAATTATTGATTAATTACCACTTATTTTCATAATTACTGTATCTGAAGTACAGTTAGTGTCACTTAATTATGAATACGTTTTACAATAACAAAAATAAATTTAAAGTAAAGCAAAATATGCGCAAAATCATCAACAATGAGTAAGAGCACTTAATTTAAATATACACCTATGAAATTCTATAATTTTATTTAACTATCCATAATTAAATTTGTATTTATAGAAATGTATACTAATTTGGGAAAAGGGGCGAAATTTTTTATTAAAGCGTGATTTTATGTAAGTTTTCTTTAGGAAAATGCAAGAGTCGGAGATGAATTTATGAAACAAATTGAAACTGTTGCTGCCTATGTTCCATATATGACTTGCCCAGGAAATCACGAAGAAAAATAGTAAGTATAAATCGTTTTATACTCATATTAAATTCACAAGTTTGAATTTGATTGATTAAAAATCCTCAAAATGTAAAGTTTCTTTTTTCCATAAACATTGAATAATAAATATAAATTTATTCTCGTAAAATTTAAATATATAAAAAAACGCTATAATGGACCTTTTCAATTTAAAGAGATAGAAGATATGCGCAAAGGGGATCTGCGCATAGTAAGAACAACTGAGATCTATGACGTTTGTTAAAAAATTTAGACGTAAAATGTGAGAATATCTCAGATAACTTTAAAAAATTCTTATCGAAATGTTACAAAAGCTTTTATTCAATGGGTAATATGCCACGATGATATACATATATATTTTTTTTTATTGAAGTTGAAATGTCTAACAATGCAAATTTTCACTGAGAATACAGGTATTTTAATGACTGCAATATTTTTGACGTTTCGTTTGACAGCCCAACTGGCAGTTGTTCACGCCATTTTCTTACTACAAAAAAATTCCTAACTCGGATTAGGCTATGAACAGAGAAACGTGTGTCTGATCATTATTCATTTCAAAAGTCAAGTTGTCAAAATTGATTTTGAAATGTAATTTTAAAGAGAAAAGACAATAAAGAAGGATACAGTATATTGACATTCGCCGTTTTCTAATTTGTTTCCATTTCTAAAATAAGATACAGGAAGAAAAGCTTTGATTTCTTTACAAAATATTTTTGACAATATCTTGTGTCAAATTGACATTTAATTATTTGACATACGTTTCTTTGTACATAGCCTACTCCGAGTTAGGAATTTTTTTGAACACACTGTATTTGCAGCGATAGCCGTTAAATTGAAAAGGTCCATTATCAATGTCATGTTGGGAATTTTATGTGGTAAAACTTCCGCAATTCTAACTCAAGTAATCATGGTTTCGTTATTATTTTGTATTTTTATGAATTTTATAATCTTCATATTTTCTATTTATTGTTTTTAATTCTTCAAATAATATTTATTTTTGTTATCTTTGAGAAATTAAGGAAACGTCCTCAGTATCAAATGTTTTCATAAAATAGGTTATCAAAAGTTAAAAGTACATTTAAATATTAGTTCCTTATTTTTGTCGGTGATTATGAAATTATCTTGAGAAATATATTTTCATTGTGTGATAAGTTCAGATTTTTGCGTTTGATAGTAACACATAAAACTATTCTTTTTCATCAAACTATTGTAATAGTTACTTTACCTTTTTGCAAATGTTTTTTTTTTAAATTATTGTAATATAAAATAGATATACATAAAAGTAAAAAACTCGATTTTAGAAACTTGGTAACACTATAATAATAATCGGTATATTTATAAAAAGTTAATTACAGTTCTGTTTAACAAACGTTAATAATTATTTCACTCCAGTTAATTACTGTGACAATTTTTTTCATAATTATGTAAACAATGGAATATTCTCTTACAATGAGGCGCGGGCAGGCACGTGACTTTGACAAGTGCTTGTAGGGCCCCACAAGAGTGCCATATATACAGCTTGTGTAACTTGCCTGTGTTGCCAAATCAATTTAAGCGTAAAACTAATAAATAAAATTGTAAAACTAGTTATTATTAATGAATATCATGTTTTTTTTTATTTTCTGACACATTAAACTTAATTTTTATAAAAATACAGCATTCAACATGAACTGGTTTAGCGCGCCAAGAAATCTTTGTACCGTAGATGGCAGCACTAATCGCTCTATAGGGCACGGAAGATCACGTGACCTATCATATGTTTTGTTCCTTTCTCACTTCAGACTCGATCTTCAGCTCTGTCCCATGCTAACTTCAGACTTTACTTTCGCCGCAGTACGCATGCGTCAGTTTGAATAGCTGTCACATTTCTAGCAAGATATCAAATGAGAATAAAATGAAGACAATAAGAATCAAATAGGTTTTTATTGAATTCTTCAATAATATAATATAATGGAAGATAACTTCATAAGTATTACGATCAGGATGTTCTTAGTCTTCATTCTTGTTTAAAAAGAAAATATTACCAACAGTAATTGACAATTTATAAATTTAGAGCTTCATCAACGACCTACTATCAAATCTGAGTAATCGATAATATGTCAGCAAGTGATATTCTCATAACATAAACGGCCACGAGCCACAGACGACGTCTCTCTTGTTTTTCACATGTAACCTACCTACCACACCTACCCTACCTATACAAATTGTCACTTGTTACTTATGTTCAAATATTATTAGGTTTTAAATATTACATCGATAATCGGTGCTTGATGGGATAGCAAACAGTTTTATATTATAGTCCGACGATAAACTTGCACCCAACAACGCACTGGCATCGTTTGAAAAAGAATGACAACACTCACAAACAACAATAAAAGAAATAACAACAAACAAGATAACAAAACGAAACAAATAATAAAACACTACAATGAATAACAATAACACAATCAATCGATATATGCACAAGAACAGCCAAATAACAAAATGGCAACAAATTCCACGATTGCGCAACTTCATTCTTAAAATTTACCGCTAGAAAAATATGACAGCTATTCAAACTGACGCATGCGCACTGCGTCGAAAATACAGTCTGAAGTTAGCATGGGAGATCGAGTCTGAAGTGAGAAAGGGACAAAATATATGATAGGTCACGTGATCTTCCGTGCCCTATTTTTATAAAAAATATTTTTAAAATTAAGTTTATTTGTTAAAAAATAAAACAACATGATATTCATTAATAATTAGTTTTACAATAATATTTATTAATTTTACGCTTAAATTGATTTGGCAACACAGACAAATTACACAAGCTGTATACGAGGCAACCTTGTGGGGCCCTACAAGCACTTGTCAAAGTGACGTGTCTGCCCGCGCCTCAGAAATTAATTAAGACCAAGTTCTAATTAATATTGTAGATTATAATAAAAAATAATAGACAATAATAATAGATAATAATTAAGACAATTTTAACAATTTTAAATCATTTTATTTAGAATATTTTATTTATTAAAATTAAGAAAATTATTTGAAATATATTCTTTACAAATACCACCCATTTTTTTTATTATATCAGAAATTTTTCTTTCAAACGATAAAAATACTGTTAAAGTCTTAGTCATTTGTGATATATTATTTAAGATAATTTATTTTTCTAATTTAGCAACTTCAGTAACTACCGCGCCCGATTTAGCATGCCTGGCGATACAGAAAGTATTATGTACAGTTTTAACATGGGCCCAATTCACTTTATATCAATTTCGACTGAAGTTTACTATTTTATGAATTATGGACTTAAACCTCTTGTATTCCAATATCAATGGTTAGAAAAAGATTTGATCGAAGCCAACCTCCCAGAAAATCGTTCTAAAAGACCATGGATCATTGTTATGGGACATCGCCCAATGTATTGCAGTAACAGTAACGATAACGACTGTACACATCACGAAACTTTAACAAGAGTTGGATTACCATTCGTCCATTTCTTTGGATTGGAAAAATTATTGTACAATTACGGCGTAGATTTGGAAGTTTGGGCTCATGAGCATTCATATGAAAGATTGTGGCCTATTTATGATTATGTTGTTTATAATGGCAGTTACAATGAACCTTACAGGAACCCTAAGGCTCCGATTCATATCGTAACAGGATCTGCAGGATGCAAAGAAGGAAGAGAACCATTTAATTCCACAAAACCAGATTGGTCTGCATTTACAAGCAGGGATTATGGCTATACAAGACTAAAGGCTTATAACAGGACACATTTACATTTGGAACAAGTATCTGATGATAAAGAAGGAGCAATCATTGATGCTTTTTGGATTATTAAGGACAAACATTCTTCGTATCCACTTTCTGAAATAAATTTGAAGGATGTACAATGTTTGAGAATGAAATTATTAGAACAGTCGTAGATTGACCGTTTTAATTCTTCATAGTAAATTCTTGTTTAGAAAATTTTAATGGAAATGAAATTAGAGGACTGCAGACAAAATCTTTTATCCATATTTTTAATTGAATATAAGATTTGGATGCAGTTCATTAGCTTCATTTATATATGGTCACTCTAGTTAAAAAAATTAAATCAATATCACTAAATTTTCAGGATATTTCCATTTTTTCCAATTTTTTTTGTTATTTATCAATAGATGCTTCTTCTTATCGTACGTAACAAATATGAATGTCTTTCAATATTGTGATAATGTATATTAATTTGCATATTTGTAAACAATGTATATTTTATTTGTAAATTTGCTTGTATACAATATATAAATATAAAAAATAATTTAAACCTATTGTAACATATCAGTGGACAAAATTTGTAGATACAAAATAAATATCACAGATAATGCATTTACGAAAATATTTTTTGCACTCCCGGAAGTTAAAGTTTCCATCATTTTAATATTTTGTTCCGAAGAGAAGAGTTATTTTACACCCGGAGAGACTAAATGAAATTAAACAATGTTTCCAGATTCCCGGAAAATTGATTGCTGGTAAAATGATAGCGACAAAAACATATTAATCGCCAGAAAGTCAAAGGAATAGGCTGTTCCATTATATTCTTAAAGTACATAAAAATATAAGATCACATGTGAAAGTCCGAGTTAAAAATAAGCGAGATATTAAGGTCCGAATATTAAATTTGCTTTGTAACGTAGGTAATATGGGTATAACAGAAATAAATAAACAAACAGTGGTGTGCAGACACCGAAAAATTTTGAGCAAATTACAAAATAATGTATATTCAAAGTGTAATATACATATTTCATTATTAGAGAAAAAACAATGTATTGCACTTAATTTATTTCACTTTTTTCTCATTTTACAAATCAATAAAAGAAAGGTATCCGATTAGATTCGACACAGCCGAATAAGTATATTCTTATTTGAGGCAGAGCTTCAAAAGCAAAACATCGCATATTTTTTGCGGGGGTAATTTATAATAAAAAATGGTGTTTTCCGTATTCTTTAACTGCTCTTTCATTCATAGACCCGTTTAATGAGACGTAAGCCAGGTTTCCAAACAATAAAATGATTGCCGTCTTGTAGAATATTCCGTAACGCAACCGGTTCGACCAGATTCACGGTTTTGTGTTCCGTAAGTCCTGAAATTATTTACCGGTTTCTATTTGGAACGCGGTTCCTGAAAAAAGTTGGTAAAAAGTCGGACCACGGCAACCACGACATAAACCTGGTTCCTCTGGTATTTTTACCCCCACTACCGCTACTTTCAAACATCATCATATCAAAATCAAACGATATCCGTCAATTGTTGACTGTGTTATTTTTATTGGCATTATTCAACGTTATTGTTCTTTTGATTAATTTTTATTTTTGTTAGGTTGTGTCAATTTTAAATGTCATATGTTTCAATGTCAATCTGTCATCTGTCCCGAAATGGATGAAAATATTCAGGAACCATGGTGTACCCGAAATCATGATACTGGTTTTTTGGTTGACTTACGGAACATAATATTAGTAACGGTTGCTATATTATTTAAAATTGACAACAGAAGAAAACTTTATTATATGTTTCTGAGCTATTTCAAGACAAAAAAAAAAACCTTCGTGACACTAAATATTTTCATGTGTTCAATAAACTTTTACTTTTTTGATTATGGTGGAATAGCCTGTCCATTAAAACTAATTGTTGAGAAATTTTTAGCATGGAAAATTATGAGGAACCGTGAAATTAATTTTTCCATATCAATTTCTATGCTATCAAAAATTAAAGTACACTATTTTGTCTCTGGGGACGATTTTATTATTTAGACAAATAATGAAAAAATAGTATAAGCACCTCAGAAGAGAAAATGCTATTTTTTCTTAATTTCTTCATTTGTTTGTTGCATATTTAATTAAAATAATCGAACGCTTTCAATAAGAGCTTTTCCTCTTCCAATAAGAATTTTCTTTTCTGCTACACATGTATCGTTGATATTTTTTCCTGGCGGTCGTTGCACACATTTATTCAAATTACACTTCGCCATAACTTCATTAAACGTGAAAAATAAATTATTATCTCCTCCATTTGGCCCAACAATAAAATCACAATCGTAATTATGTTGCTGAGTATCTTGAATACAACATTGCAAATATTCTGCGTGTACGGCAAAAATATTATTTAAATTATAATGATTTATGTGTAATATTTTCGCTAATACTCCAGTAACATATACGTCATCTATCCAAAAGTATGGCGTTACTTGCGATACTTCTACAAATTTTCTTGCTAATTTCGGGGTAGTGATGTAGAACCATCCCGAAATAAACGGCGGATACATCGAATTTCGATATTCTTCTTTGGTTACGTACCATTTATTTGCTGGTTCCCTAATTGGTACCATTCCTCTCAAAATGTAACCAGCTAATAGATTATTATTATACGCCGGTTGTAGACTAGAAATGATGGTTAATAATTTATGCATGTTGATAACAATATCGTCGTCCATTTTTATAACATATTTAGCATTTCTGCAAAATGTAGAAGCCCATTGTAGACCCATAACATGTTTGTAGGTTAAATTTCTATAAGCTTCAATAAAATTTCCTTGAATTAAATCTCCAAATCGTTCATTTTCATTCATAATTGCCTTATAATCAATATCAAATTTAGTTTCTTGTGGGCCTATTCCAAGAAGAAACACTCTTCTTAGTTTCATTTGTTCCAGTTTTTCATTTGAAAACGATCGTCGCATCGCACTTCTTGTTTCGATGTTTCCATAATATGACGTCACAATTATAACCGCGGTTATGTCAAAATTGTTTTCACATACTTTATTGTTTATCAAATATTTAAATTTTAAGTTAAATAAATTGATTATGTTTGGATAATATGAACTTTTAATCATAAGCGGTGACACTGGCTCATGTTTATTTTCCAAAGAAAATAACATTAAACAAGTTGTTAAACACGAAACAAATATTACACAATTAGCAGCTGTATATTTTGAAAACATTATTTAAAATATTATTTTGTATTTTCACATTTTTAAACAACATTAGTTATTTTTTGTAAAATGTAATTGCGTGCTACATTGTCCACGTAGGTGAATGAAGGTGAAACTCATCTAAGTATTCATAAGAATAAACAGTAGACTTCCCACGAGTAACCAATCATATGCACCTAATATAAAACTGGTTCTTTTATTATAAAATAAACAAATAACATCAAATTACAATTGTATTTGTTTACAGTAATCTAAAATTGTAGTAATTATATTCTGCAAATATTGTTCAGTATTAGTATCTTTCATATTTCCAGTAGGAATTTCCAGTTCAAAGTCTGGGCCGTATTCAGTAAAAAACTAAAATGCATTATATTTTAAAACATGGTATTTTCGATAATGAATTAACGTACATTGTAAATTAAAATTAAAGAATAATTTTTCGCATTTTAGAAAAAAATACTCCAAAATGGAGCAACCCATTGTAATCAGTGGCGGCTTGTGGGTTGAAGATTTAGCGGGTGACATTGTAATTAGTAATATAAGTTTATTAATATTAAATTAAAATTATTTAAATAGTTTTAAATGTTGTCTATTTTTCTTTCCGTATACTCTATTCTTGGCGTAGCCAACGCCGCTACTAGACTGATGCCTTGGTCATTGACCGTGTGTAAAGTAAAGTTACAATTCGTTTGTCGCTGTCTGACGCAAGGGCTTGTATATGCAGCAACATATAATACAACGTGGTCACAATGGGGTCATACCACATTTTCCAATTTATTTATTTTTCTGAAAGTAGGTACACTTCAAACTACTTACGAAAATATATATTTTGTCACAAAAGTTTCTAGTTTTACAGTAATAATGTTTTTAAGTTTATATAAAATTTCAAATGACGTCACAGTTTTGTAACCGTAGTGACGGCTACCGAGCAAAAATGGAAATACATTTGACGTTTATGTCATTGTGTTTTGAATCCACGCTTGAGACCAAACGTTGACAGCAACAAGTTGATTTATACTCGTGCTTCTGTTTTTATTGTGTATTATCCAAATGGAAACTAATTTTGGAGAAGCAAATTTAAATAATTTGCCAAAAATTGATTTTATCATGGTATGGAAGAGAAACCAATGTAATATCGAAATCAAACACAAATTGTATTTATTTATAATTTTTATTTAGCATATTTCGTTATTTATTCTTACTTTTTAAAAATAACAACTTGTTGCAAGGATGTGCACGTTACTTTAAAAATATTGGTTATATAAGGTTATGTTAGAAAAAAGTGACAGATCTGTTTATGTTCAGTAAAAGCACGAGTACGGGTGTGCCTCACTATCGTGTATTTGTGTACAAAACGGTGACGTCACAAAACCAGAGTCAGAATCTTGATAAAGAAAATTATGAATGAAAAGTATAATAATATTAAATATTTTTGATGTATATATGCATAATATTAAGTATTTTTTTAAATTATAGAACAAAAATCAACATTTTTTCTTTTTGGTATGACCCCATTGTTATATAACGCAAGCAGCGCGCGCACTCGCGCCACTCTTTATCTTGCTTTCAACACAGTGGTGTCGTGTGCAAGCAATAATAACAACACGATGGACTGACTATATTAAAAAATTATTAAATCCAAAATATTTTCTTTTCTGCTTTGATAGATTTGGGAGGTCATTGACCAAATGAGCTAATGGAAGAACCGCCACTGATTATAATATAAAATGAAAGAAAAAATATTACATACTTACTTCACATGTATCAGGAATATCTGCAGGTAAACTTTGATTTGATATTACAGATGTTAAATAAGCCCAATGTCGTGCAGAATTTGCAAAATTATAACCACCTCCTCCTAAAAATAATGTTGGAATGTTTTCTTTTAAGATTTCTTTTACGCAATGTCCAATTGATTTAGGAGTTAAGTTCGCTTGACCAATCGGATCGCCCCGGATTCCATCTGCTCCACATTGAACGACTATTGCACCTGGTTTGAATACTTCATATATTCTACAAAAAAATAATCAGATTTATTCATTTTATAAGTAATTATTAACATATCAATACCTTGAATAAATATTATTAAAACAATAAATTAATGAATTATCGCCTAAACCTTCTAAAAATGGAACATTGAGGGAATAATATTTTCCCTTTGAAAATCCTAAATCGTCGATGTTTCCAGTTCCTGGATAAAAACCAGGTGCATATTTATGGAATGACAATGTTAAAATTCTTTGAGTAGTTTCAAATAAATTTTGTACGCCGTTTCCTAAAAATATATATTTAAATTAGCATGTAAAAAATAAGATGCAATGCATTAGATTAATAATTATTTAACTATCAAGTGTGTTAATATGAGCTATTAATGATTGAGACATTTTATCGCGTGAGCGTAGCGAGCGCGTCAATGAGGTTCTATACCATTTAAAAAAAATCTGGAACTACAGGATGAACTAAGAATTTTAGTGCATACGCGACTTAAAAATTTTACGTAATAAGCGAGATATGAATTTTAAAGATGAGAAGAAAATATATTTCTGGACTTCAGTCAACTTTTATTTATCAACCCGACCGGTTTCGACACCCCATGTGTCTTCCTCAGGGGCTATAATTACAGATCAGAACATTTGTTTTAAACAAAAATACATTAAAATACATTTTAACTTAATTTAAATACTTAATTACTTACATGATTTTTAGTAAAAGTTTATGAAAAATGTTGCATACTATGAAAATGTTGAATGCAGTATAATTATAAAGCATGGAAAATTATTATTTGTATAAAAAATAACTTATAGTTAAATAAATTTAACAGTCGAAAAAATAAATAAATAAATAAAACAGAAATTGTACATTTATACAAATTGTACTGTCATAAAATACAAGTATCAGAATATTAAATGTGAAAAAAAATATATAACAAATGTGTCGAACACCCTTAACGGCTAGCCTTCAACTAAGTAAAGTTTTGACCTGTTTTGTGACATCTTCATTTATTTAAAAAAGTTAAGTCATGTGTTTTAAATATTGGCGGTTAAACAACTCATTAAAACACGACTTAACTTTTTTTAGTAGTACGAGTATATAATCAAAGGTTTAACGTTTGGCGTATGAAAGAGACGCGCGAGTCTAGCCACTCGCTTTTAAAATCGGCAAGAAGAGTACTCCTTCGTAACTAGTACTGCATATATTTAAGGGGCTCAACTAATCAAGTTGTGCACGAATTTTATATTTTTATAACATAATAATACACTAACCGGCCGATAAAATCAAAATAAAGTATTTCAAATCAGGCAAAAAATAAAAAAAAATACAGGATTCTTATTCTTACCGTGATGAATGTCAAAATCTATGTACAGAACTCTTCTATAATGTTCACTAAGTTTTTGAATTGCAATGGCAATATCATTAATGTAACAAAATCCTTCTGCTCCGTCTCTATTATTGTCAAGGAACATTAAAAAAACAAACATTCCACATTAAGAAAATATTTGTTTACTTGCCGTTGGGCGTGATGCCATCCTCCAAACCAGTTTATGGCTACTTTACATTTCCCATTAATTAGGTGTTTGGCTGCAGTTAATGACCCACCAGCTATAGTTTGAGAAAATTCTAATAGGTTATCTAGAATTGGGCAATCATACCCTAATCCGAATTCTAATTGCTCTTCTTCAAACTTATCGAAATTGTCATCATCATCAACTTCTTCATTGCTTACTTTTTTGATAAAATCTATGTAAGAGCTTGAATGGCATAATTTTAAATCGTCTTCAGTGGCTGGTTCGCTTTTCTCTATCGTCATATTGTTTAGTAATTGCAATGACTGTATTAGATCATGTACAATAGATGCCTTAAACATATTTGTAAAGACGATACTAATTAGTAATTTTCCATTTGGAAAAGAAAAAGAGAATTAACAACTTAATGATCAGAATTTAAATACATGATAAGCAAATTAGATAAGAAAGAAAATTGTATACAGGGTGTTGCAAGAAGGACGCACGTGGGCAATTGTTTTTGGTATTTGAATCAAGGGGCTAAAATAAATCGAAAATTATGAGTCGAAAGTTTTCTGTCTGTTATTCGTTGTAAAATTATTGGTAAAAACAAATATTAAGATTTAAACTTTATTAAAAATGAATAATAATAGAAAACAAAATAATTTCCACATTCGTTGTTACAAAATGTGTTTAAATAGGTTCAAGTGTTTTTTGAAAATTTGCAAGCGAAGAAGTCATAATTTTCACAAGTACAGACTGTAGAATAGCTTAAATCTAACTGCAAAAAAATATATAAAGCCTTCGTTTTTAATAGTTTAAATAAATAAATAAATAAATATATCATCACGGCATATTACCCATTGCTGGGTGTGCCAATCTGCTTTGTTCGCAGATATCGGTAATGATGATGACATATTTGTACCGTGCGGGCGTTTACCAGGCGTCACCTCACGGGCACTCATAGTTTAAATGTTAATATTTGTTTTTTTTACCAAAAAGTTGACAACGAAGAATAATCAGAAAATTTTCTACTCTTAATTTTCGAATTACTTTATCCCTCTGAATCAAATCTCAAAAGTACGAGCTTTACTTTTGCGGCACCCGGTTAATTTAAATAAAAATTGTTCCTTTTCCTTTACTAATCTATTTTAGTGATGTATAGGATAGGTGATAGGATACTTTTTTATTGATCTTTATTATGTATTTAATTAATTTCTAATACTCGAAGAAATCAGTTCATACTTCATACTCATCGTTTCTGTTTTTGTATTTTTACCTCCCGCTTCCCTTGGTAAGGAAGGTATAGAGATCGTGCAAAAAATCGCATATCGAGATTTTGGTAAATGAGCACGTTTTAAGGTCCCTAGAATTCAATTTTAACATTTTCACGATCATTTCTGTGTGTATGTGTGTGTGGATCCTCCACTATAACGCAAATACTATCATTCAGAAAATTTTGAAATCTTGTATTTCGAACTTTTTCTGTATTGGAATGAGCCCATTAGATTTTGGTGAAAATTGGATAACCGGAAATGGCACTTTACTAGAAGCTCAAAATAGTTTTTCTTCGAAAAATACCTTTAAATGTTATTTTTTCGAGACTAATGTTATTATGAAAATTAAAGATTATTAAATTTTCTATAGATTTGCATTAATACTTTTTCTATATATTTTAAGGATAAATTTATAAAATTATCTATAATTTAAATTCCAGACACTACGCGTTAAACAAACAAAACGCAGTTATCCAAAAAATATATGTAACTGACAGATAAATGTCATTATCAAAGAATTAATCATTTGAAAATAATATTAGTAACGTTTTAAAAAGGAAAAAGTAAATAGAACAATAGAAAAGGAATTCAATACAGTTTCCAGCATAAGTAAATATGTAGTGAATTCTATTCTATCCCGGTATGTAAAATTTAATCTTCATTTTATTATAGTTCCGGTGGCTCAATGGTCAGAGCAACGCCTCATGTCATGAGTGCCCTCGGGGCTCTGGGTTCGAATCCCACTAAGGCATGGATGTGTGTGAATGTGAACCCACTCTGTAATTGGGATTTAATCCTGTCGAGGGGTTTAAAAAAAGGTAGTTACTTGGATTAGATTAGACTATATTTTAAGAAATAAACTCAAAATTAGAGTAAAATTCGCTAATCCAAAAATAAGGATTAGCTTAATCTTTTTTGTGACTCGGGCTGTAAATGGCGGGAGGTATTGTGTTGGCCACACTAGATTTTTTATTTTCAATTTTGACAGATTAAGAAAGGTTTTTAAAATCATATCAAGGATAAATAATGGATAAATGGTAAAAATAAAAATGTATGAGCAGATTTCTTTAAATATAGGAAGTTAATCCTGAGACCTGTGCATTTTTTCCGGAAAAACAAATACATGATTAATATGGCAGCTTCCGTAAATTTAACTAAATTCGTATTTGTTTCCAATATCTTAATGTATATACAAGTTATCTGGGACAACTGTATGTAAACATCTTAGAATGGCATTTAAATATATTATTTATCCGTTAATGATTCGTTGCAATCATTATGTAAATAAAATATTATAAATTCTCTCTGTATGTTTGTGTATTTGTCTGACAACAATAAAACATTTGTTATTGCTGTTTGTTGCTATTATTATGTATGTAAATTATATTTAAGTTATAATTGTGCTGTTGTTAAGCGGCCATTTACACTGATTTTATTCGATTTGTTAAATTTGATTTTCTTTAATTTATAAACTGCAGCTGTCACGTTGTTATCATCTAAACTAACCTAAAAAAAATACATAACACTCACTCGGTTTTTCATAGTCGGTAAACGGTCACATTCTTCACATAGTTTACTGTCATAAATATATACAATATTTTGTTTATTATCATTACAATGAGACATTATAAATGTTGAATAACTATGTACACATTCTCACTACTTTTTAAGAAAAATACTTATTTGCCTTTGCCATTTGCCGCCAACTAACAAAAGAACTGCTTTCATCGTACATAATCGGGGATGATCGTGACATGTTTAATATAAGGATGATGCGATACGAATAGGTATAATCTCAACATGGTTTGGTTAGCGATGCGCATGCGTATCCGAATTGTTTTGAATCGTATAATTTCGTTGTAAATCGCGAAGGTTCAAAAACCACAATTCAGTTGCAGTTCGGCTCAGGTCGCGAGAGAGAAAAGTAGTGCGTGTTTTGTGTAAAAGCCGGCTCCGACTGTAACAACGCGCAAGTAAGAATATTGATTTAAACTGCTGGGAATATTTTTTGTTAATTTTATGCAAAATAATGTAAACTTTTTACTAACTTTTTCATTTATATTTACTCAGTGCGAAGTAACACAAATAAACAAATTATTTAACCTTGATAAATGTATTTATTACGTAAAGATTATAATTTTGAAAGTCAGTACATTGACTTAAAACAATTTTTATTCACCTTGACATGAATTAAATATTAAACAAATGTTTATAATTATGTTAATAATGTTAAATATGTTTTCGTTTTTCATACTGAGTAATAAGCATCGATTAAAATATTAACTAATGTTGTCAAATCATCTTTAATTATTTTTAACCTTTTTATCTTGAACATTATGACATGATCTTTTAATCCTTTATTCTATTTTTTTAAGTATTTTTTCTCAAAAAGTCTCCTTATTCTACATATTTAAATTTTGCACATAAAATAACCCTTAATGAATAATGATTTTTCTACTGTCTGCGGCGATTTACATTGAATAATGAATATTAATCATGTCTTTGATGTAAATTAAGATCTTTACGTAATGAAAGACTTACTACAATTTTTTCAAAGTAAATTTAGGTAATAAATTTATTTTTATCTTGAAGAACACTGTTGATAAATATTAATATGTACTTAAAATATTGTAGCATATAGTAATCTTTTATCTCGTCATTAATACTTAACTTTTGGGAAAAAATATTGGGTAATTTATCATTGAAGATTAAAATATGGCTCAGATAAATTTTTAAGTTCATAATTTATTTAACACTTTGGCTATTACCCATCCGTTTTATCTTTTAAATAAGAATTATGTTCTCAAAATTATTCAATTTTATGTAAAAATTATAGTGCAATTTTATTATTTAAAATTGTATTGTAATTTTTGCTTTTAATTTATAATATATTTATTAATGTTTATTTAAATTACATTACAATTAATATCGTATCAAATAATGCAAATAAAATTATTTTTTTAAAATTTTGTTTAACATATTTAGATTTAGATGTTATTATTCTTTTCCCTCAGAATAAAATAAAATAATTCGAAAACGTGATATTGTGCAACGAGAACATTAAATTTTCAATTTCTAACTATGTTCAAAGTGTAAACGAGGAACCAATAATATGCCAGTTTATTTTGGGACAATTTCAGACGACAGACTGGAATTTATTCTAATCTTAGATAGTTTGTATTCTTCAGAAATTGAATTTAACAATTTTTTGTTACAAGATATATGACTGTAGCTGAAGGTATTTGCATATGCAGTATGTATAAATAAAGGAATTATGAAAGCCTCCGAATATAGTAAAATAATCTTCTAGAAGTGATTTTGTCTGCTAATGATAGTCTGTTTTACTAAAATAGAGACATTCAAAAATACAGTTTAAAATTGAAGACATTGAAATATCTGCGCACTTTATTGTCTCGTTTTTATAGCAACGCACGTTGTTTTGAGAGATTTTACAAGCGCAAAGAAAAATAGAACTGTAAAGCGTTGTTTTCTCTTTTTAAAAATAACCAGAATATATTTATTAATAATTATAATAATAATCAGAACTTATATTCTTCAACTTCACCAAACCTATTATGTACGAAAAAAATAAGTGAAGTGAAACAGAATTACACATGTAAAGATCTTTCCAAAAAATGGCTATGGAATAAAAATTCTTTATGAAAAGTTGCTGGCCTATAGGGGAAAGATGTGCCGATTATATTTTACAGTGAAATTATGGTGTAAGCAATTTTGATGAGACCTGGAGGCGTTTGAGAATGATCTAAAATGCGGAAGTCATAAACAAAACAACGGAAGTAAATCAGAAAACACTTAATTGAGTTTATGTTGCCACGCCATAGGTACAAATTTACGGAAATGAAATATACATATGTCGAATGAGAATGACAGGTAGAAAAATTGTGCCAGTGGCAATCAAAACTTGAACATTTGGACTATAATATTAGTAGTTTGTTAATTTATTTTCGTCTTTTTAATTAAGATAGTTAAAATTTGACTATGATATAGCATCCTATTTCAAATATTTCAGAAACTAACAATTTAAAAAAAACTTTTTTCGTTTTAATCATGATTTGTTATTATCTATTTTCAATATAACTAACATTTTACTCAATTTTTTGTTATGGTAAAGGACCCTATTGTTATTCGTTAAGCCGTAACAATTTTTTAACATTCTCTGACGTAGATGTTCATCTCATTATTTTGTTGTTATAAACAGTGGAGTTCGCTGCGTAAATTAGTTTATTTCAACACTTATAAAAATATTTAAACATATTTAAAATTACTTTTGTGGTCAATAATTGGACATAGCAAGCATAATAAGCATTTTTTGTAATTAATTAAATAATTAATATACATAAATTAATGAGTACTAGTGAAAAATTTTTGTTTCAATATTGCAAGCGATTAAAGTTGATTACTAATTAGGTATGACGCGTTAGGTCCTGAAAATTTGATTGGTCGCCTGATTTTAAAAACGAAATTCGGGCGTCTGCTGCAATCACCTTTGAAAGATTATGAACTGTGACGTTGTTGTATAACCTAACAAAAAAATAACAATTTTATGTTTCATGAATTTTTTAAATTATAATATCTAGTAATATTGACAATAATAATGTATTTATAATTAAATCAATTTGTAATATGTAGTAATTAAATTAATAATAATATTAACTAATCAAAACAAACAAACACTAGCGCCATCCGCCGTCATACTTTGTCATAATATTGTCGAACTATTTCAATGTTTTATAATTTACTAAGAAAAAAATGTTTATTATTTGTTATTTATGCTTAATAATAATTTCTTCGTGAATATAACATATAAGTTTTTATATAAAAATATTTCAGCTATGCAAACATTAGAAAATCTGTTCTCTCTAGAACTAACAGTTTGTCGACCACTGGAAGTACCAGCTACGACACGCAAAAAATTCTTAACTTTAAAAATTCATATCTCGCTTATTACGTAAAATTTTTAAATCGCGTTTGCACTAAAATCTTATTTGAGCCTGTAATTACAAAAATTTAAAAAATAATGGGTTAGGACCCCGCTCTAAGTATCTATACATCTACGTCACTATCGCTATCTTTCTCGCGCAGCCTAGAACAGAAACTGATGCGAGAAAGATAGCTATAGGTATCGTTAAAAAACAAATGCAGTTGAACTAAAAACAATTATGACTATAATACTACGAATTGCTTCAAAATTAAACGAAATTTCATTTAAAATAATTATAAAAATTAGAGTGTAGAACTCTATTAAGGCTTTCTAGAACAACCACAGAATGCTTGCGATTTAGATAGTTTCATAAAAAAATCTGATGTGGACACCACACGACTTCCTTGTACGCAAGACTAATATGAAGTATAGACTCAATTATAAAATTGCACGTATTTGACGTAATTTGACATTAACATCTATTTTTTATTTTTTTGTTATTTTTTGTCCTAATCCATAGCAAGCTTCATTACAAAAACCAAAAAATATAAGTTTTAAATTTACATATATCGCTTATACAAAGAGCTAATTTAATAATACTTGATATGCTAGACGCAGAATTTAATTCTCTAAAACTCTTATTTGAAGCATTTATTTCTAAAATCAAAATGAAACCATTTTATTCAAGAAAAACTGTTAACAACTACAGGTAATATATCATTTCTGGTTAGCCTGTTTTAACCAAAATCTGCTATGTTATTCCAATTGATATAAAAGTCTTATATACTAAATTTGAAAAGTTTTGGATTATATTTTAATATAGTTTTTCATTATAATCTATTATAGGCTTCAAATAAAGTCCCATTTCTGGAAATTATGTAATGGCCAAATAGGGAGGTGCACAACTAGATGTTATAGAAGTCCTAAATACAACTTTCTACGGCTTACCGTTTTTGAGTTATGCGAGATATGTACGTACAGACGTCACGACGAAACTAGTCAGAATGGATTCAGGGATGGCCAAAATGGATATTTCCGTTGAAATCTGGAAACCGAAATTTTTCGCGAATACAATACTTCCTTTACTTTGTACAAGGAAGTAAAAATAGTGGAGGCCTCCATTGTTTTCCATTACAATTCTATAAGTTCTTAAGTAAGATTTGATTATAAATAGATGTATGGACCTATATACTGTAATTTTAAAATTATTTATGATTGTAGCGTGATCATAACCACACCATAATATTCATGTTAATCACGCGATCATCCACAATAAAAAAAAAAAACTGGCATTGATTCACCATTCAATAGTCAGCTGCTCCTTTAAATTTAATCTCAACCTCTCTCAATGTGAGGTAATGAACTTTATACTTCATGTATGTTGCTAAATGTCATGCTTCGAATTGTTTATCATAAATAACATTTATTTTTTTCAAAGTGTTAATTGAAATAGAAAATGTTTCGCATTTGTAATTTATTTAAATATTTGCTTTTATTCAAGTGCTAATTAAAAGAATTTATATAAATAGTGACAGTTATTTATAAACGATGGCAACAGGAAACTAGTTTTTAATTATTTATGCAATTAATTTACAAAATTTTAACTCACAATTGCTTAGGGTATTAAACTTATCACTAATTAATTCTGCAAGACTATAATAATTAAAAGGAAATTAAAGTGGATTTCCGGATATTATTAAATGAGAATAAAATTAATTTTAAAATAGTTACCTTTGGTTTATTAATTTATTATTTATTTGTAGATAAAATAAAAAACAGAATGACTTATTTTTTATGTGTATTGTTATCAAATTATTAAGATTAAAAAATTGCAAGCGTTTTTTCCATGGACTATAAACTTACCAACAACCAAAATATTTTCATAATAAAACAGGCAAATAATAAACATTAAATTGAAATATTTATCGACAAAATATAAACATCAAACTGAAAAGAATGTTATTTTTATATTCTTATGATGTTCTATCTGTTATTATAAAAACTTGTTTTATACTTTTGTGCATTTTTGTTTTTTTGCCAATAAAATAAACGACCTCAAAATTCATCTGTTTTTATAACGATAAATTATTGCGCCAGACACATATGGTTAATATTGTTTCAAATTTTATTTTAAATATATTCAAAATAGTTCCCTTCGATAATAATTCTTTTCTTCCATTTCTTAAAACCTCTGAACCAATCTTCTTTTGGAATGCTGTCAAATTAATTTCTCCAAGATTTAAAAACTGCCAAAGCTGTCAATCTAATTTGCTGATGTTGAAGAATTGAAAAACTGTCAAACTAATTTCGCAGCCGTAATACAAGCCGCGAAATTGGATTTCGCGACCGTTGTTATGGTAACGGCCTCGAAATGAATTTCGCAGCCGTTGTATGGTAGCGGCCGCGAAATTCGGTAAACAATCAGTTTGACACTTGAGAATTGCATGGTTTTGTTTATCAAATGTCAATCCCATAGCCACCTTGAAAGTTAACTTTCTATTTACAATGAAACTGTTTGAAATTAATAAAATTTGTAATTACATATTTTTTACGGTTGCACAAAAAATATTGTGTATACCTTGTCCGCGAAATCCTTTAGCGCCCACGAGATTGTCTTGCCTCGGCCGCAAGCGGCCTCGACGACAATTTTTCTCTCGGTACGCTAAAGAGTGATTTCGCGGCCTTGATATACAAATAACTATTACAAAATTGATTAACTAAAGTTCTAACAGTGATTCTAACTTACTTAACTTTAGCAATTTAATTTCAGATGACAAAAAAATAACTGTTTAAAATTAAAATTATAGTGCAAATTTTATTTACAACGGTCTTCCTCTTATTCTGAATAAGGACGGAATAAAGATTAGGTAAATGTTTTAAAATGAGTTTCAGTTAATAAAATAAACCAAAAGTAGGGCGAGGAAGCAAGGATTTGTGATGATGAGTTTTTGTAGTAAACTGTGTAGTTGGTTGTCACGTATGTCACATATTTCAAGGAATTTGTGACATTTATTCATGAGACCCATAGCGCAAAGCTTAGTGTAGATGGCAGCATATGGATGATGGATGGTGGGAGTGAGATTTGTGAGAATAATATTGGAAGAGTGCAGACATATATATCTGCATATATAGCTGCACTTGTCTGTAAGAATAGCTCCGCGCAAGCGCCAGATTGCTTTGATTTTATTGGTGTAGAACGAGTAAGGGGAACTAGCGGGAAGGAAATTCTTACATTAACTGACAAGGATAGACAATAATGTTTGTAGCAGACTCCTCGAAGTGAGAGATGGGGCATCAGCAGTATATTTATTTATAGGTATATTAATACATAGCTGACCCCTCCGCCATTTTGATGCCAAAATCAATACAGTAAATTATCAAATAAAAGTGCATTTGTTTATGTACTAACCATTTTTCATAATTAAATATAACTTCCATATTTGCCATTTTATCAGCAGTGTATTTATTTATATACCTTGTTCTATTTAAGCCATTCAGTATTGTAGAGAATAGGGCATAGTTTTGAACTCTCTGATTGGCTGAAATTGGAGACAAGAGACAAGTTTACCCAATGTAATTTCGGCTACTTAAAACTGGCACTGATATCAGCGACATCTGCTGAATGGCTTAAATGGAATAGAGTATAGGTATATTATGGATATTCTCCTAAGTACGTACGTATTACAATGTACAGACTTTTGTAAGAAGAATACATAGATATTATTGTGTGTAATCGTGACTTTTCATAGTTGTGGCACACTATATAAACACAAAATATTGAATAATATACAATAATATACATTAGGTGCAATAAAACAAACTTTTTAACAAATACGTAGTCTAAATTTATTATTTTTATTTAAATTAATAGTTATGTTTGACGCTCGTTTGACGTTTCAAAGTCTTTTGAAGTAACTAGCCCAGTAGTGAACCTATCGAGAGAAATGTGCTAAGGCTTTCATTGGAAATTAATAAATTATTTTTTATTTATTTTACAAAGTTTAATTATTATTACAATACTTTTACTTTTCTACGCAACTATTGAAAAATTGACGTTTAGTTGAACTTCCTGCGATGCGACGCCAGTGGACGGGCTGTGCAAAGAAATGATAGGTTTCAAAAGATCAAAGGGGCCGACACAAACTGCACACACTGGTTAGAAGCGAGTGAAGCTGTGAACCGCTACACTGTGATTATACTATTTAAACTAATATTTTCAAATTTTACATTGATATGTTACATATTCAATTGTTCCATATAACTAAAAATTTAGTATAGAAAATGACGCATACACTATTATTTGCAATTTTTAGTTTTCTTGGAAAACCATAAATTTAACATTATTTTTAACTTTGTATTTTTAGTCTTGTTAAAACATAATCAATCATCCATTGTTTCTTGTCTATACGTCAACAAGCTAGATCCATTTATACTGTAATAAGGTCACGTATATAGTAACTTTAATTACATAAGGATTGCAAAAAACCGAAGCTTTTGACAAGGTCAGGGAGAATTGAATCGATAGCCAATAAAGCAGACACAGATTGCAAAACGGTCGCGAGTGAAGCTATCAATAAGATCAAGTCCAGACCTAGACTACATACATAATTATGTTCTCTCCTTACATAAGCTACTAATATTTATATTAGTAGATCGTTGACTTTGTACTATTTTAAGATCATAATAAATTTCGAAGATTTAAATAAATGATCTAAAATTGTTATTTATTTTTTCAAAAATGTTGTTCGCAATGATTCAATTTTTTCATTTTTTTTATTAAAAGTTCAAAAATAAATACCATTTTTTATTTCTTGAAACAATGCTTTTAAGGTTAAAAATTATTGTGTACCGTACAATATTAGGATGTTTTGAACAATAAAAAGATAGATTTATACAAAAACAAACTAGGAATAGTACAAAAAACTTGTAAAACCTACCAGAATTTCTACAGTAATACCTGAAATTTGTATGGCAAAATAATAACACCGTGGGTATACGAAAGGAACGCTAGAATAACAGAATAGGACACATGATTCAAATTGAACTACTGCAGCAACAATTTTTTATTAATATGAAAACCTTTTACTTCGTAAATTATATTGAAGTCCAAAAAATAGCCAAAAGTCGCACATTGCTAAATCGAGTGAGTATAGCGGGTATTCAATTATTTTTTTTTTGTCAAAAACTGAAGAAAATGCTCTCTGGTTAATTTAATATTCTTACGATTACACTTTAAAAAAATCTGATGTGGACACCACACGACTTCCTTGTACGCAAGACCAACATGAAGATGAAGTATAGACCCAATTATAAAATTGCACGTGTTTGACGTAATTTGACATTAACATCTATTTTTTTTGTTATTTTTTGTCCTAATCCATAGCAAGCTTCATTACAAAAACCAAAAAGTATATGTTTTAAATTTACATATCTCGCTTATACAAAGGGCTAATTTAATAATACTTGATGTGCTAGACGCAGAATTTAATTCTCTAAAACTCTTATTTGAAGCATTTATTTCTAAAATCAAAATGAAACCATTTTATTCAAGAAAAACTGTTAACAACTTCAGGTAATATATCACTTTCGGTTCTGCTGTTATTCCAATTGATATAAAAGTCTTATGTACCAAATTTGAAAAGTTTTGGATTTCATTTTAACATATAGTTTTTCATTAAAATCTATTATAGGCTTCAAATAAAGTACCATTTCTGGAAATTATGTAATGACCAAAAAGGGAGGTGCACAACTAGATGTTATAGAAGTCCTAAATACAAAATTTCAACTTTCTACGGCTTACCGTTTTTGAGTTATGCGAGATACGTACGTACAGACGTCACGACGAAATTAGTCAGAATGGATTCAGGGATGGTCAAAATGGATATTTCCGTTGAAATCTCAAAACCGATATTTTTCGCGATTACAATACTTCGTACAAGGAAGGAAAAATGATTAACTAAGTTCTAATAACTAACTTAACTATCACAACTTGATTTCGCATGACAAGTAACTGTTTAAAATTTTGTTTTCCACATCTATCTGATTTTCTTATTCTCAATAATTCTGGCGTGACCCTCATGCTTTATTTGTTAATAATTGGACATGCAATTTTTCGTTCTTAAATTGAAGGTAACTTCAAAACAATGAAAACAGAAATATAATAATATTTTTTGCCCGATTATGAAATACTTTGTGAAAGACATAATTAGAGACGTATTTACAATATTTATTTCACGTGTGAGATTGATATCAAAGTATGAAAAAACAAGTACATATTTATTATTTTTATTTCTTATTTTTAGATAAAGATAATCTTATAAGATAATTATAACCACTCGCAATTTATTTTTGTAATTCTTTGAAGTTTTGTTTGATAGAATTCTGCAATTACAGATCTGTAGTGAGAATAAATTTAGAACTTGGGACGACAGGTGATTGTCTAGTTTGTGTTCAAATGCTTGACTTTTAGTTATTTTTGACATAATCACGTGGCTTTAATATTTCTACGCACATTAAAAAAATTATGTAAGCACTACGAAAATTATCCGGAAATGACTGGATAAGTAGAGATAATTATTTCAACAAATTTGTGCAAATAACTAATTTTATTAAATTTAAATCAAATCTTCGTATTTGCGCCAATAAAAGTCTAGCAAACAATATGTTAAACAGTATACAATATATTAAAATCAAGTTTTCATTATGATTATTCGTATTTTCATCTTATTAACAATATTTTTATATTTATTCAAATATACAGGGTCTTATGTACGTAACGTGCCATACGTTACCACTTAATAAACAAGGTTGCAATGTGCCAGCGCTGTGCCATGCAGAACGCGGCCACTTTATTATGTGAAGATGTGCGTGGTACAAAACACTATGGCACCTTACTTACAAAACACCATGTACTTTATTTTCAATTTCCTGAAATTAGACATTTTCCGGACACTTTTCTAATGAAGTAACACTTACGGGATTAATACCGAAAATTCGAATTTTTGACTTATTTTTAAATTAGGAGTAAATTCAAAAGTCAATTTATTTTTATTTTGAAATCACGACAAAAAGAAAATTTGAAGCCTGTTGTACATGAGTCAGTATACAGGGTGTTTCCTTTAAAACAACCAGCGCTTTTTTGAGCGAACTAATGACTTTAGAAAAAAATGTTATATACAAGAAAGGATCAAGAACAAGGGGCTAATTTATTAATAATAACAAACCAAAAATTCGACCAGTGGTTCTCAAACAGCAGATCAAAATTATATTTTTTTAAATGGTATCCTATATAATTTTTTAGCCCATTAGATAGAGAATTTTTTTCTGATTTCAACGATAATAATATGGTATAGGGTTATATAACAATTATTTCGAGAAAAATGGTATTAAAAATGTTATAATATTACAATAGGCTATGCAGTACACAGGTATTGATATGTCTGTTGCCTAGTTACGCTAGTAGTAAACCCATTTTTTATTACATTATTTCTAGTTTTTAATACCATTTTTCTCAAAATAATTGTTATACAACCCTATGCTATATTTAGATCGTTGAAATCAGAAAATAATATTCTATTTAAATGGCTAAAAAGTTATATGGGGTGCCATTTAAAAAAATGTAATTTTGTTCTATCGTTTGAGAACCACTGGTTAAATATTCGGTTTGTTACTATTGATACATTATCCCCTTATTCTTGATCATTTTTTGTATAAAACATTTTTCTCTAAAGTTGTTAGTTCGCCCAAAAAAGCGCTGGTTGTTTTAAAGGAAACACCCTGTATAATTTGAATTATCATCTTAATTTTAGTATGAAAAATATTGTTATACATTTTTCATCTAATTTATCATACGATTTTAAAATCGATATGATTTTAATAAGGGATTCCACCATTTTTTTTATATATATAATTTCATCTGAATTTATAAATAAAACTAAGACTGTCGGCGAAAATCCGGTGAAAAAATTCCTATTAACAAGCGAGTTATAGTCCTCCGAAATTTGAAGATGTGACGTCACGTATATAAGTTTTTATATCACTATTTTCTTCGTGGACCTAAATGTTCTTGAAATATATAAGAATTACACTACTGGACTGATAGCCACGCCTCCGTTATTTGAATTTCTCTACTTCCATTGGTAGTAGGCTCCGCCCCTAACTCGGTATTCGTTATATATTTATAGGTGGTCTTTGAGTCGCCAATCAAAATAATATATGATTTCATATGAGTGACGAACTGCTAAAACAAAAACCCCCTTATTTGCGAAGTATTTCAATTATATCATTTTATTTCTTTATTAATATTTATCATTAAGCATATACTTTCACTATTTTTTACTAATTTCTCTTAATTCTATTGAGCTGTAATCCCCTATTCTACGGATCTTAAATATTGAACCGAAATAAACTCTATAATATATGTATTTCATTTTGCGTATCACTATTATGTACTGCGATAATGTGTGGAGGTATATACTAGCTATAAGCCATTCACGATAGCGGGAGAATTTTGAAGTAACTCACAGACAGAGACAAGGCGTTCTCTTGGTCGCATGGGGATAATTTTCAAACCAATAGAACGACTTGTCTCTGCCCGCGAGTTAGTTCAAAATTTTCTCGCTAACGTGAATAGCCTATAATAATTGAAGCATGGGATTAGAAAAACTATATTTATTATTAAATTCGGGTAACTATAAGTGGTGAATTAATCTGTGTACTTTAATTTGTTGTTGATGTACGTATTTTTTAAATTTTTAATTCTTTTCACATAGACAATTTTTGATAACTCTAAATTGATAATTTCAGAGGACAGTACAAAGTTTATTCTTTATCACGCAAAATATTTTGGATAAATCGTAGTCTTATTGTAACTTTGTTTACTTGAACTCTTGAACAAATCCTAAATATAATTGTGTCTAGGGAAAATTATTTATCTTTATTATCTTCTACGTTCTTTACGTTTACGTTAATGAAACATTAAATTACGTTTGCATATATTCAAGAGTGAATACAAACACTACTGTGCGTATTTACACAGTTATCATTAAAAACACATTCCCATGCGTTATCTAACCTGGTGTTTATTTATTTTCACACATCTTAAAATCATTTCATTGAAAAGTTATTTTCTGATAAAATACATAATCGTTCGTAAAGTCTAAAGGTACATTCACAAATGAAAATTAGGTTTAGATTTGTAGTTTATATTTTAGATTTAAAGACATTGGCCGCATATTATGTAATGACTCCATTAACACTTCAGAATTTAGTGTCTCTAAAACCGGGTTTATGCAGCAAAAACATAGTCGCTATCATAATCATATTCTTAAGTTATAATCATAGTCTTAACATAGTTGGCCGTTTATGCAGCATTTTCGATGTGACTATTAATTTGTCATTTTCTAAACTCAATTACTTAAATATTATATGTACTGAATAAATAAATATAGATATGTATGTTAAAAAATAGTAGAGAAAAATTAGTTGTTGCTAGCTTCTTCATAATAAACATCACAATTAAAATAGAGGTAGTTTTCTGATTCTGACAGTACTCGGGCATGCGCAAATTGTAAGTCGTCATAGTGATAATCTTAAAATTTCAATTCTGTGATTATGCTTATTTTCATGATACCGACTATGACGATGTTACAAAAACAGATCTATTTTAAAAACATACTTTAATTCTTAAGACTAAGACTAAAATTATGACAATGACTATGATATTGCTTCATAAACCCGGCTTAAATCCAAATCATAAAGCCAAACATTGCAAGGTCCAAACTTTAGGTTTATGATTTAGTTTGACGCCACAAACTTCACCAATGAGAATGAGTCTGAAACGATATAGTTATATACATCCATCTTTATTTACTATTCACTTGGTGGCTTCGGCTTTTTAAACAAATGCGAGAAGAACAAGAAGACTGTCAAAACTTAATTGCTGAAATTTAACCAATAATCCCAAGCAAATGACAGTTTCACGGCGCACGAGTATCTGTTAAGTACTGCTCTACCGATATTTTAATCTTGTTTTTGAAGCATTTACATAGATGTCTGTACATATCAAAACTAAATTACAGTTAATTTAAACTTACATTTATGAATGACTTACTTAAACCTCAACCAAAACCATACAGTTAATTTAAACTTACATTTATGAATGACTTACTTAAACCTCAACCAAAACCATAAACCTAATTTTAATTTGTGAATGCACCTTAAAGTCGAATGAATAGGGGATTCCGATCGTGACGTCACAAAGTGCGCCACTTGCGGTAAAATCTTGAACTATGTGGACAACCAGACATTTTCTGTTGACATGTGTCCGGTTAGAGACGAAAATGAATTTTTTAAGTGCAGAGTTAGTGCCAGGGGCGAAATTTAAAAAGAAAAATATTGAAAATCATTCGGCGAATGAACAAAAAAGATGATTAGAGTGTTGTGGTCTGAAAAAATGCGGAAAAAGAACGATCTTATTTTAAGGTTAGTTCAGGTTGATTACTGGGTATTTATACTAACTCAGAATGTTATAACGTTCTCAGAATTCAAAATTGTATGAATGTGGGACGCAGTAATAATATATTACCCAGCATTGATGTTGGTAAATGGGTATCTGCGCTAGTTTAATGTAATACGTGTGTGGTAGTTGTTGTACCTAAATATAAAGTGGTGCTATTTTCCATCCCAAAATGTATCAAACCTATTTAACTACGGACCCATATACCACTAATTCCACGAAACCATTTAGTTTAGTTACGGATAAACCATGAGAGCGGCTTGGGAAATGGTATAAAATTAGCTCCTCTCGTATATTTTTTTTATATTTATTCCTGTAATCACTCTTACAGAGGACATACGTGCACCTAGTACCCATATTTTTAATTTAAACACAAATTTCACAAGGTTGTTAACTTGATAGCACAATGACAGTTATTAGTTTGTCCACATAGTTCACAAAAATACCTCGACGGGGCGCTAAAAATTCGCTTAATCGGAATCCCCTATAGCAGCTGTGTGGCTGGGAGGCAACCTAGCACCACACATGCTATACTTGCCATCAAATAAGTATAAACTGGAAATTTCTACACTGTTGCCAATAGGGCTATTGCAAGAATATTTATGACTTCTAAGTACTAAATTTTAAAAGATATTGTTCTTTAAATAGCCTCATTTTTCAAAATATCACTAAATAACCATTAGATATTTTACAATTAATTATTGAAAATTGTGTAATATTTTGAAAAAGTCATGTGATCTGAAATAAAATGTAACGTCACTCTTTTCAGTCATGGCACTCTTATTAATATCATATTTTGGGGGAATAAATTTTTTTTTCAAATTTTTTTATGTATGTAAGGCTATGAAAATTGTATTTCGAGATCGCAATGGTAGCCACTTAAAAATGAACACCCTGTACATATATTGTATTCCCATATATTTATTTTATCAATGGATGCATTGCATGTACTGAGAGAGGTAGTAAAAAGTGAGATGTTTTCAATGCCCAATTGATTTTCTGCGCATAGAGATGATGAAATGAAATAGTTTTCATTTTTAAATTCAAAAATCCATCATGTCAGCGTTAACATCAACAGTCTAGACAAAAAATTTAAAATTATTAAATGATTTTAATCATATTATATGCAAAAGATATTTTAAAATAAGAGGTGGAAAATCATCTCTACAAAGCTTTAAAAAAATACCGCTAGATGACAGACAATATGACGTCACAGGGCAATTACTGTGCAATGCATCCATTATTATCATTTTGAAATTTGGATTATCACTATTATAAAAATTAATGAGGAAACAGGGAAGTGATGTGTATTCGCAATTGTAAGGAAAAATTTAATAAAAATTGAATGTTTTTTTTATATAAAATAACACGAGTACAGAGGGTATTCTAAATAAGGTGTTCAATATGGGGATCTCTAGAACAAATACGAAGGAATGTATTTGTTTATCCCGGCAAATGCATAGTTCACTAGATAGTGACAAAAATAATTTTTGCTGTTTAATTTTGCAAATTCCTTCCTTATAAAACGAACTACAAAATTTGAATTTACATATCTAGTGACATACGCATTTTTTCCGAATAAATAATTCGCGATGCTTGCCACTTGCCAGGCGCTCACTATCTAGCGGCCAAATTTCGAACCGTAACCTGGGGTATTGTTTACATTGTATGGCATATAGCTGTATACAGTAAGTTACTGTTTTTATATTATATATTACATGTTATTCATTTTAAACAATATTATAAGTTAAAAGTGTGATTTATAACCTAGTATACTTCAGTAATTAATGTAATACATAATTTGAAGCTAGGACTTCTAGAGTATTTTAAATATTTAGGTACTGGAGAACACGTT
The DNA here is from genome assembly GCA_963082715.1 of Harpalus rubripes. Lineage (NCBI taxonomy): Eukaryota > Metazoa > Arthropoda > Insecta > Coleoptera > Carabidae > Harpalus > Harpalus rubripes. The sequence continues at coordinate 13,302,264 of OY720450.1, forward strand.
TTGATAGGAGATCTAAGTCATCAACATTTTTCCTGCAACAAACAAACAGAAAGCAGAAAACAGATACGACTAAATAAGAGTAAAGAAAAACATACGAAAAAATAAAATAAAATTGCATTCTGCTTTTCAAAACTGATTGTCGAAATACACCTGGTACAAAAAATTAAAACTGCCGAGTTGTGTTTACATTTACCCAGCTTTGCATAAACAGATCATTGTTTGAATTGTAATACTATTGTTATTTTTGCAAAATACTCTTTTTATTCTGCAGACAAAGTACGAATATATTTATAATATCTGCATCGGTATCGCTAGCTATTCTTCCACACAAAATGATGTGGCCAGCATCAAACACACCTTCTGCTTGCGATACACATCTAGAGTTTTCTCCAGTACCTAATAAAATACTCTAGAAGTCCTAGCATCATTCATATTTCCTGAAACAACATTATGTATTACATTAATTACTGAAGTATACTAGGTCATGAATCACACTTTTTATTTATAGTAAATCAAAATATAACTTTATTTATCTCACTTATATTTTAATTTTACTATTTTTACTTTGAAATGAATAACATGTAATATACAATATAAAAACAGTAACTTACCGTATACAACTATATGCCATACATGTAAACAATACCCCAGGTTAGAGTTCCAATATTGGCCGTGTGTAGCGCTCGCTGATATCTAAGATGGTATCGCGAATACATCACTAAAAATGGCCTCCTAATGGGGTACGTTTTATCATCTAAACTCTAAATTAACCGACTTCGTATCTCTCAGTTCGTTGAACCGCCTAAACTTTGTCTTAACATACGACAGATAATCGTAGAGATAACCCTATCAGAATTTTATTTACAGGTAGGTACTGCAAAAACACTTCATTCGCAGTACACCAACACCACCAAGTGCATCACATCAACATCACATTAAAGAACCATGTTCTACCGTCTCGTGACATCCACCAGATGTCTCCACACGAAACCCCGATACAAATGGACGAACAAACGCGTATTTTCCACAGAAGTGCAGTACAGACCGATTCGAAAAGTACTGGTAGCCAATAGAGGAGAGATTGCAGTGAGAGTTTTCCGTGCCTGCAATGAACTGGGGATCAAATCCGTGGCGATCTACTCCAAGGAGGACCGCGCACACATCCACAGACAGAAAGCCGATGAGTCGTATATGGTGGGAGAGGGATTGCCGCCAGTGGCGGCATATTTGAACATCCCTGAGATTATCAAGGTAGGTGGGAATTTTAAAATTCTACTCGCCATCAAATAAATATGGATTGATGGTCAACTTTTTCCCTCCTCCGCACCCTGACCCTTGCCCTGCGGTGTTGCCGCTTCTTATTTCTTATTTTTATTTACACCTTTTGTTGTACAAAATCGTTTTAAAGTATGATATTTTAACCAGCAATGTTATGATATCAGACGTTTACACTGTAAGTTCAGACTCATTACATACAGACTTATATTGACACAGAATTTCTAAAAGAAAAAATATATAGACTATAAAATGAGGTTCACATATCTAAATATTTAATAGAAATGCTATAATATATTAATATAACATCATTCTATTTATTTTTACAAATATAATTTTCATTTGGCCTGAAGTTATCCGCGAATCACATCAGCTTTTTTTTTTGTAAAGATTTAAGATTATGCTTTGTTCCATTTAAGCCATTCAGTAGATTGCATTGGCAACAGCGCAAATCTGAAGTAGCCGAAATTACATTGGGTAAACTTGTCTCTTGTCTCTAATTTCAGCCAATCAGAGATGTCAAAACTATTCCCTATGCTCCGCAATACTGAATGGCTTTGTTCCATTTAAGCCATTCAGTAGATTGCATTGGCAACAGCGCAAATCTGAAGTAGCCGAAATTACATTGGGTAAACTTGTCTCTTGTCTCTAATTTCAGCCAATCAGAGATGTCAAAACTATTCCCTATGCTCCGCAATACTGAATGGCTTAAATGGAACAAGGTATAGACGCTAGAAGTGCTAGAGTTTGTTTTGCTATAGAAACACACATGAGACATTAAATATATTGCAGAATATTCTTTTATTCTTTATTTTAGTAAGTAAATAACGTTTCACCGACATATTTCGTTTTGTAAATTTCTGGTTATCTTTAAATGTCACTTTGACGTTTAACCAAGGTTTAACCCTCAGAAAAAACGTAAATTAGACACCGCATACTATAGTAAAAATATTTATGCAGAGGAGGCACGTCATCAAACTTTCTAACTAGATAATGACGTCACGAAATTACTAGGTTTACATAGTATACTAATTTAATTGTAAAAAATGTAATGTGTGTTGCATAATTGTATTTAAGTGCGATGCTAATTTTTGCAATCTTAAAATAAAGAAGGTAAATGAAGCAAAACAGTAATATTTATTGCAATTGTCTCCTTTTATCCATTAATATCAGTCGTGATTTTTGTTCAGTATGAACATAACCTATAAAAATTACTGTCATACGAATGACAGAACACCCCTTCCGCAATGCATGTCATGTGAACGTATAAATTTTTAAATCCAGTAATGCCAACCATTGGTGTAAAAATGAACTACAATTATTTTAATTAAATTAAAAATACGTGAAAAACATTATGTTCGATTTTAAAATAATTGTAAATTTAATTAAAATGTACTTTTTTTATAATGTGCAAAAAATCGTATTTATTTTCTTCGTTTTGCTAAACATACACATCACTCGGCCATTGCTAGTTTTTTTCATTTTGTAATGTTTTGATGACGTGCCTCCTCTGCAAAAAATATTTTTACTATACCTACCATTGTTTGTGATGCAGGAACTTAAATTGGCGTGCCGAGCTATACTAAAAGTGAATAAGCAGAAGACGCACGTCATCAATAAATATTACTAGATAATGACGTCACTTATTACTACGTTTACATGGGGTACTAATTCATTCTAGAAAATGCAATGCGCGTTGCATAACTTACTGTATACAATACATGCAGGCGAATTATCGTGTAATACTTATTAAAACAAACCAATAATACTCAGAGCCTCGTTTACGTCGTCTTAGCTCTAACCGAATCAAAGCGCCCTAAAAACTATAAGACACAACTCACAAATACTTAACTCAGAAGAAACTGTTGTAATTAGTACAATAGGTAGATAAACTAGAACGATATATTATATTGATATACATATTTTATTGACAGCAAATTGACAGTTCTATATATTTTTTACAAAACAATAATACGTAACTACTTTGATATTTACAATTATTTATATTAATTCAATTCACTCAGAAATAAAGGTAAATTTCATGAATATATAAGTTTCTTAATAATACTATTTTTTGTATCTTCTTTTTGCAAAAAATTAATAACACATAATTTTCGAAACTTATGCGTAATTTAAAATTACGGATAAATAAGTTTAAAATGATACTGCAAATTTTGTTTTCCACGGCCAATCTAATTTTCTTATTCTCAATGATTCTAGCGTGACTCCCGTGCTTTTGTAGTATTATTAATTATAAATTTTAATTGAAATATTCACTTTATAGTTATCAATACTTGAGTTTTGTACGAGTTATATCATGATTAAAATTTACATAATTGTACTTGTTTCATTTGAAGTTTGCATGCATCAGTATTTACGATAATTATACTCGTATATACGATAAAATCAATATTAAGATAGGTTGGGTTCGGTCTCGGTTATTATTATTGTTGTTGTTTTTATCAAATTACTCCTTCACTAAATAATACACAATATTTAAAATATTAATGTCATTATAATCGTACATAATACAGAAACTGTATAGTAAAAAATCTGATGTGGACCCCACATGACTTCCTTGTACGCAAGACCAACATGAAATACTCGTATAGACCCAATTATAAAATTGCCGTAATTTAACATAACATTAATTTTTTTATACTTTTTTGTCCTAATCCTTAGCAAGCTTTATTACAAAAACCAAAAAGTATATAATTTTTAAATTTACATATCTCGCTTATACAAAGAGCTAATTTAATAATATTGGATGTGCTAGACGCAGAATTTAATTCTCTAAAACTATTATTTGATGCATTTATTTCTAAAATCAAAATAAAACCATTTTGTTCAAGAAAAACTGTTAATAACTTCAGGTAATATACCACTTCCGGTTAGTATATTTTAACCAAAATCTACTATGTTATTCCCATTGACATAAAAATCTTATATACCAAATTTGAAAAGTTTTAGATTATATTTTAAAATAGTTTTTCATTAAAATCTATTATAGGCTTCAAATAAACTGCCATTTCTGGAAATTATGTAATGACCAAAAAGGGAGGTGCACAACTAGATGTCATAATAGTCCTAAATACAAAATTTCAACTTTCTACGGCTTAACGTTTTTGAGTTATGTGAGATACGTACGTACGTACAGACGTCACGACGAAATTAGTCAAAATGGATTCAGGGGTGGTCAAAATGGATATATCCGTTGAAATCTGAAAACCGAAATTTTTCGCGATTACAATACTTCCTTTACTATATACAAGGAAGTAAAAATCTGATGTGGTCTACACAACACCTCGCGCTATTTAATTTTCATTAATTTAAATATACATACATATTTAGTTATACAAGAAACTGAATTAAAATCCATTCCATATAACTATGGTTCTATTTACTATTTTCTTTTTAAAACGTTAATTTGAAATGACTATGCTCTGTTCCATTTAAGCCATTCAGTAGATGGCACTGGCAACAGCGCAAATCTGAAGTAGCCGAAATTATATTGGGTAAACTTGTCTATTGTCTCTAATTTCAGCCAATCAGAGAGGTCAAAACTATTCCCTATGCTCCGCAATACTGAATGTATAGTTTTTTGACAGTGACATTTATTTGTCAGTTACTTATATTTGAGTTATGAAGTAGTTGTGTTTGTTTAAAGCGCAGGCTCTGTGATAGATAATTTTATAAATTTGTCCATAAAATATATAGAAAAAGTATTAATGCAAACCAATAGAAAATTTAATAATCTTTAGTTTTTATAACATAAATCTCGAAAAAATAATACTTAAAGGTATTTTTCGGAGAAAAACTATTTTGAGCTTCAAGTAAAGTCCATTTCCGGTTATCTGATTTACACCAAAATTTAATGGCTTCTTTCCATATTAGAATAAGGTATAAATACAAGGTTTCAGGATTTTTTGTATGATAGTATTTGAGTTAGAGCGTTAATAGAAACCACACGCACACATACACACAGACATAATCGTGAAAATATTAAAATTGGATTCTAGGGACCTTAAAACGTGGTCATTTACCAAAATCTCGATATGCGATTTTTAGCACGATCCCTATACCTCCCTTACCAAGGGTAGCGGGAGGTAGAAATCATTTTCATAACTTACGGTATGATAGGAAAATACTTGTCTTTGTAGGTGTGCTTGGAAAACAACGTAGACGCAGTCCACCCCGGTTATGGATTCCTCTCCGAGCGCTCGGACTTTGCCCAGGCGGTGGTGGACGCGGGGCTGCGCTTCATCGGCCCCACGCCCAAGGTCGTGCAGCAGATGGGCGACAAGGTGGCGGCCAGAGAAGCCGCTATTGCTGCCGGTAAGGTTTTTGCTTCATTCTCTGTTTACCAAATTAAATCCAAGGTTAACATTCAAGTGTAGTCAGTCATGATTTACATACTTTTCAATCAGTTTGATTTATAATTGTTTTTTGTTTGGGTTTTTGTAAGAGATTTACGAGATAAATGCATTTAGTATACGATGGTAGAATTACTAATGCAAAACAAAATGTTAACGATCCGATGGTAAAAGCTAACAGCAGAACATTTTTATTGAATTCCATTATTTGATAGTCGAGAAAAATAACAAAATGTTAATACTAAGTCGTCACTCACACCCGAAAATTGTAGTTAGAACTTATTAAAACAAACAACTTTTCTTAGTTCCAATTTTTGATTTGGTGCCCCGGTTCGTTGTTATTGGAGTTCTTTTGTTTTTCGAAAAGTCGCCATATCTCCCTTATTTTAAGGGCCATTGAAAAAAAAAATCTTTCTAAATTACCTTTGGGCTCTGTAAAACATTTGCATTTACAATTATTTTTTATTTTTTCAAATGACAAAATGGCGATTGATCAAAAATTTCAAAACAAGATTTTTTGATAACCACTCCATCGATTTTGTAAAACATTTCTAAAATCCTTAAACTATCTACTACAACAATTTGTTCAAAATATTTTTTTCAATCTATCCAAAAAAGTCTTTTTTGCAAGATCGGATTATTTTTTATGTTTACCGATAGTGTTTCCAAGACAGTAGGTCTTATTTACAAATTACTGAACGGTAAGTGATGTGACTTACGTCGGTAAGTGATGTGCTTCACTTACCGTTCAGGAGGCGAGACGGTAAATAAATAAAAACAAAAATCAAAGTTTACTAAAAAATGATACCTAAAATTTTTTGATATGTCAAAATTATTTTCAAATCTTATTTTTCTTTTAAATTTTGTGCGTCGATCATACAAAAAAATAGTATAAGCATCACGAACGTTAAGGAATTACCGATCTCAGACAAAATTGGGACCTTCGCTTCGCTCAGTCCCCAAACATTTTCTTCGATCCGTAAATTGTCCATACCGTTCTTAATACTAAAAATTTGCGTTTCCAAATTATCTTGAGGCCCTGTAAAACATTTGCATTTACAATTATTTTTTATTTTTTCAAATGACAAAATGGCGATCGATCAAAAATTTCAAAACAGAAACAACATTCGCATTTCATAATATCTAATGAGGATACTCAAATAAATAAATAAATATATCATCACGGCATATTACCCATTTCTGGGTGTGCCAATCTGCTTTGTACACAGAATTCGGTAATGATGATACTCAAAGGGACAAATAATTGATTTTTGAAACAAATTAAAATTCTAATTATTTTTTAGTGCACCTCGTATGTACTTCATTACAGTATCTAACTAGGCCAGAATAGGCCTGTCCAATGTTTTGTTTAATTTTTTTCTTATTTACAATTTAAAAATAAGAAAATAACCTATTTTTTATTCCGTGAAATAATGCTTAAGAAAGGAAATCTCAATCTACTTTGGCGACCTTTGATATCCGAACATACTTTATGCTAACTTATGCAAGTGTAATTATATGTTTTATTAGATTGTTAAATAGTAAAATGTTCTTTTGAATAAGTACTTACTTCCGGTTATACAATATTGGGCAAACTGACTGATAAACTTATCTACCACATTGGTTTTCCTTTACAAATATTCATTACTTTAATCAGTAAAAATGCTAATAAACAGACGACGTTTTCATAGCAGTTTAAGTAACTAATATCGGTATAATGAAGGAAAAAAATGATCTTTTTTCATTTGCTAAGTGCTCCGCGTTACTTTTACAATTTTCATAATAATACATGAAATAATTTATATCCAATTCTATAATTACTTTATTTTTTTTATTATCGACATTCGTAATAAGAATGCATACGTTTATTTTATTGCAATTTATTTGTCTCGTACCTTGAAAATTTTGAATTTGCGTCATAGCATACATTCAGGATGAATACGAGAATCCGTGAGAAATATTGTCTATCCCGTAAAGACCCATTCACAAATCAAAATTAGTGTTAGTTTTATGTTTTACGTTTTAGTTTTAATGACCTTGTAGTATTGGATTCTTATGCAAGCATTCACAAATCAGTATTTAGTTTTGATTTGATAGAACGTTGCAAACTCCAATCTTTGGCTTTAGTTTTATGTTTTATACGTAAGAACGAACCAATAGGACGGATCGTAGAAAGAAATAGCGATATATATAGTTGTTCTTGTCTATAACTCTCAAGTTTTGTTTGGAATTATTATGAATAAATACGAAAATTTTGAGAAAATAGATGATGTGGTACGCCCTATAAATAGTATTCGTCAACAAGGTGATTGGGAAAATTTGCCAATAGGTGTCACTACCTACTAAAACCACGACTAAAACATGATTAGTGAATGCTGCTGCAAATTGCTATAAAACGTAAAACAAAACTAACACTAATTTTGATTTGTGAATGGGCCTTAATACTTTACATGGTGCGTTTGGCTTATACGCACTGGATACGAAAGGAGTTGGAGTGAATTTTTGTCACGTGACATCGGAGCGCTCTGCCGCTCTGGAATAAACAAGAATACCTGAACGAACGCTCGAACGATCGGTTCATTTGACAGTTTGAGTTATAACCGTTGTTATCTTTTAAAATAACTTGCATATTTGTAAAACAATATGTTTCTTTTTTAATATTATCCATTTTGCGCACAAAATTAATAATATCTGAAGCCGTGGTCTGAGGTTCAACATCAGCGAATGTCATGTGTAACAAGACAAAATTCACATTGCGCATGTCTGCTCTGGTGTTCCCTCATTTAGAGGTGGAACTTACGGAGCGAGTTCTTTTTGCTCTACTCTGATATACCCGAACGCTTTTATAAAAGTACTATTCACTCCAAACTGAATACCCGAACCCGAACATACAAAGTGCATTTACAGCGAAAAGAGCAAAAATACTGCTATACCCGAACGCACGGGTGCTTCGTACAGAGTTTCGATTTTTTTTCGTTCAATTTTGAAAATGACGGTAAGCTTGCAACGAGTGGTTTTTGATTTAAGAAGTATATGCAAATATGCAAATAATGAAATATTCTAAATTAATAATATAAGACAAAATGGACAGAACAACTTGTTAGTATCATGGTTTCAAGATAATACACAAACGTCAAATGTAGTTTTATTTTATTCGACACACACACACACACACACCTACACACACACACACACACACACACACACACACACACACACACACACACACACACACACACACACACACACACACACACACACACACAAACACACACACACACAAACACACACACACACAAACACACACACACACACACACACACACACACACACACACACACACACACACACACACACACACACACACACACACACACACACACACACACACACACACACACACACACACACACACACACACACACACACACACACACACACACACACACACACACACACACACACACACACACACACACACACACACACACACACACACACACACACACACACACACACACACACACACACACACACACACACACACACACACACACACACACACACACACACACACACACACACACACACACACACACACACACACACACACACACACACACACACACACACACACACACACACACACACACACACACACACACACACACACACACACACACACACACACACACACACACACACACACACACACACACACACACACACACACACACACACACACACACACACACACACACACACACACACACACACACACACACACACACACACACACACACACACACACACACACACACACACACACACACACACACACACACACACACACACACACACACACACACACACACACACACACACACACACACACACACACACACACACACACACACACACACACACACACACACACACACACACACACACACACACACACACACACACACACACACACACACACACACACACACACACACACACACACACACACACACACACACACACACACACACACACACACACACACACACACACACACACACACACACACACACACACACACACACACACACACACACACACACACACACACACACACACACACACACACACACACACACACACACACACACACACACACACACACACACACACACACACACACACACACACACACACACACACACACACACACACACACACACACACACACACACACACACACACACACACACACACACACACACACACACACACACACACACACACACACACACACACACACACACACACACACACACACACACACACACACACACACACACACACACACACACACACACACACACACACACACACACACACACACACACACACACACACACACACACACACACACACACACACACACACACACACACACACACACACACACACACACACACACACACACACACACACACACACACACACACACACACACACACACACACAGAGAGAGAGAGAGAGAGAGAGAGAGAGAGAGAGACTGCCATGAAACTATGACGTAGTTCAAAAAATTTGAACTACAAAAATTTAAAAAAAACACGAACATTCTGTAGAACTAGATACTTAAATAATATAAATCATATTTATGGAAATAATTTGAAATACAAGAACAAATTATGTAATTAGAAAATGTGGGGTGATCCCATTCCCATACAGCGAATAGAATATAATTTGTGTCAAATGCACACTGACTTTTTCGGCCATCTCAGCATATCAGATTTGTTTAACTAACTTTCAAAAAGAATTTCTTTAACAATACCGAAGACAATTATTGAAGCTGTATAAGATATAAGTATTTAAATTTTTAACAAATATAAAAAGAAATAAATATAAATCACATGAAAATCAACTAGTTGAGTACCACTGGAACGTCCGGGTGACGTCACAAACCAATCTTGAACATTAAAATATTATATCTCCCTTAATAATTAGAATTTTCAAACCGGGTTTTCATTCGCTGATATATTTTGTTACGAAGTTTCATAAAAACTAAAATAAAAAGAAATGGTGGTTATGTCTATTTCCGTTATTTTTGGGTACCCATTCGTATAATAACATTCGATTTTATCAACATACTTTTAATTACAAGTATATTAACTAATTTTGATTTTCATTATCAATCAAAATAAAATAAAAATCGATAATATTGATTAGTACATCGTTCGATGTTCACCTACTGAATATTAACGGCGGTTGGTCTGTTTTTGTAGGTGTGTTTTTACGTCAGTAATGACTTTGTAAAATTACGCAAATGTCCAAAGGTCGTCTGTTTATTTTTCTATCAGTAATGGAAAACACAGTCACAGACGATTGTAAGGTACTTTATTGGAATGCATAATGTTTACAGACTTGTTTAATTACCTGGATGTTGTTCAATATACGAGTAAGGTTCATAAATCCCAGACATTGTTATTAAACTTTGTACTCGTTTTATCATTTATGTTTAATGGATTTATTAAAATCAGTATTTCAATCATAATATTTATAGAATGTTGAATGAGCTTAACGTTAATTTTTATTGAAATTAATTTTATTTGTGTAATAAATGTTATTAAATTTATTTTATGGATATTAAAATCTATTTCATAATTCATAATTTTGGTGCGCAATATAATGAAGGAATATACCGGGTGTTTACATTTTTCCCGAACATAGGAAATTTAATGTTAAAATTTTGATTTGGCGATATCTCTTTACCTATTAATTATAGAAAAAAAAGTAGAATGAAGAAACGTGTTCAGAATGAAAAAGTGCATCGATGAGTACTAAGTTTATTGTTCAACTGTTTCTTATGTACGAGTTAGCAGCAAAAGAAAATACACGAATTAAGGCAATAGACCTTTTCAATTTAAAGAAATAAAATATATGCGCAATGGGGATCTGCGCATAGTACGAACAACTGAGATCTATGGAGTTTGTTTCTAAAAAATGGGGATCTGCGCATAGTAAGAACAACTGAGATCTATGGGGTTTGTTTCTAAAAAATCTAGACGTAAAATGTGAGAATATCTCATATAACTTTAAAAAATCTTATCGAAATAAGTTACGAAAGCTTTTATTGAAGTTTCTTACTATTTGCAGCGATAGAAAGAGAGCCGTTTCGGACATATCTGATAGATTTGACATTTCTTTTGACTTTATTATTATTATAATAATAGGAAGACAATTTAGTTTGTAAAAAATTAATCACATATTCTAATCTTAATAATGAAATCAAATGAAATGTCAAATATGTCAGATATGTCAGAAACTTCAAACATAAATTATTGTTTTATTTTGTGTGGCATTCTGATAATTGCCTTAAATCCAGTATTTCTTTGGCTTCTAAGTCGTACATAAGAAACAAATGAACAACAAAATTGCTACTCATCGGTGCATATTTTCATTCTGAACATTTTTCTTCATTATACTTTTGTCTAAAAATTAATAGGTAAAGAGATATCGCCAAGTTAAAATTTTAACATTGAATTTCCTATGTTCGGGAATAAAGTAGACACCCGGTATATATAATATTAAATTTCTTCTTTCAAATGACTGGAAAACTTTTTGAATTACCTGCTCAATATAAAATAGTTTTAATTTTAAGTATTGTTGCTTGAATTTTCTTGAAATCGATTAGTTGGAAAAATTCCAAACTAATGAATTTTTACATAAAATAATGACTATTTGATTTGCAAATAATATGATGATATTAGATATAGAGATCATACAAATGGTATAGTTCATCCAAATTTTATAGGGATAATAACCGATAATAGTTACTGAAATATTAGTGTTAATAAGTGGATTAATAATCGAGACGTTTTAACGATAGAGCGCAGCGATCGCATTACTGGTTGAGTTTATTAATCCATAATTAACAAACGTGTTAGTTTCAATATTTTTCTGTTGATCGTATCTTATTAAATCGAAGAAAATCTAATTTTATCCCATAACATTTTTTTTAAGGTAATAACGTATCAAATACTATGCTCTGTTCCATTTAAGCCATTCAGTAGATGGCACTGGCAACAGCGCAAATCTGAAGTAGCCGAAATTACATTGGGTAAACTTGTCTCTTGTCTCAAATTTCAGCCAATCAGAGATGTCAAAACAATTTCGTATGCTCCGCAATACTGAATGGCTTAAATGGAACAAGGTATAAATCACTTCATTCGCTCGGCAACACATCATGTGTGAAAAACACGATTTTGCAAAAATGAATACAAGGTATTTTCTAATTCCCTTTAGATTTAATATTTACAAAAGAAAAAAATAATAAATTATTATAATACAAGAAACAGATAAATGTACTAACGCGAATAAGAATGTGATTTTAACATTTGTATACCAAGGGTTAAAAGTAGCTCTTTGCAAGCCGATTTTCCACTAAAATCATCCCATCAATCTCGCATCTATTTATGAAAGCTAAAATTTTAAATGTAAATAAAATAAATTAATATATCATCACGGCATATTACCCATTGCTGAGTGTGCTTTGTACACAGATTTCGGAAATGATGATGACATATTTGTACCGTGCGGGCGTTTATCAGGCGTCACATAACGGGCACTCATACTTGGCGTGGAGAGTGCACCACAGGGTTCAATTTTGTGCCATTTAAAATTCGAAATATTTGGCGTCGGTCGGGATCGAACCCGGTTCCCCAGATTCGCGACTAGACACTCAGGCACGCGGAAACTACATAGAAACAATACAGAATACACTGCTACATTGGTCGTCCGCAAAGTTCGTATTTTGTAGGTCGTTACTATTAGCAATGGTCATTAAAAATTTTTGATCTGCAATAGGCTACTTGCGTGATACTGAAAATCTGATATCTATCACTAATACCTAAAGTAAAGTTGAAAACGTATGTAAAAATATAAATTTTATCTAAAAAAAATTATTTGTTTTTTAATATATTAAGAAAGAAGATTTTCTTTGACATCATTCTTTTGAACTGGAGAAAGGGATGCAAATTTAAGAATGTAACCTGTAGGGGTGCGTTCCAAAACAAAGATACAGAGTAAGTGGATCCCCTACTTGGAGTACGGTCACGTGACCAAATTTGCCGGAGTATTTAGGAACGGCTATGAGTAAATAAAATAAAATAACCTTAAAAATAAGAAAATATCTTTTTGATACGACATTTTGACTGCCAAAAATTATTTATTGTGTACACTTCCTGTTTTATCGACATTTTTTATAATTAATACGGGTTTTATTATTATGTTTTTCAAATGACTTTTTTATAAGATAAATAATCATCAATTACTCCAATGTATTGATAATTTTCAAGATTTATTTTTATTTCAAATTCGATTTCTGTAGGTTTCATTGTAAAAATTTGCGTAAGACACGCAAATTCTCATTGGAGTATTTCGTACCCTACTAGCGTAGCAGAGTACGAAGAGTATGCTCTAGAGTGCGTACTCCGAATTTTGGAACGTTTATCGCGTAAACTCTAAGAGTAAGCGCAATAGTTTTGGAACGGATTTTACCATACTCGATACTCCAGAGTAAGGTTTTGGAACGCACCCTAGATGGCGAGCGAGTGCGAGTCAGAGAAATAGAGGTGGGGAGAATGATCTTGTAACCTGCGCGAGAATACAAGAATTGAAGGACGCCATTTTGCAGAAATAGAGGCGGCAATTTTAAATGTATAATTAACAAAATAATTATGAAATAAATTTATTTGCATTCAACATACTTTTGCAGGAATAGAATTTCAGTACAATATAATTATGAAATAATGTAGAAAAATTTATTGATATGTTAACATACATACACATGAAATAATTCGTAGCAACTACTGGTGGTGAAATAATATTAATTTATTTAATTTCAGTACAATATAATTATGAAATAATGTAGAAAAATTGACTGATATGTTAACATACATACATATTAAATAATACGTAGCAACTACTGGCGGTGAAATAATATTAATTTATTTAATTTCAGTACAATATAATTATGAAATAATGTAGAAAAATTTACTGATATGTTAATATACATACATATTAAATAATACGTAGCAACTACTGGTGGTGAAATAATATTAATTTATTTAATTCTCTCCTTACTAATTTCCCTTGTATAAGCTCTGTATATCTTTTTGAGAGATTAAAATACCTAATTCTAGTATAACAATAAATGATGTCTTTTACTAAAATAAAACCATGATTTTGCTCTATCAGTGTGTCTTTCAAAAAATGTACATGTAGATTAGGAAAAAGATCGTAAATGTCTGTATAAAATAATTGTGCTACGGCTGTAACAAAGTAAGTAAAACTTACTGTTAAAGTCGTATTTAAGGATACATTTGTTTCAGAAGTATTCATACTAATTGGTACTGCGTCCGTTTTTAAATACACTTTCGAACCTTTTACAATATCTTCTGGACGAAAATGTCGCGAACAATTACTTTATTTTTTGACCATGTCCAAGTATTTTCATCTTTTCCGCAGACCTTCAACCATGATTTTTGTAATTCTCCTCTCGGAAAACTAAAGAAATTAACAATCTATTAAAAAATTTGTTTACAACTCAATTTGGCTTAGTACTTACATGTAAAAATAAATTCCTTTTGGCTTAAATCTTGTATTATTAGAACATCGTGGCATTGCACACGACGACATATTTTAAAATGTAACGTTTCAAACAACACAAGAACAAAAAGATTATGCTGACCGCGTGCTTACAAAACAAGTTGACAGTTTTATCTGCAAAATGGCTACCTCCAGTTTGTACATCGAAAATTGGATGCGCAGTCGTCGAAGCGCTTTCTCCCCACCTCTATTTCTCTGGTGCGAGTTTTAATTTGATTTTGACATTAGTTCATTTTTCTGTCACTGTCTCTCTTCTTTATTATTTACAATTTGCATGGTTTCTGTTACTTTTATTACGTATTTCGATTTGTTAAGCAGGATTTTGAAGGATTTTAACTTAGCTTATACTCGTTCAACATTATAATGACAAAAGAAAATATTAACCTCCAAACTATTATTTAAACGCCAAACAGATGATATGTCATGTTTAAATTACCCGCACATGTCGTTGCTATTGGACGTACCGATGTTATTGCTTTACGGCCATTCATTGTTTCGGCGTAATTTTACGTCAAACATGGCGGTAATTTAAATATTAAAATTTTATTAATTTTTTTCTGGCCAATTAATGAAAATTTTGCCAAAAGAAAAAATATGGGTGTCAAGTGTTTGTCGTCTCTTCAAAAATATTAAATAAAAAATGGCACGCTAGTAGCCCAATATTTGCTTTCTATAACCAAATGACGTTCGAAATAGTTATTTATGATATAAGTGTTAAAAGTGACATTTTATTTTGTGAGAAGGAAGTTTGGTACACGACGAGAAGCGGAGTGATCCAAACCTTCGAACAAAATAAAATCACTTATAACACGTATATCATACACTATTTTTTCTACAAACACTATTTTTTAATTTAAATTTGTATTTCTAATAATTTTTTGACATTCACTTTTAACACTAGTGTCAAAAGTAACAATGATCTGTCACTTTTAACACTGGTGTCATAAAATTACATTTTTAACGCTAAAAACAAACATAAAAAAACCCACTTTTAATAGATTTGTAGAAAAAGACTATTTTTTATCGAACGGAGAATTTTTTTATAGCACTCGACTAAACGTACTTCTGTTTGTGCGGATAAAATATGTCTTTACTAACTTGTACCGTAAATTATGAAATGGGACGATTATTAGTCTTATTAAATTTGAACAAACTGTAGCAGAAAAGTTTAATGTTAGAATTTAGATATTTTTCAGTACATGACAGTAGAAGAGAAGGTTCCTGACAATTTTTAAGGTTTTCTTTTTATTTAATTATTTTAAGAAATGTTTTTTTTTCTTTTAGATGTGTATTTTGGCATTGTTAACAATGTAATAATCTACAAATAGATTATGAAACAATTAACCTAGTTTAACAAAATTTCCTTATTTCATGCCCTGTTGTTTAGTTCTGCCATCGGTTTTGATAAATTGCCGAAAAAACATAATAACATTTATTAACCTTAATGTAATTGAAAAGAAAACTTTTTCTTACAAAGTGTACTTCTTGAAGACGGTAAATGAAATTCAATTTGCATGCATTACGTCAATAGGGGATTCCGATTAAGCGAATTTTTAGCGCCCCGTTGCGGTATTTTTGTGAACTATGTGGATAAACAAGAAACTGTCATTGTGCTGTCAAGTTAATAGCCTTGTGAAATTTGTGTTTTATATTAAAAATATTGGTACTAGGTGCGCGTATGGCCTCTCTAAGAGTGATTACAGGAATAAATATAAAAAAAATATACGAGAGGAACTAATTTTATTCCATTTCCCAAGCCGCTCTCATGGTTTATCCGTAACTAAACTATATGGTTTCGTGGAAGTATTGGTATATGGGTCCGTAGTTAAATAGGTTTGATACATTTTGGGATAGAAAATAGCACAACTTTATAGTTACATCAACTACAACACACGTATTACATGAAACTGGCGCAGATACCCATTTACCACCATCAATGCTGGGTAATATATTATTACTGCATTCTGCATTCATACAACTTTTAACTCTGAGAACGTTATAACATTTTGAGTTAGTATAAATACCCAGTAACCAACCTGAACTAACCTTAAAATAAGATCGCTCTTTTTCTGCATTTTTTCAGACCACAACACTTTAATCATCTTTTTTGTTCATTCACCGAATGATTTTCAATATTTTTCTTTTTAAATTTCGCCCCTGGCACTAACTATGCACTTAAAAAAATCATTTTCATCACTAACCGGGCATATGTCAACAGAAAATGTCTGTTTGTCCACATAGTTCAAGATTTTACTGCAAGTGGCGCACGTTGTGACGTCACGATCGGAATTCCCTATTAGACTGGATTGTGATGTAATTTTATCTAAAAATTTCATAAGCAATGCTCACAAAAATAGAATTCAGTAGTCCACCAAGAAATTTTAAACCAAATAAACATTGGTAGGTATTCTGCCTACAACATAAATCTTGACCTCGGGACTTATAGTTTTAGTTACAATGTCAATGTTAATCTTTTTCATCTAATCAAAGAAGCAACTCCTAGTTTATATAAAAATAAACTAACTAATTATTATAATCTGTTTTGTGCGCTGATATTAATTATAGTTCATTAAAAAAATACTTCGGAAGTGTATGTAATTAGGTAAATAAGTATGTATGTCTATAAATTTAATAATAAATGTGAAAAACATTTTCTAATAATGAGCAGCGATATTACAGGAAAATTTTCGTTAACTAAGGTTATTTAAATTAAATTATATATCAATTAAATCTTCGCTGGCTGTTTTTCAATTTCAGGTAAAAACTTTAAGGACATTGATCAAAATGAGTAAAAAATCTTATCAAAGTAGGACAATCTTCAATAGTTTCCGAGATATAAGGCAGTGAAAAATGAATTTAGTTGAAAATTATAAGAAGAGTTACGATTTCGATTAAATGAGATTTTTTGTTTACCTTTGAGAAGTCATCCTAGATGTGTTTTTAAAAAACAAAGTAAAATGTGGTGACCGTGACCAATATTTAAACTATTAGAAATTGATAAAAATGTTTTATATAAAATTTTATTGTATTTTCTGGCATAGACAAAACTTTTTTCATAATTTATTGCATTATTGCTTTTTAGTTTTTATGTCTCACTAAAGTATTATGAACTGTTTATTGCTAAGATACGGTGTATATACATTAGATATGTATCTATAACAACCGGGGCATAATGGGAGGGCATAATATTTCCTTATGCCCTCATTATAATCTGATCATCGTTTATGGACTTTAAATTAAAAATAATATGAACGGTATATAATGAATTTATTTTCTTTTTAATTATAATACATTACAATAATAAGGATTGATGACAACAACTAATGCATTAATTGATTACAACAATTAATATAAGCAAACAGCTTTGAAAGCACAACACAGAAATCAATTTTAATTTAATTATAATACTTCAAATTGATTATCAAAAAAACCTTAAAAAGCCATTTACTTTCACCACACATGAAAATAATAAGTCCGTCGAATTGCAGACTAATGTTTCGCATTCATTTTTGACAGATGACGGATCACTAATTTTTTGGGTACGATATTTATCCACGTTTGAATTAATTTTTGATATTACTTACCGTCACATGTGAGACATCTAAAGCCGTACAAGCTCTCTAAAATGTAATAATATTCACAAATAAGTGCATAAGAAATAAAGAACTGAGATCTGTCATGTGATAACGAACCTCAAAATATAATACATTTTCTACAGACGAGAATGGAATAATTAGGAGATCATTTATACGTTTGTCTTCCTCAAAGTGTACATAAACATTCAAATTCTTTACACCGTTTCGACAAAATATCTTCCGAAACATCAAATTCACCCATTTCACCTTCTCCAACGATTTAAGATTTAAAACAAGGAGGATCATTTAAAACGTTGGTGAAATGTTGACAATAAACAAAACAATTAAACAACATCCTTAGCAACGTCAAAGCTTAAGCATTATTGTAATCAAAATTATTATAAATGAAAACTTATTTCACATAATCTAGTGAGACATAAAATCTTGTATGCACCATGAGCGTTACTAGATGATAATGCCCATCGGGCGACATCTGTCCCTCGGGCTAGATCCTCGTCGCCCTCCTGGCATTATCATCATAGTAACGCCCTTGGTACATAAAATACTATTTAATTTCTTGAACTGCCATGATAAAATACAAAACCGAACATATCACTATCCGTTACTAGACTGATGCCTTGGTCGTTGGTCATTCGTATGTCATTGACCGTGTGTAAGCGAATATGGTAGTGGTTGTCTTCGTCTAACGCAAGCAAAATCACAATTCATTTGTCTTTGTCTGGCGCATGGGCTTGTATATACATCATATAACACAACGTGGTCACAACTTTAATGTGACCCAAGCAACGCGCGCATTTGCCCATTTGCTGTCTTTCTCTCAACACAGTATGTCGAGTGCAAGCAACGCTAACGACACAATGGACTGACTGACAGACTTTATTAAAAATTATTAATTTCAAAATATTTTATCATTTTTATTTTTTCTTTTCTGCTTGTATAAATTTGGAAGGTCATTGATCCTCCACTGTTCCAATACAAAATGGCTTTTTTCTCGGAAACAGTTGAAGATCAGACCTATGTTGAAAAATACCCTGTAACTAAGAGTTATCAAATTGTAGATATAAGATTTAAATATGCATATTTTAATCAGTTTAGTAATAATTTGAAAATATTTATAAAGCATACAATTTATCTTTCTAAGAATTATTTAAGCGATTCAATGATTTATATTTATCAGTAAACATCAGTTTGTCAATACAGATACTTTTATGATTTTAGACTTGCACTTAATCTTTTATATACTTTATTAGTAATTGGTTATATAATATTACATTTTTATTTTATTAAAAAATTAAATTACACATTTCTTTTTCATGGCTAAGGAGGAATGCATATACCTTATGCATAGGTAATTACATATTTAATTATTCACTATAAATTAATTTGTTATTGAATTTGTTTTATTGTCATTGAATACCGAATTTTTTCGTTAAAAAATTGATATCTTGTTAAAAAAGTGTACCAAGGCTAAATTCTTAGATCATCTCAAAATTCATCTGTTTTACTTACATCATTTACGCTTGTTGAATACTGGATATGCGACAACGAAAGTAAATCACTGTTCTAGTGTTCTAGATTTCTTAAAATGGAAGTCTACATGTTTATACACATTTGGCCTGAATACATCACATAATATACATATACCATACAATCCTTTAGTACATTTCATTTTTTATTCACGAAATTATATTCTTCTTTTTTACACTTTGCGTAAATATTAAATTCCTGCATGTTGCTGTAAACATTTTGTAATGCATTGACTGTTGTACAGGTGTCCCCATCGTACCTGGAACTGATGGACCCATAACCACCAAGGAAGACGCAAAAGACTTCTGTTTAAAACATGGATTGCCAGTTATTTTTAAGGTATAGTATTATTCACGAAAGATGTCTATTCAAATTCAAGGTCATTTATGAGCCGTCTGATATAATATTACTTGCAAATAACTTCACTGCATTTCGTACTGATGGGCGTGCAACGCGAAATATTTATTTGAAAATTTTGATTGTTTTTAAATAATGCTTTTCTCAAAGTTTTATCTTCTTCGCTATGTTTTTGCATAAAACAAAAATATAGACTTAACATAAACCATAGAATATTAATTTGATTTAAATGTCAGCGTCACTGGATAAACAGTACAGATGGCAGTGTAGTAGATAATTACATGTCTGTAACTCTGACATAAGTCACTTGTTTTTAGTAGTGTTAGAAAGTAATGCCACTAGTTACGTATATCTGTCATAATACAAAAAATTAAATATACATATATCATATAATCTTTCTCTTTCTAATACAAAATGTTGCTAAGCTACTCCTATATAAAGTGCTGTGTATTCTTTCTTCGAACAAATGACCTTGAATAGTCATCTTTCGTAAATAATAGTTCATAATATTTATTTTTAAGATGGGTATAACTAATAGAGGCTAACAAGTGGTTTTATATATTTACTTCCAAAGTAAATTTTTGTAATTGGAAATTTGAATTACTTTTCTTCTCCCTATAAAATTACAATATTATTGATTCAGAATATCATGTATATTGTACATGGTCACTAAGGAAAACAAATGAATGTAAAGTAAAATTTCATTTATTTGCTCCTGACATCCCCAATTCATGTGAAATCAAAATTATTGTTTCAAAAAGTTTGTTTCTATGGGGTCTCGTGGCCGCGTGCCTGAGGGTCAAATATTTAGAATTTTAAATGGCACGAAATTTACCCCTGTGGTGCACTCTCCACGCCAGAAATGAGTGCCCGTGAGGTGACGCCTGGTAAGTGCCCGCACGGTGGAAATATTTCATCATTACCGATATCTGTGTACAAAGCAGATTGGCACACCCAGCAATGGGTAATAAGCCGTGATGTTATATTTATTTTATTTATTTTAAAAAGTTGCGTTCATTTGTACAATTCAATAAATTTTCTATGGAATTGAATGTAAAGGTGCATTCACAAATGAAAATTAGGTATATGGTTCTTGTTTAGGTTTAAGTAAGTCATTCATAAATGTAAGTTTAAATTACCTGAAAATTAGTTTTGATATGTACAGACATATGTGTAAATGCTTCAAAAACAAGATTAAAATATCGGTAGAGCAGTACTCAGCAAGGCACCTGTGCTCCGTGAAACTGTTATTCGCTTGCCATTGCTGGTTATATTTCAGCAATTATAAGTTATGGCAGTCTCCATGTTCTTCTCGCATTTGTTTAAAAAGCCAAATCGACCAATTGGTTACAGAATGAAGATTATTTCAGACTCGTTCTCATTGTTGAAGTTTGTGACGTCAAACTAAATCATTACATAATATGCGGCCAAAGTCTTTATCCAAAGTATAAACCATAATTCTAAACCTAATTTTCATTTGTGAACGCACTTTAAAAACATCCAACTAAATTTCATTGAATAAATTCGAATCAGTTTGTATGTTCTTATGAGATTAAAATCATTGCTGTTAAAAAATCTTGTTGCATTTGTAAATTTCATTAAATTTACTTTGGAATTAAATTTAACGGGACGTTAATTAAGCCGGCCGTTAATAAAATCCGTTATAGATGGTCATAAATTAATGAATTAGCGAAGTTAACGTGTGAAACAAATTTTAACATCACAAATTTACTAATTTGCACTCACGATTTAAAATATAGTGCGCTTAAAATAAAAAATTGCAGATGGCGCTTGAGAGCGGTCTGTTTTACATGCATTAAATACATAATATAAATCGTATAACCAAACTTTGGCAATACCTACTAAATATTTTTATCTGTAAAAATGTTCAATACAGTTGACTGGTCAATAAATTAATGGAATAAATAAAGTTTCGGACTGGCAGTCAATATTACAATTTATTCACGCCGACGTTTCGACTATACAATAGTCTTCTTCAGGGCTAGTCGAAACGTCGGCGTGAATAAATTGTAATATTGGCTGCAAGTCCGAAACTTTATTTATTCCATCCCCAACACAGTCGAACATAATTTTTTGAATAAATTAATATTTATTTATTTAATATGAAAAATAACAAATTCGAAATCTGAAATGGAAATTTGGGAACAGGCTTGAATTTGAAATTAAATAAATAGCCTGTAAGGTTCCCTTATGTTTATGACATCAGACGTACGTCATTTTATTTCATAGTTTGTAATAAAATGACGTATGACTGATGTCATAAGCATCATGGAACCTCCTACGGGCTATTTATTTAATTTCAAATTCGAAATAAAAAACATGGTTAATACATAGACCAGGAATAGAGTGGGAGACAAGGCATAGTCACGCGTATATTTCCAAATCATCTGAGCGATTTTGAACCTTATTGAAATGTCAAAATCAGCCGCAAAAGGCTAATCGACCAGTTAAATACTGTTATGTTACAGTTGGCCAAATCTAAATAAATACTTTATTATCCATAACTATAAATTATCTTGATTTTGTTTTATAAAACTAAAATAAATACGAAAGAATATTAATAAAAAAAAAAAAAAACGTAATGTAAATAACGGACAAGTTAAAACGGTAGGTGACGCTTGTTGACATTGAAAACTTATTCGTTCGACTGCACACGTATGTAACACATCTGGCCGACTAGCCTTTTGCGGCTGATTCTGACAGTTCAATAAGGTCGAAAATCGCTAGGATGATTTGGAAAGTCGTCTTATGGCGAAATACATAGCATGCCCTGTCTCCCCCTCTATTCCTGGTCTATGGTTAAATATCATTTGTTTCTGTCGATATTTTTTTCGGTTTTGTGAACAGGTATAGATTTTGATCAATCAAAGGGCAGAATTTATATCCTTACTAAACTCTGACGTCAGTCTTCTGTACCAACGCCATTTTTTTACATGAAACATACTATAGCTAATTGTTACCTACAGGTAATAAAAAAGTGCTAATCGAAATTTGGATATTAATATTTAATAAACCGTTTGACTTTTCTTTTTGATATGATATTGTCCATTTAAAATAGTTTTGCTGTTTTATACAATCTTTAATTTATCATATTTATATTTATTTTGATATCTTGCCATTGCTCATTTGACCAAGATATCTGTAGTAGTGATAACTATCTTTTGGAAAGACAAACAAGAATTAACATATGTTAAAAATTACGTAAAAAATGTAAACGGTAGTAATATTTGCCAAATGTTTGAACTTTGGACCTAATAATAATACATGTAGAGTTGAAACAGGGAGAAGTGCAAGAAATTTTATTTATTACTCAGATTGTTCTCGTTATTCTGGCACCTATTACTTGTCTTCATGCCAGTTGTCTATTCTATAGCATGCTAATTTCGTTTTGTAAGAATTTATAAATACATCTTCCCATAGTGAACTTTGATTCTCTCTTCATTCATGGTAGATTTATTTATAATATAGTA